>VFFE01007802.1:309408-356759 GCA_008921705.1 Burhinus oedicnemus
CATCAATGTGGTCGGCGAATAAAATTCTCTCTTCTCTTCCTGCTGAGAGAAATCACACATCTCTCAAAACTTTTAAATCCATTTTTGGTCTCTGAAATTTACAAAATACTTTCATTTCAGACAGCAGTTTTTACTATTTTGACAGCAAGATATCTGATACTTCCACAGGTGTCTTGGCCAAGCTGAGAAGAAAATTCTCAAGACAACCTATTTATAGACAAAGAAAACAGGGAATGCACCTTAGTTCACTAACACATAGATTCTACTTATTGATGTTCGGGAAGAAATTTCTACTTTATTTCAATGGAAGTCACAGTATTGTTATTCCCACTTTATAAATGAGATAAACAGAAATGTAGACAGATAAAATGACTCATTCAGGAGAAAAACAGAGCAGAATAGACTAGGGATAAAACCCAAGCTGTCAGAGTATTGGTTCAGTGTGCTGGCCCTGGGGAACATACCAACATCTTACAGATTAGAAGAAAGGAATAAACACCAATTAAAAAAAAAAAAAAAAAAAAAAAGTAAGCCTAAACTTTCCACACTGATATTTCAAGCCTTTCTTTAACAAAATAAAAAAAAAATCTGGAAGTTTTACTTTATCTGCAACTGGTTAGTGTGTATACACTACTCTCATGAAGTATCATACTGTGTCATTCTAAATAAAAGCTCACTTGATCATTGAAAACTTGTAAACAAAATGAAAGTCAAAACCAGAAATATCACGCAGCCAATGTGTCTCAGAATAGCCGCTGTAATTAAAAAAAATGTGTCATACAATTTCAGCTCCCCATATGCCACCTTCTATAGAAGGTCCAGATGTGCTGAGAACACAGCCACTATTTCCCAACTGCTGAACATGCTTTGCAGATACACACGCTTTTATGTCACAAAGTAATGGTCTCTTCTTCAGTGACTATTATGATCCTGAATAGCAAATTTTTTTCAGTGCCAGAAAGATACAGCACAAGAGAAGACTAAATCAGAACTAACCAGCACAGTGAGCTAATCTGCAGCATCAGCACATTGCAATGAAAAAGCTGATATCTGCAACAAATTAAAATCACACAGGTGATCTCATGAAAACCTTTAAAACATTCTCAGATCACTTGGAAACCTTTTAGACAGGTATCAAACCTGTATTTTTTATATATTGAGATGTACGTATATGGAGTTACTTTGCTCCATCTGGCAGCCTCTTCTCAAAGGATCTGGAGGACTGGACAAACATGTATGGGTCTAGACGGAGGTATAGTAGGAAAGCTCACATTATGTCTGCCTTCAATTGTTTGGCTCTACCCAGAGCTATAAAGATATTTAGATCCAAGTGCATGCGTATATACACATACAAAAAAAATATATATTTATATAGATGGATATTACATGATGTCTTTAGAAAAGAGATTTAAAACTTTTTTTCAAAAGCTCTTTAAGAAAAAATAATCTCTTTGCTCTTCCTTGCTATGAAGGAGCACACAAGGAAAAACGTATGCATCTTTCCTTGAGGCACTTTAACAACTCCTCTTTTCTTTCCCTTTCCTCTCTTTTCCTTTAGTTTCCCATAAAAAAGAAATTGCTATGAGACAAATGCTCACCTTCATATCTGGAAACATGTTAACAGGATGCTTGTTCTCTTAGCTGTGCCCCACTGGTGGATGCTGCAGCTCCAAGTATGTTATCACTATAATTACGGTATTTATCCTGACAAGGAGCTTCCTTACTGGCAAATCAAAATGGTGTGTAAATGATAAATACTGGAGACTTCATCTTCTAGAGACATAGTGATTTATGACCTGTTTTCTCACATGCCTTTCATTTTAGAAACACTTGGTATGTTTTTACGTAACCTGACATTTTTCAAGGACTCTGTTTAACCCTTGCTTTGGTTGGTCATATCTGACAAATAAAACATACCTCAGGGCTTTCTACTTCAAGCAGTCATAGAAAATTGACTAAAATATATACTCCAGTCATCAAAAAAAAATCTCTAACAGCAAAATAAAAATACCAACTCAGAGAAATTTCCTGTTCTTCAGCTGAGCTTCAGAAGATGAGGTGGTTTTGAGAATATTTTTTTTTTAAATAAGAAAGACCAAGATCATTCTTTAGTTCCTAAATACATAAGAAAGATAAATAGCCCATATAAAGTTTCTCCCTTTAACAGACAGTTTCACAGAAGAAAAAAGGAAGTCCAACTTTTGAAGACACTTTGGATGCAAACACAAAACTGTAGGCATCATTAACTCTGATGCATGAGGCGCACATTAGTGCTTCAGCCGTACCAGCAGCTAATGACCCTGGATACTCTTCCTGAACCGATTGATATCGGCTCCTAATGGACAGTGGCATAAGATCTGCTCGATTTCTCTTTAAAATTTCTTTATGACAGATGGCATAGCCCTTGTTAACCATTGATCAATAAAGCATTTGAGGAGCCTCTTTTTTATATAATAACTATTTATCAAAACAGTCAAGTCATTTTAACATATTAATAAGTGTGGAAATATCCTAATAAGCTCAGTTCTAACCTACCATGAGTGTTTCCTCTCTGCTGTTTAGAAACAAAACCCCAAGAATCCCAAAGGAAAGGGATTTTTCTGACTTTATTAATGATTTTAAGTTTTCCAGTGAATGACCAAAAAAAAAATCCCACCTGAAAAATATTTAAAACAGAAGCAACTTATCAGGAACAAAATATTTTCCCTTTCCCATATGCGATTCTTAAGTCAGAGATGCACAGGCTAGGATTTGAACTCCCAAACATAAGCTTCACCAATATCAAGACTGCAGTTTGCTCTTGTTGCTACAACTACCTGAAAGGAGGTTGCAGTGAGATGGGAGCTGATCTCTTGTCCCAAGTAACTAGCGATAGGACAAGAGGAAACGGGTTCAAGTTGTGCCAGGGGCGGTTTAGGCTCGACATTAGGAAAAAAATTTTTCACTGAAGAGTTATCAAACATTGGAACAGGCTGCCCAGGGAGGTGGTTGAGTCACCATCCCTAGATGTGTTCAAAAGTCGTGTAGATGTGGTGCTTGGAGACATGGTTTAGTGGCAGACCTGGTAGAGTAGGGTCAATGGTTGGACTGGATGATCTTAAAGGTCTTTTCCAACCTAAATGATTCTATGATTCTATAAAAGTTGGGAAGACAAATGTATGTTGTGGAACGGAAATGAGGCTTCTACTTCTTCACAAACTCTTCTCACACTAACTGATCATAAATTGTAAAGTTTAAGGAAACCAAGTGATGCACTAGACAACACAGTATTTAAAAGATATAAATAACATCTCCCGAGTTGTTTTCCTCCCATCATTTTCAATATGAGTAGAGCTTTTTGGAAAAATCTTAACCTGAAGTTTCAAAAATAATCACATTTATTTATTTGTGTGATCCAGCACAATTAAAATTCAGGTGAGGAAGTCACATATCAAATAAGGGAATACAATCAAAGGTAAAAAAAAATTATATTAGACACCCTTATGCTGAATGAAGCCTTATGCAAGTTCTGAATGTACATTCACCAAATGAATGTACGAGAATAAGATGGCTGACACGAGCCCATGTAAAGTCTGAGCTACTCCTAATAAAACAAGTACTTCAGGCACTAGTAGAGATCTATATCAAAGACAAACTGGACCATACATTGTCCTGGTTAAAAACAATTTAGACACGGACAAGGCTTCATAATCATGAGCTTCTGATCCATAACACCAGAGGAACATTCAGGATCAGGATCTAGGAAAGGCTGGCTGATATGCAAACATCCCTCACAGGATCTTGCTGGCAGCTTAGTGTAAGTTGGTATATCTGAGCATCTACAAAAAAATAATCTGATTTCACTGTCATGAGGAAGTCACGTAATTTATAGTCAGCATAGTAACTTTTCATGGCAAATTAAAGCATACTTTCAAGAAATGTTCACAACTTGACATTCACATTATCTATTCAGAGCACATTTGATGAGAATGCCTGTCTATATCAAAAGATTTATTAGGAAAATATTTCTTTAAGGATTCAATTTATGTGTTTCTATGGAAGATTGCATTTTATATTAAATTCAGCCCTTGAAATACTGTAAATACTGTATAGGCTATAGTTTCCATTCTGTAACTCCTAATATTAAATTAATATTTGTTTAGCAAAATGTCTTAAAGGTGTAAGAATTCTTACGTCTATAGTTCAAGCCAGCAATTTAAAGAAAGAGTAGAACTGCAGTATAGTAGTTGGTAAATTACTTAACTAACACAATTTTAGTCCCACGTCAAGCCTATTGCTCTCATGATAGTCATCAGCGGATGTAATATAAGGAAAATAAAATTTCAATTGTACACTTTTCAGCATTAACTTTTAAATTAAACCAAGATTTTAAAATAGATTTTTTTCCTGTTTTCCTTTAAATTTGCTGAAGTCTTTAAATAAGACTAGCACTTTTCAAAGCAACACTAATGATTTTTGAAATACAGTGATGCAGTAATATATGTGTACGCTTTATAGCTACCTGATTTATCAAAATTGTCTCTATAACTATGCTATATTCCATAAACAATTAACTGGATTTAGCATTGTCATAGGTTAAAAATATAATTTGATGGGAACAATTTGCATCAAGTTATGAGACTGAATCGTACAACTGATTATAACCAAAACAAACAGAAGACAAACAAGACAAACTTGCTTAAAATGGTTCATTATATTAGTAACTGAATGATCATTTGCTGATGGCAAAAAACAAACTGCTTAGTAATCAGAACTCTGTTAGGAAAAGCAGCATATTCATAGAATGTTCTCAGATAGTCCATCTATGAGAATAAAAAAAACCTTAGCGAAATGGACAAGTTCACAATGCATTAATAAAAATAAAACAGTGCATAGCTATTCCAGGTGGTTAGACCAAAACATCTAAGATAAAGTCAAGCTGATGGAGCTGTAAGTCTGGATAAAACAAGTCACATAAAATCACTTACATTAGCCTTATACTGAATAGGCCTAAAAATATAAAGGGGATGCAGTAGTCCATGTAATCACTGACCAGTCTTTGGCTCCAGTAAAGGAGGATATCAGAACATATAAATGTGACCAAATATCACTAGTCAAAGCATGGCTTTCCTCCTACTGCAACCACCACCCAGACATTCACAGGATAATCTTCTGACTGACACCTTCAGAAGAACTTTTTCCTTAGAGAGAGGTAAAAATAGCCGCATCAGACTAAGAGTAGGATTAAAGACTATCTGTAGGAAAGACTGACCACAGCCTTCTTAACTGGAGAAAAGAAAAGTCCCTATAATCACCGTCTGGAAGCATTTTGACTTGGATTTTCCAAAGGTGGATGGATATTGATTCCCTCAGATTCCTAATGGACCAGTTGCTTTTAAAAAAATTATAAAGGAATTTGAACAGGTTAAAAAAACCCAGAGCAGAAGCCACAGAAGCAGAAATATAAGAACAATCTGGAATGTACAGAGTCAGAAAAAGCTTTAGCGAGCTGAAATACCTGTGTCTTACAGTGGCCCACAGCAGATATCTAGAGAGGAGTGTACAAACAGGGCCCACATGCAGCAATACTTATCCAGCAAACACACATTTGCCAGTAAGAAACAAACACATAAAATAAATAGTCCATTGACATCAACACTTAGCGGAAACAAAGTAGATTATTTGGAAAGAATTCTGAAGAGAAAGCTGTCATGATGACACCTGAACATTCCTTGTTCAACTCTTCTCCTTGCTCTTAGTGCATTCCCTACAATCCTAAAAACAAGCAGTGAAAATCAGTATGTGCGATGTACAGCTAGAATTTGCTTTAAAATGCACTGAAAAACTAAGAGTTGGAGTCACTGTTCATTTTAAGGTGGATTTTGAGTTTATTCTCCATATCATCTTCAGTTTACTCAGAACTAACTTACGTCAGTGAAAAAATACCAATGCCAAATGAAAACGGCTGGAACCTTGGCTTTGAAACATTTATGGTGATATGCAGCAGCCATGCCAAAAGGTGCATCTTTTGCTTGGGTAATTAATTCTGTTTACCACCCAGCCAAAATGAATTAGCATATATTCATCCAGTGTGGAATATTTTCCTCTTCCTTTTTTGCACTGGTACAAATCATAAATTTATTTCCAAAGGGATCCAGATGCAAACCTTCAACATTTCTGCAGGCAAAATAAACTACAACGTATGTTCTTCTTGGCAAATACAACATGCAAAAGGTGCCTGGAGATATGCTATACTGATTATGAGATATTATTGTGAGGTTTTATTATCCTTTTAAACAATAAAACAAGAAAAGAAACCAACATAAAAGCAAGCAGTTCTGCACCAGATGCAAGAATTTAATGCTATCCATCCCTGACTAGCATTTGGAACATGTGCTTCAAATATGAAACTTTTGTAAGCCTCCCCAGGTGAGCAGTTGATCTTATCTTGCAATTTCTGCTTCTTTTCAAACAGTGCACAGCATAATCTAGCAGCTGAGTGATCCTAAGAATGTTAAAGCTAAAATAAAGGGGGGATTTTCTTTCTTCAACACCATCCTCCTCAAGAAAACATTACATTCAGAAGAAAAATTTCACAGCAGTATCAACTCAGAATCTTAGGAGGAAACAAAAGAGTATGGAATTGTTTGGGGCTTGTCCTCCTCCCACCCCTTTCATTTTTAAGCGGTCTTTCCTATGATACTTCCTTCAGTTAGCATAAAATCTTCAGTCAGTCTTAAAATCCCAGAATTTAAAAATACTTTTTGGTCACATATGATGAAAAAGGTTTTCAAAGGCGTAGTAAAATGATCAGTCCAAAAGATTGAGGCCAAGCTCCTCTTCTTCAATAGGCCTGAACACATTTCTGGCAAACATCTAGTTCTAAAATTGAGGTTTTGAAATCTCTGAAGGAGACACATATACAAACATCACAACTTCCTACTGTATTTATGGTGACTTTCACATAAACAAAATTATATGTGAATTCATGAAAAAGGAGCATTTCTTAGAAAAGTTTTTCAGAGGGACAGTGTCTTTCCTTTAACAGATTCTCTTGTATAAGGTCTACCTTGAGGGAAGAAAAGCACCTGTAAAAAAAAAGTTATTTTAGAATCTCAGCTTATTCTTTTCTTTGAAGTGAACATGATGGAGACAGTTAAATTAAAGTAACATATACATGAACAAGTAGCAAATCAGCTTTCACTTGTGATAAATTATGAAGATGTTTGCTCTCCTCAGCTGACATCTGTAAAGGCTTAACTGCTAAAAGGAGCATTTAGCTCACTTCAGAGAAATCTGAAGTATCCTGCTACTAAATTCTGTTTTCCAACTGATTCTTAGTTACAGGAGAGTTATTAAATATTTATTATAGCAGAAAGCAAGTATTTTCAGTTGTCCTAAACTTGATGTCTTTCAGTGAAATAGTAGGTTGCTTAGATTTTTTTTTTACATGAACCTACAATGTCATTGCCGAGAAAAGACACAAACGGGCCTCCACCACTTGACAAGGCCTGTATACAAAAATACATTTGCCTGATTTTCCGACAATTTACTGGTTGACAGCTTGCTAAACGACGAAAAGCAACACTACAATAATAGCTGACAGATGCTGTTTCCACTAACTTTCAAATTCCTTAAACCTTTCCAAAAACACATGCAGAAACTGATCTGCTTATCTGTTGACTTTCGATTCCAAGCAGTGATGTTCTGATATCACTGGCCTCTTACTTCACATGGGATATTTTTTACATTATTTAAATGCACACAAGCCACAAATGACAGAAAAAGCTTTCAGCAGAACTACTTGTATTTCTACTTACAAAACATACTACTTCGAAGTGACACCTGTAGAAAGTTTCTAGCATCTAAATTTAAAATATGACCACAGTGTTAAACTACACTTGCCAAATAACCAAGTCTCTTCCATTTTCTGGCACCTTGTTATGAGAAAGTCCACACCATCCCATTTGTCATTTTGTACTGACTTGTACCTTGTTCACATGGGTTTTTTTTCATTTTATATGGGCTAGCCGTATTAGAATGAAGGGTAAAAATGCTACTGTTGAAGAACACCTAACCTAGCCACTGTATCTAGAACACTGGTGTTGATTTCTTATAACATGAAGTGCCTTGTCTATTAGTTTTCAATTTCATAAATGCCACATGACATAGAAGTCATGCTCTTAATAATTAATGCCATTTGCACAAGCTTGTTGACAAAATATAAAAAGTTTGCCTTTAGCAATTTTTTCACCACTCATAGTGAAAATGACATAGATACACTATGTGAGACTCTCTTTGAACAAAGAGATGTGTCTCTCCACCTCACTCACCGACTTGATTTTTCCTTCCACATTACCACCACATAAAATCTCAGTAGTACCATCATACAGCATGGAAGCTCTGATACTCAAAAAAACAACTGACTTCTATATAGAAGTTCTCTGCTGGCACATGAACCAGGATATGGGTTAACAGAAACATAAAAATACACTGGAAATACATACAAGCCTGACTGTTATTTTTATTCTCCACTGAAAAGCACAGCATGAATATTTCTCATTCCACCCATTACTAGATAAGTGGCAAACAAAAAAAAGAAACAAAGCAAAAAATTCAAATGAGAAATAACAAAATTAAAAATATTTTTTCCGTTTCCTTCTTCTCATATTGATACTATAAGCACACGCATCACTGTGCTGCATTTCCTTTTCAGGCTATCCAAAATCCTTTCTTCTGGGGAAATGTTAATCATGGCCCAAAGGGAAACAAGGTTTATAGGTAACACAGTTCCTTTGGGAAGGCAGGAAATAGTTTTTAATTTGATCTCTGGTATTCAGAGTTGGTGTGCACGCTACAGCAGAAAATCTCTCAGTGCTTACCTAAACAAGTAGTTCATAACAACAGGTCTGCAAGACTGAGCACTTTATAGCTGCTCCACAGAACCCGTTTGAAGAGTAACATTTAGCACCTGATCTGCTCCATGTGGCTCTACTGATGTTTCATGAGAAACCCCGAAGGATACTGTGGTCCTCCAGTTACTTTAATCGTTGTTTAATGTCATTAGGCAAGACTTCAACGACCTGACTGCTGTAGGTAGGCAAATACTAATTTTTAAAATTATTTATATTGGGGTGGGAGGGCGGGGGGATATTATGTACTGGTACCTTAAGCAGTTTACATATTTCAGTCTTGCTGACTTGTTTCTGTTCAAAGCAGTCAGGGAAGAACAAATAAAATTGAATCAGGATAAATCTAGCAGCTTTACAGATACAGCATACTTGATTGCTTAATGGCCAGTGCTACACAGTGTAAGATTTTTGTAGTCTTCCACTTGCCATAAACCTCCAGCGCCAATGTCACATGCACTAAGAATGCCCTCCCGTGCCAGGGCTTGGCCTGCTCTTCCACATCGTGAAACATGACGCTCAACAAATCCTTTATCAATCCATGCCACTCTGCTGAAAAATAGTTCCTTAAGGGACAGCAGTGAGGGCAGGGAAACTAACAAGGTGTACTTCCCACAACTACACACCTAGTTTACATGGGGATTTTTAAATTCCTGAGGCTTTAACCTTCTGAGAAATCTTGTGAGAGGAATGAAAGGCAGAGCAGAAGCTAACCTATAAGCAAAGAAGGCTGATCTAGGACAGAAAACAGATTTTCATATTTACTGTAAGTGACAGCTGGATAAATTACACAAATCATTTGTCTCTCTCCATTTCCTTCCATCCATCAGACTGTATTTATTCATCTCTTCTTCTGCCTATCTTCAGCTTTAGAAAGTACATACAGTACAGCTTAAATTATTAATTTTCTGTTCAGTTCCTTCTAACACCAGTTTCAGTTCATTGACCTGTATAACTCATTGATTTAACCAATGCATTATCTACAACATTATGTATTATTAACTAAGTTTGGTCTCTTAAAACATTTCCATGACAACGTATCAAAATAACATGCTCACATTTGTCTGGCATATAAAATGATTTCTTCCTTTTCATACCATCCTCAGAAAAAGTAAATTAAATATAGATTGCTCTATTCCTGTAGCAGTAGCCAGATTAGCAACTGACACCCTAATCTTGCTCTCCTTGAATAAACTGCAAATCTCTCAGACCCTGTATTCCTTCTGCCATAAGTATTATTAATCAAAGTTTTCTGCCACATTGACATACACTAGTAAAAAATGTAAAACGTCTGAGGGTATAAAATGCTCTCAACTTCCATCAATTCCAAAAAGAAAGGCAAGAAGCATTTCATGCAACGACTAAATAAAAGGCATTTTCAGAGTCACAACAAATACAGAAATGCACTGAACCACTGCCAGGAAAAACTGCAAACTCTTTGCCCTTTCTCACCTAACTCAAATGCCTCGTACCTCCAGGGAAGGGAACGTCAGCCAACACCATATTCTATGTTTTCTGCAAAGTCATCACTGGACCTAATGTGTAGGACTGCAACAGATTATAGGAGAAACGAGAACGTCATTAGTAAAGCTATAAAAAGCTTGAGAAATTATGTGGGGTGATGTGCTCTGGTAAAAACATTAAAGCTAACTTGTATAGTTTGAAAAACACAGTTGGTATCTGTAGTTTCACTCCCTACTCTTCCTTTTCTTTCTTGTATTAGCAAAGCTCCAACATTTTATTCCACCAAAATAGTAATTTATGTCAGTTAAATGCTTGTGTGGTCTTTAGGAATAGTAAGAAGAGCTGAGGACGTTTTGCTGTACTGCGAGAGGGAAAGAAGGATTGTGCCACTGCAGGGCTGGGAGCTTTTCACTAATGAAATACTTGTTTACCTAATCACACCATTTGTTTTCATCAATCTTTTTTCTTGCTCTTTCAGGAGTTAATGTCAATAAACTTAAATTTCTTTGCAACTCTCATGGAAAAGCAAGCCAGAAGCTAGTGTGAATAGCTTTGTTTGTTAATTTTCTGATACCTTTCCTCATACTGCAAGCCTGGCAATATGAATTAATACCATCCTCCCTCTCCAAATTATCATCTCCTGTTGGTCTGTTTCGACCTTTCCCCGTTAAAAAAAGAAAAAAGTAGTGCTTTTTTTCTCGGTTTTACAATTTTAAGTCATCACCGAATAATCTTATTCCCTCTGAAAGCACAGAGCAGGTCAGCTGAGCTTCCAAATGCTGACAGCACACAGCCAGGAGTCCCACAGCCTTTGGAAAGGAGATACTGGAGCAGGTTACTCACCTGAAGTTTTCTTTTTAACAATACACTGTAAGATTGAAATAATGTCACTTTAGGGCCCAAAAGCCTTAAAGGAAAGCACGTAGAAAGCATTAAAATATCTGAACTTTAATCTCTGCTGAAGATCAAAGTCATAATGCAATTCTTAAAACGTAGTAAGGCAAACCTGAACTCCTATCTTTCACACAGGTGGGAGCTGTGTTGGTAGGATCTGGTGCCCTCTGCTGATCACTCTCTCTCAGCCAAATAGTAACCACTACAGTGTCGACTCCATTAATTGCTTTTCTAGTTGCTTTCCTCATTGAAGTACAGGACTGTAGACTGCTGAGGACAACTGATGAAACGCAGGGCTCTCAGTTTTCATCCACTACTGAAACCTGGACAGACTCATTACTCACAGCCGCTACTGGCAGCCAGGGTGTGAATTAAAGACAACAAAATCCAAACCCCAGGAACCAATACATTTTTAAGCTCGTACTCTACTCCACAGATAATTCTGCTTCCCAAGGCTAAACAACCAAAGTGCAAACCACCATATTCACAGTATTAAATTGGCAGCTTCTTCAGACCTCATGAGCTGCAAGGACTGGATTCTCATTCTCAAGAACAAACGGTTCCATTGCAGTAGGTTATGAAGGTTCCTATGAGCCCTGATAACAAATAAATTTTCTGATATATTTCATTTCTATATGCCCAGACTACAAAACATCAAAAAATTGCCAACTACATTCCATAAATAATAGTTTTAACACTGACACTGTTAAATGTTGAAAGCATTTTATGAAGTGCTTCAAATATTAAAAATGTAATCCATACATCATTCTGGCTGGAACCTGTGAATGGCTCCATGGTCAGAAACTGGAACATCTCCCTTAAAATTAGGTTCTCAGAACAAATTATCATATTTATAAATTCTTTACTATGTGCCTTTAGGCATTATCTAATTTGGATTAACATCTGTTCTTCACACAAATATTGACAGTAAGAATTTTAGTTTAAGAATATTTGCATAAAGTGAACACCTCTTTTTTCTAACTTTCAGATTAAGGCTTCTACAACGTCTTGATTGTGGTTAAGAAAGGCATTCCACATGTATCCTTTGTGATATCAACAATTTAAAAAAAACCTGTCATATGCTATCATGACTATTGGTAGAGTTAAAAATAGAATTCCACTATAATTTGGGTTTGCTTGTGTAAGTAGAACACTTAAATATGCAAGATTATTGTACAACTATTTGTCTGTATCATAATAAATATACCATTTTCCTATTAGAAATCTCACTCTGAACAAAACACAATATTTATCTACCTACACTGCCTGGAAAAATTGACAGCATCGGGAATTTCACAGATAATTAGTTGGCTTGTCGGGCCAAGGAAAAAAAAAATCATGCTTCTTGCAAATAAATATATGAGATTCATTTAAAACAGTGTGTATGCAAAATGGTACTTAGATTCATTTTGTATTATTTTACGTTCTGGCAGTGAAGGAAGCAGCCTTGCTCTGTTAGATCAAACTAATGCCCTGTCTTCCCCTTGCCTTTCCCAGCTCTCAACCATGGGATGTTGTTTATCCCACCAAACAAAGCTCAGAGAAAGCTCTCTATCAAACCATACACAATACAATTTACATCGTCAGTTCATTTGGGTTTTTGTAAGCAGAATGCCACCCCCTCCTCTCCAGCAATGGCAGCAGCTCAGCCTCAGCACGCCTGTTGGGACACAGGCACAGTGAGAAGAAACTAAGCTCGGGTCACACCGGACACGTCTATGTTTACTTCATGAGTTAGTGCCCACGCGCTTCCATTTTGTACATCACACATTTTGGAGAAAGCTGGGTCCAATGTACCATCAGTCAAATGCAATGTGATATTTTCACCACCCAGTTTGTTAAAGAAAGGCTCTGGGATAAATGAAAGGTAAAATCCTTGGAAAAATAAACTCAAGTCCGTAAAATATCAGCCAATGTTTTCATAACTTTTCCAGCAACTATAGCTTCTAATAGATCAACTGTGACTATATAAAGCTACGTGGAGAAGACTGAGCGACAGGGATAGACATATTGCAACTTTCCCTGTAACAGAGATATCACAGCCTCCAAAACGTGCTGAAAAGTTCTACAATTTATATTTCATATACTTGAAGATGAACTATGATGGGAAAATTTATATCAAGGTTTTCAGCTGTGTTATTTCAGGGAAATTTATTGACTCCTGTAGTTGTGAAGCTGTGAAACAAATGTATACTTTTCCCATGTTAAAGTAACTAAAAGCATCTTTTTCATACTAGTGACTGAAATACACAGTGAAAACAAATATTTTTCAGGCAGTTCTCACAGAGAGCATGGGTTCACTGCTCACTATATATTCACTGCAGAAATAATCTCACTGCTGAAACATCTGCAGCGACTACATTAAGTTACATGCTATTTGTGTTTACTTTTCTTTTTTCCTAATTCAAATTTTTTTTGCACTAAGAAAATGTTGATACTCTGCCTGCCTCGAGCTGTTGGCCATAGCTTCACCTTTTTCCTTCTCTTCCCTAAGTTATTATTTACACTCTGCACTATGTTTCCCATTATTACTATAAACACAGAATACTTTTTTAACAAAAATAATTTAAGTCAAGTCCATGCAGAGGTCCTATAAAAGATTTGAAAGAAAAATTCAATGAAGAAAGCCAAGACTGACTGGATGGCTCAGAGTATTATCAAAAATAAGGTCAGACTCTGTACTTTCAAAACTTGCTGTTATATTCTTCCATCTCAGCTCTCAAGAGAGCTCTTTAGCCTGCAATGAGAAGTTTGAGAACATGAGGATTAAAGAGCATGTTGCATGCAACACTTACTGCTCACAAAGGTAACGGTCCCTGTTCATCTATTGAACAAAACCACAAACCAGTTATTCTAGAATTTAAATTAGAAATCACACTCTGAATATTATACTTTGATTTCAATCGTGTTTACAGTGTGCAAGATGTGGCAGGCACAGTAAATACTGTCACAAACACATGGGAACTGACACAAAGCAAATCAACCATGCATTTACTATGGTTTCAGATCATGCTCTATACATTACCCTGATGATGCTGAAAGACCCTCTAAAGGAGACCAGCTTCTTTGTAAAAGCTGATGATTACCTTTACATTTAAAACTTTACTTCTGTAAAAAAGACTATCGCTTTTCTTTTTTTTTTTTTATTCCCAGACAGTGAATATTCAGCAGCTGCTGTTCAAGTATGGTAATTTCACATGGCATAGAAAAAAAATTCCTAATTTTTGGGCCTAATTTACTTCTACACTAGGCTCCCTCTACGTTGCCGGAGAGTTATGAAAGGGGCTTGGTGAAAAAACTCCTCCTTACAGGTAACTTTGTCAGGACAAAACAGGACAAAAGACAAAGGTAACAAGGAGCTCTCAGGTCATCTGATCCGCAGGTATTATTTTACAGTGAGTGGATTGTAACTACCGCTAGAAAGCTTTCCAAGCAGCACTTGTGAAATGAGTAACAATCTTTCTCCTTTATTTAACACCCTAGACTTGAAACCTCTTCAGCTGTAACACACCCAGAATACAACAAATATAAACTTTGGAAGAACATGTTTGTAAAGATATTCAAAACTGTTTACCATTCCAGTACTTGCAGGGAAGCCCATGAACTCTTTTAATTCTGGACAGCCTGAAGAATGATTTATTGCTATTTAAACAGTTTCACTAACTTGAAAATTTAGAATATAATAGCCCAAAACTGTGTCTTACACAGAAAGCTTTTGCAAAGTGACATCTAGCATCAGGAAGACATCAGCCTACCCTGCTGCTTCTGCTTCCTAGTAAGGGGAAAACCATACAGCATAAACCACTTTGCTCTCCCATCCTGCTGTAGAATCAGTCAAATAAACCTTCTTAATGTGAAAATGACGTCCTAGCTTATGAAAATACACTGCAAATTACATTTCTTAAGCCCTTCATAGTATTTGTAGGGTACATCAGCAATGCTGAGCCACTTGCATTTGTTCCTCTCTTCAAAAAACCCACATGCTTCGGTGTGTTACCCAATTACTTACAGAAGACCAAGCAGGGGAGCAGAACAAAATCTGCTTCAAGGTTTTAATATTCTAGGCAATTTTGCTTGGCTTCTTTTGCCTTAAAGAAACAACAGACCTGCTTTTTCTATTAGAAATAGGTTTTGATTTTGTCTGGATAATAGGAATTTATAGTGTTGGTGAAAGGCCCCAGAGACAGTCCTGGAGACTGAAGTAATTTATTTACTCCTAGAACAAGCACAAACTACACAACCATCTGCCCCAGGAGCCCAGTTAAAAGCCCCTTGGACCTGACCTGGAGAGACAACTCGCAGAGATGAACCAGGGTGACTTGCTTCCCATTCCACCTGTGACTTTTTTTTTTCTTTTTTTTTTTTTTCTTTTTTTCTTCTTTTTAAGAGAGAAAGTGTGTGAAATGTAAGTTTACCATCTAGCAACAGTTCAAAGAATTCTTCAGAATGCCTACTTTGAATGAAGCATCAGACCTTCTTGAGGTCACTGATGTTGCTTTAGGTCTTTGTTACTAAGCAAAGAGATAACATTGGAATCTTCAAAAAAAAAAAATGGGGGAAAAAATAGAATATGAATTCCCACAGACAGACAGCAAACCCAGAAATAATACCTACATTCATGAGAATAGCAGTTACTACTTAGATTTATGGAGTGTGATGTACTAATGCATATAATGAAGAAGACAATTTAATGACTCAGAGTGCTAAAAAGGAGGGGAAAATAAATCCACGGAAGTCACAAGATTGACTTTCAAGATTAATGGGGAAAAGCCAAACATTCCAGATGTTCTAATCCAGTGTTCTTGTCTCTACGCTACAGAAAAATCACCCTTCCCAATGAAAATACACCATCTTCCTTTAACCTGAGCTTTTGTTCTCATTACCACTCATGAACAGTCAATTTTCATCTATCTGCTTTTTCTTCCACTTATACAATCAAAATGAAGGAGCAAACGTACTTTGCATACAAAACATTTTAATAAAAGTCTCTCTGAAGACAAAATACTTTACAGCAGAGGCATCTATACTGTGCCATTTATCAAGATGAAGCAAAACAGTATTTTTTTTTTCCATAATTGCTGTTTAAATTATACAAAAATACTAGTATCAGTTCTAAAACTGCCATTGTCACCATTTTTCTTCTGCTGTAAAAAACAGCAGTATCACAGCTAAGTACATGCTCCATTTACTGCACAAAATTTACTGTTCTAATTACTGGACCTGTTACAGTTAATGGAAAATAAGAGCTATTGGGTTTTGCTGTGAAGAGGAAAGCTGTTCAACAACAAGGTAACAGTAGGATAAAAAAGAAAGTGGGTAATCTGATGAGTCTATGACTTGCTGTTACTATGGAGATCAGCAATTATAACAAAATACATTTTAATCGTGTTCCCTAGAGGACTGAGATTCCTAAATTAAGTCTATTTTTAAATCCAAGATTTTGTTAATTTACTAATCCAATATCAACCACAAAAGTCACCTAGAAAGTCACAGAAGAGCCACGCTTGTTCATGCATGCCCGATACACAAAGCTCAGACTGAACGGCCACTGTCAAGTAGCACAGTCCCATTTCAGTTGCTGCAAACCCATCACTAGCTTCACTAAGCATCTGGACTCAGCATATGAGTATCCTGAATTTTGAGTTCCATTTTTTCAAAAAGAAAGGCCTGTCCTCTATGTTAATACTAGTAAGTTTAATGTGCAAAATAATGTGCTGTCTTAGCTATGCCCAGGTTTTCTAAAGCACCTTTTTGAAAAGGACTGAATAAGATACTGCATAAACCGCGCAATTGCACTACAAGGTACTCAAACTCCCACACCTCAGCGTCATTGACAAAGCAAACATAAGTGTCCAGAAAATGAACTTAACACAAGATACAACAACCTGGAAGATTAAAAAGTAACCCCTTCAACACTTAATAGTTGCAAGAGATGCCTGCTTAGATTTGAGCTTCTGGGAGGTGTGAAAATAAGTTCTTAATCACTGTCAAGACTATACTTTTATTTTTGACAGAAATCTAAGCATTTGATTGCATGGCTACTTGCAAGGTCTGCATTAGTCTCTCTAATTCAGTCTCTAAAATTCACTGTGACAAATCTGAAATTCATCCCCTGTCATGTTTGGTCATTCTGTAATACAAAAAACAAAGTAAAAACTCTGAAGCTAAAAATAAGTTATATGGAAAGTCTTTTTATAGAAAGAGCATGGTAAACAGGCTTCTGTAGGAAGCAGAATCTCAGAAGTGCTGTGAATATCATGGATACACATCTGTGATGAGCAGAGACAGTGGTTTTGCACTGAGCGAGCTTGACTGCTGCTGGAGACATCCTTTGGACAGAGGTCCTCAGGAGATGCCAATCCTTAACTCTGCCTTAACACAGACCTAAATTTCAGACCGACCTTTAAGGAAAGGGCTCAGGGGTTTTTCCTTATATATTTTGTTTCTAAATTTGCAGTCAGACAGCCAACCTTGTACTTTGTTGTATTTTACTGACTCTTCCTTAATCAGGTATAGCAATAAGAGAGATCTCAGTGTGACCTGCCACCATGTTCCTTGGCAGTAACAAGTCAAACCAGGACACACAGGCCCACAGAGTGATTTATAATCAAAGCATGTTTTGGGGCTCCCCAAGAGTTGAGGAGAGCTTTTTCCAACAGATTGCAGAGGATCAAGTGGCTTGGCAAAAGTCAGTGTGTCAGGTCAGTGGTGCAGCACTTCCACAGCAGCTGTAATCACTGCCACATGAGAAGCAGCCGGTTAGACGGAGGAGGACAACTTTAGTGATTTTATAGCTAATTATGCATGTGGTTACCACATTTGAAACCCCACTCAGCTTCCCACATAACGATCATTCCCTGCTACAGAAAGTCACACGCCAGCTTTAGGTCTCCCGCCTCTGTCTACCCCAGTCAGATGGAATCCAGTGACGATGCAGAGCCAAGAATGTGCCTGACTCTGCTTCTCATCTCTGCTTTTCAACAGAGATGCTAAGAGATAAACAACTGTGCTCTGAAACGAGGACTATAACGAATGCTTTGCCAGTACGTTATTGTCCCCAATTAAATAAAAACCCAATTCCATTTCTAAAAACCTTAAAATGCAAAATCCTGAATTGTGTTTTTCAGAAGAGCAGTAAGAATCAGTTTAATAAGTTAGCTTCCAAATAAAATAAAGAAACCAGCCTTTATTAAATTATATGGAAGGGGGTCAGAGATTAAAAATCTTCTGCCTCTCATTATTATACTTGAGATGACAGATTCATTCCAGAGCACAGAAGGAAATATATTATCCCAAAACAGGATATGAAGTTCAGTCCCAGTAGATTAGTCTCTGTTAAGTAAATTTATTGTCTAATCTTTTAACTCTCCTCCAAAACCGCTGCCCAAGATCCTCTTCCCTATCAGTATTAAATCCCCTTTCCTTCCCTCTCCAACCCAGCCCCCAAAGCTCCCCAACAACATTGCCCTCTGCTCTCATTCCCACTAGGACTTTGATGGCGCATGAACCTTACAGAAAAAACAAGAAGTGCTGGGAGTAGAAGGGGAACAACTGCAGTCAACCAACTAATAAAACCATGCTGTTCTCTGAATTGTTAGGCAGAAGAGAAAAGCAGGATAAATGTTTTGCTTGCTTTAAACAACAGCAGAAAGCCTGGTGGTGAGCTCTTTTTGTGTACTTGTGTGTGTGCCTAGTAACCACACTGTAATTCGGATACAGACATTGAAGAAAACCTTCAAAAAAGCTGTATTAGTATGAGAGTACTTTCTGGGAAGAATTAAATGTACTATGTGAAGCTAGAAGGCGCATCAAACAAAGAGCAACTCTATCCCCTTTTTGTTTACCAAAGCAGAAGCAATCTTCCATACAATGATACATTTCTAATACACTGTTTAGTCTAACTTTAGACTCCATGAAATTATTTGCAAAGACAGGGATTCCCAAAAAAATCCAGTAGAAAAAGGCAGTCTTGCCCTCATCCTCCCTTCCCCTCCCTTTAATTGCATGAAATTTAATTGTATGATTTAATTGCATGAGACACACACAATGACAAAACAAAAACGACAAGAAGGGAATGCACTTTCAGAGTGGTGCAGCTAAAAGTATTTCTATACGGGCTCTAAGATGGTTCTATCACCAAGGAGAACAAGTACTTCACAGAGATCACAAGTACAATATGCAATACCCCTAGAATCACTGATCAATTCAACGTGTAAGATTGCTTGTGGTTTCGCGTGTTTTCCCATAGCAGGGCTGTGATGTACCATCTATGCATAAAAAAAATTGCAGAGAGCTGGGTTTCACCAACAGAGTGTGCTGTCAGTTCATTATTAAACTGAGGGCAACACCATTAAGAGAGACCTTTTTTTTATTGTTTTATCTGGAGATCTGTTGCAAATACACAGTTCTATAATAAGATGTTTAAATAGCTATCTCCGCTTAAAACAGGACATTTTTCATAGCATCTGGTACAAAATGCCATTCTTGGCTATGTCTTGCATGGCTGATGATGTACAGTCCACAGCAGCACAACTGTGTCTTTGCAAACCCCCTTCTTATTTACATTGGGATTTTTCTGTTTCTCTTTAGACTCTGGGTGGAGAAGGCATGGGAATCACAAACACCACATCTGGCAAGTCTTCACATTACCAATGGCTAAGATAACCATTCCTAGCCATAAAAGTATCCTTGCTTAGACGATTTTTTCCTCAAATTGAGTAATTCCAAGACAGTTACTCCCTCGACTTGAACCCTACCATTTCAGTTCACTGTATTCTCACAGTGTACAACAAGCCGACTTTTATTACTGAAATTTATTTCTAAAACAATCACTGGGGAACAAGTTCAGGTTAAAAAAAAAAAAAAAATTAAAATCATTCAAGGAAAGAATCCTGCTTTATTTTCTGTATAACTTTGGTTTTGGTTTAATCCAGAACTTCTTTTTAATGTTTCTACTGATCTTTAAGAGATTTAATGTTATCTCAGTGACAGATAAAGTGTTACTCATAGATTCATTTGCAATGAACTCTTAACACCACTCTCCAGAAAAAGAAAGCTCTGTATTCTTCTTATTGCACCTGAATGAAAATAAGAAGGTACACGTATAGCAAAGCCTAAAGGTCTCCAGCCAGAAGCCTGAATAACTCATTATACATATATTCAACTTCCCTTTCCTTGGAAATCCATTCTTCAAACAGTTACGCATTTGTAACTAACCAAAAATACATTTGTTTCTTTCTATTGATAAAAGCCATGCAGCAAGCAGCTTCCCTCTGTTTGGTGTACTCAAGCATCACTTTGAAAACAGGCTTCAAGTCATCTGGTGAAAGAGTATATGGGGCTACAAAGTAAACTGATCTACCAGACATCTGTAAATTACTCCTGATGCAATATGCAGGAGACGCTTACATCTGCATAGAAATATTTATGGGGACACACAAAAAAGGGGCACGCATACACCAAGCAAGCTCCAGCGCTGCTGGGGTGACCGGCTTGAGCAACTTTGTCAATATCCTCTCAGCACATTTCTCATTTCCTGCGATAAGCCGTATGCTCAGTGGAACAAGCTGCACAGGCTCTATCCAAAGAAATTAATGGGTATTCAGAGCACTGGAAGAACTGAACACATCTACTGTTAATGTAAATAAGATGACATTAATACAAATCTGAAGTAAGTTACCGAGCTGGGACTTTTGGGGGAAGCATACTGTCATGGTCCTCAAACCAAGACACATACTAAGGACAGGGTCTATCCCTATCCAGATGTATCCAGCAGCACCACACGGTTCTGATTGAACTAGAATGAGGTTGAAATATTTCTTTTTATCAGTTAAAAGGGGAATACTAAGAATCATCTACAAAATTATATAGAAGGAAAAGAGAAATCAGGACAGCAGTCCTAGCGCCTGCCTGACTCCCTCCGCACCTCCCAGAACCAAGTCGCCCAGTCCTATTTCATGGCAGAAATCTGTGAAATGAATCATCATTTCCATTAAACATGAGCAAATGAAACTATTTTTTCCTTGTTTTATAAATATTTGGCTAAAATGATCATTTAATGCAAGAATTCTCTGATTACAAGGGCAGGAGAAAGAAGAACAAACACTAACGCTACTTAAGTCAAAATTCAGATGCATAACACAACCCAAAAAACCGAATGAGAGTCAATTCACAGATTTTAGACCAGAATGGACTCCTGTGTTCGTGAAGTCTGATCTCTTGTATAACACAGACTGGACTTATCTACTGCTAATTTATATGAACTATTAATACTGCAACATATCTATTCTGAGCCTTTAAAAAGGATATACATTCTATAGTAAATAAATGATCATTCACACATGCAGGATAAACAGTGCATGATCACTGATATTTTTATGCTATATTAAACTGTACCCTCAAACAAGCACTACACTATGGTTCCAAGGTGGCCAGAAACATTAACATCTACACTATGGAAAGCTTTAGTCTAATGAGGTTGAAGTTCTCGCTCATGGGACTGGCTGCTTTCAAAGGTGATATTGATATCAGTAGTATTACACTATCATTCAACCTAGCTGCTTGAAATAAAGGCAAGTCTTGATGCCATGTCAACATTACTAAAACTCAAATGGGATTTTCTGTGGAACTGTCCCCATCACTGTGAGCAAAAACAAAAAGAAAAAAAAACAAACAGTCCCCCCATCAACCAAACCAAACTGCCACTCCAATGAAACCTCATTTTTAGATCACTCAGTCTACCCTTTCCATTAAGCAAAACTTTATTTTACTGCCTCCTCTTGATCTTCACCTATTGTACCAGACTGCAACACACTGAGTAACAACAATATTTTAAAGTGAGTGTAATTACAGCAAAAGCATTTAAGGTGATTCATTGACAGACAGAAATGCAGCCCAAATATGACAAATTCACAAATCTCTCCATTTAATCCCACTGAAAATTATGAATGTACAAACAAGTAAAGAAATTCATCAAAATTGTAATGCCTGGAGTTATTTATTGTTTCCCTACTCTTAAGCACAATTCATCACTGAATTAAGACACTCATTTGAAGACCAAATGACTGATATGTTCTAAATGATACATACTGCACTGCCCCGACAAAACAATCATGGTATAAGGTACAAAGTTTGGAGGCTACATGTGAGTGTTCAAACACACCATTGTCATGGTGTAATCGCCAGTGCAAGCATTCCTTCCCATTGTCTGCCTGTGCATTGGATACACTGACTCAATCAGTCAGAACAGGTAATCATCATGTATTTGAGTAATCCTTTAAACAAAATTACACAAAACAGATGTAGACAGCTTACAGAAAAAGTCAGATTTATTTTGGAAGTATATGCCAAAAAAGAAGTTATCATACTACTAGGTTTGGATTAAAAAATTAAGAGTTCTAGTTTCATATTGAAAGCCAAACATACTGAGAAGGCAACACAGAAATTCTTACTGAGATGGATCGCTTTAGAAATCAGTTTATGATTCAGAAACTAATTAGTTCAGAAACTAATTTAAAATTCAGTGCATTATAAACCCAGATTCACTGGCCATTTCTCTTTCTCTCAGAATGAAAATGTGTCATTTCAGAAGGGTCACAACAAAATAACCAAAGGAAAACATAAGGAAATCTCTTCACACAATAAAAATGGAGTGACTAATGTGGATGACTCAGTTAATTGCATGACTTTCTACTAAGCATATTCACAGGGACAGAAATAACACTAAATCACAAGGAATATATGGGAAAATTATTTTGGACCAGTAAAAAAAAAATTATGCCAGAACAAATGTCTGGGTCTTCAGAGCAGCATCTTCTTGCGCATACTGCAGCTAACAACGGTAGAAATAGGGTCTCTGTCTCCTCCCCCTCTTCACCCAAGACTAGAGTCACAGGATAATTCCAGTTGGAAGGGAAGCCTGGATTGTCCCTAGTCTAACACAGGGCCAGCTCTGAGGTCAGACATGGTTGCTCATGGCTTTATCCTGTCTGGTCTTCAAAACCTCCAAGGATGGAGACTGCACAATCTGTATGGGCAGCCTATGGTCCACTGCTCAATCGTCTCCATGGAAAACAAGTCCCTCCTTATAGCGAGGTATCAAGATACAGGGTGCAACATTCAGAGCAACAAGGCATCCTGAAGAGGAGTCTATTTTTGTAGCAAAATTCAGAAGCAGATTTTTGAACTCATGACTTCACTTAACATCTAGCAGTATTTATGCTTTGTTGCTTACAGAAAGTTATTGTTATCCATCTTTTGCAGATAACATCAATAAAAGCTGCTCATGTGAGTCTTCAGGTGCCAGATCTGAGTGGAAGCAATTTGGGACTGAGAACATTTGGTGTAGTAATAAGAGCTGAATTAGCACTAATTTGGGTCTACTTGACCTCTTCACACAGCTTAATGGAGAGTACAAATCCCAGATCTGTTACATCTGTCCACCCCTAAGCATGTGAACAAGAAACACCCACCATGTACCTGAGAGATTTCAATGCCGTTACGAATAGCAGAGTTCCCTGATGAATATCATATCCTTTTCAGTCATTCAGAAACACACACAATTCTACACTAGCACTAAAGAGAAGGAAGGGGAAAGAAATTCCAGAGTATGTGGTTATTGCCATAATATTACACATATGTTTATAAATTTATTTCATATATATTTAATATATTTGTATATATAACAAATATGATTAAGTAGCATTCCAGTTTCCTTTCAAACTCTTTTGAGACGCTAAAGTATCTGATATCCAAATGAATTATGATGCAGTTCTTTTTTCTCTCCCTTAGTAGCTACCAAAACCTGAAAGCATTCACCATTTTAGAATGAATAAATAAAATACTTAAAATACAGCAAGATACCAGAAAGCCATGACCATACGTTCACAGTCTTCGCAGCCGTTGCATTTGGTTGTGTGTACTGCAATGTAAAATAATGAAATTGTGAACGTTATCATGAATTTGGTAACACATATAATTTAGTCCTAGAGAAAGCTATTAGAGTGGTAACTTGATTTTCCTGTTATACCCGTTCTGTATTAAGCAAAAGAAACAAAAAATAAAATGCAATTGATGTAATGACTTTTGTAACAAGTATATAATTGATTTTTCTGCCGCTACTATAATTTACAAATAGTCTTATAGTAATTGTTTGGTTTAACTGAAAATATCACACAAATGCTCCTGCAGTGATATTAATTATTATCACATTTTAACCATAGGGAAATTATTTAAAGATAGACAATGTATTCTATAAATGAAACACATCTGACAATAGAAAAACTAAAATACACTAATAACACAGTAGGCAAATAGTGCCAAATAATCTGTTTTAATTTCGGATGTCATTCCTGCCTCACTAAATTAACATTCGGTAGGCAGTACAAGCCAAGTAGTAGACAAGCTCAGCACACTTTCAGGATATGTACTTTCTTTTAGCTTTCAAGAGGTGATTTTCCTTGCTAACGCAGACATGCATAATATGACCCTCCATCCATTTTATTGCTCTTCCAAGAAAAGCCAACTGATTGTACCATCATTCATTTCTTACTGAGATTTTTGCATGAGAAGCTGGCACATCCTTCGTCTTTACCCAACTCTATAGGAGACTAAGTGTTCCTGACAAGTCAATAAAACACTGAAGCAGACGGTTCCTGCGCTAGTCCTTTCAAGCCAGCACCATCCACCCATCTGCCAGCTGTGCTGGTCTGCTCCATGGTCCTGCCAAGGGAAGTGCCCTGCTCGTCCAGAGCCCTGCTCTCCTCAGGGTAATGCTCCATCCTCCCCACCATCACCATTTGTCATGTTCTGAAGGAGGTATTCCATGTCTCGAGACTAAAAATGAGTAATGTTCACAAACAATGGAAATTTCTGGTTAGTGACTGAAATACAGATCTTCAGAGAAACCCCTATCACAGTCACATGAAGGAATTAGCTTTTTCAACTGACCAAGAAATTATTTATTAACTGAATTGAACCAACAAAATGTCAGTTTTTGTCTCCATGCAGAGAAGTGTTGGTGTCTGGTTTCTTTCAATATTTATTAGTGAGGCTATTGCCATCACCAAGAGCAAAAAATGATACATTTCTGTTGGTTTTACCTCCTTGTTCTATCACACGGTGGTCCATGAGACAACGTGGGCAATATACCATCTGGTCAGCAATGACTCCAAATGTTGGAGGCCACCTGTTAATTAGTAACATTTATGACTTGACAGCTATGGATCTCTCACTACTGGAGCCGCTCTGGAAGGAGCAAGCTTGTTCCTGATAAAAACAATGCTTTGTGTGGAAAAGACAGATGGTGTCTTTTCTATCAGAATCAGAAGCTGGTGATTATTTAGTTCTGATTATTCTGTATTTCAAACATCGGACTTACTAACTCACTGTTAGGACCCGAAGACAACTAATTCAAGTGCTTCCACAATGACTGTAGCAAGTGTATACATTTGAGAGAATGATTTAAACAGGTAATTTTGCTCCAAAAATTCTTGAAACAGTAGCGGTGAGGCATTTATGCTCACACATAAGTAAGAAGCTACGCAGCAGAACACGGCACTTGACGCTGACCTGTAAAACTACCAAGTAACTGCCTCTGAGTCCAACAGAAACCTATCGGTAATTACATGAGCAGACTTGCTACCTAAGCTTGGCTTGGCCTTGGAGTTGTATCATTTATTGTATCAAGAACATCAACATCTTTCTAGTTTCGCATTTCTCAGCTTTTCAATTCAGCCAATAACATGAAAGAACATCAAATTTACCAAACAACTGGGGCAATCCCAAGGAAAAATGATGACTCTGAGCCACAGGCTAACCTCAGAGATTAATTTTTGTTTGTTTACCTTAAATGCATCTAAGATCCTTCTCATGATACTTTGATATAAACAAATAAGTTTTCCAATTGCATTATGTTTATAACAAAATCTTGACCCCTTATAGCCTATAATAATTACAGTACTCTACAATAATTACAGAACTACAATATTTACAGTACTCCATCTTAACTTCTCAAAAGGGTAAGAAAATACCATCCAAGCGTGGACCACATTTGTAGAAAGCACCTGATATAAAATACGCTCAGCTCTGGTTCCACAAGCTTTTTTTTTTTTTTAAAAGGACAAAAACCCTGGGGGTTTTGTATGCCAGATCTATTCCTTGATACACACCGGCATATGGTTGCACAAACAGCCAAGCCAGGGCAACACTGAGCAAAATGCTTCACAAGCAGAAATACCATAGAATATGAAATCACAGTGTCAAAATTACTTTCATGGTTCATACGACCCATTTTTTATATTCCGAACCACGTTTTATTTTTCCTTTAGGAAAAAAGATGTAATTCAAAAAATATGTTCCTGAAAGAAACCATTATGGCAAACCACAGCTTTCCTGATTCAGTTTTCTTAAAACCGAAGCATTGACATTGCACCTTTTTCAGACAGCGAGACAGACACAAAAATGCAAGAAAAGAATAAAAATTTGTTTGTGAAAACAGCCCCACTTCTCTCAGGGAGAACCATTCCAACACATCTGCCAATCTACTTACACAAGAAGGAAACCGGAATCTTCAACAGGTGCAGAGAAAAACATTTTTAGGTTTTTCTGCACATATAATTTTTTTTTTTTTTTTAGGTATTTTTAAACACAGGAAGGTAAAGAACTGTTCGTGAACCAACTCTAGGATCCAGCTTTTAGTTGTTTCAGCAGCCTGGTAACGAAGAGTAACTGAGACTAAAAGTTCCTAACTTTAAAACAAACTCTGGCAGTGATTTTCAATAGCCAAGTGTGCTACAGCCAGTACTCACTTCAATTGCTATTGAAAAATCATTGGAAAAACTACATGGATTCTGGAATGAACTATTAGGATGTTAAAACAATTTTACTGAATATTTCTTCCCAATAAAAACATAAGATTTCCCTCTTTTTTGAAAAGGTGTCTCATCAATACAGAGCATTTATTTTGCCAAACATGGACTTTAATCAGAAGTCTTTGCTTTTGTACAGGTGTAACTAACTTTGTTATTTAATTATCTCTCTAGAAAGCAAGCATTACTGACACCTTGCAGTGCTTGACAAGTGAAATACAGCACATAGGCACATCAATAGAGCACAGTCAATATGAATTAAGTTTTCCCAATATTTTCTTGAAAGTGTAACATGAGGGAAAGAGATTTTGTTGTTACAGAGAAGGAGGATTGCTGAAACAGTCATTGAACAAACAACTATTTTAGTTTACTAAGCTAAATAACTACTTCACGTATGTTTTCGCAAAGCCTAGCTCATGCTAGTTATACCGGTCTGTTTTGCATTACCCAGTTAATGTTTTATTCATGCATATCAGCATAGCAGGCCATAGATAATTAGTAATACTTCATCCACAAATATCAGAGATTACATTCAAAAACCCATATTGAAATTATTCAACAATTATCATTTCACTCCTCACTGAATATCTAGGTTAGCATCTTCATCTCCTCTACCTGATTAACAGCTAAATCAGCAAAGTCTAGATACACGCTCACAGCAGTTGCAGCGCTGAGAAGCTGCCCTACAGCTATGCTCTCAGTTGCTTGTATCCTTTGATAGTAGCATGGCACCATGAGTTATTCCACCAAAGATCAACTTAGTGTATTTATATAGTGTTTCCCTTTCCAAGTCCAAGTTAATTGAAGTTGAAGGCAGCATCTACAGGACAAACCATAGTCACAGCCTTAAAGGATTAGAAGAAGCCATTGTTTTCATGTCAGACATGTTTTTATAATATAGACCATGTCTATTCTTGTTATTTCATTTTCATCATCACACCAGCTTTTCAGCAGTCATCTGACCCTTTCCCACACCACAGTTTTAAAGGCTCATAAACATTATCTTTATTATATTAAGAAAGAATCAAAAATTTTAAAACAGATGTGAAGTCACTCCTGCCAAGAGCCTACACACAGTGTGATTCAATAGGATGTGGGTGCTGTAACGTACTCAAGACAAGTCATTCTAAAACTCTGAGCTCAACTTGCTGAACAATTATTTTCGTCTATGAAAACAAAAGCTTAAAATAAATTAAGAGCTCCCATCTGCCTGGAACTAAGAGTGATCCGATGACCCCCGACTACAGATGCTCCTCAAAGATGCTTCCATTGACAGCATCTGCAGACATAGGAGTAATGAAAAAACAAGGATCATTTTTTTTTTTCTTCTTAAAGAAGCTGTATAAGGCAAACAGCGTCCATCACATATCTTCCAGTGAAGAGAGACAACAGAAATTCCATCACTTACTGTGCATAGCTACAGATTGGCCAAGTTTTTCCTTCACGCCACTAGCCAGCTCATGGGGGCTTAAATTACTGTCACATACCTAACAGCCAACTACAGCAGAGCAGCTTTTCCTGGGCCGCATGCTGCTCAGATTTCCCCTGCCTCCCTCCCCGGGGTTTGCTGCAAGCTCTTTCCTTCGGCACCGCAGCTCCTGGAGCACTCATAGCTTTTTCTCCTCACCATTTGGGGCTAAGTCAACATTTTTCCCACAATGCAGTTGTGAGTTGATCCATGTGGCATCAGTATTTCTTTTTCCATTTCCTCTCGGCATCCAGTAGCTTTGGTTTTCTAGCTTTTTATGTAAAATCCCTAATGTCGTGATATCTGCAGGAATTTTTCTGCATGTGTCTCTTGGAATTCACATTCATCTGTAGGCGGTCAGCTTAATTTTTGAAAACAGCTGACAACTTTATATAAAACAAATACAGGGTAGTCTCAAGAAACAGCCTTTCCTCAGATAAGAATAAGGTTGGTCTTGGTTATTGGGTTGGGTTTTTTTCTTTACTCCAACACAATCCTGTGCCTCTTTTAGTAGACAGAGAGCGTCTTTCAGTGGGTGTCCAGGAGGGGGGACCTGCTATAGCTGATACATTGGGAGGACGCTTGCAATAAAGGTGCCACATCTCACTTGCAAGTGCAGTGGCACAAAGGGAAAGTGAAGAACAAGCAGTTAATGAGTGTCATGGTATCAAGTGTCCCACTTCAGAGGCCACGATTCATTCAGACTGCCTCCTCAAGAGGTACCCCAGCAAGGCTCCCTAGCTACTGCACCAAGACCCCACACCAGGACAAGCTGAGAACATAAAGGGTTATTAGAGTCTTGCTCTTGTTGGCTACTTAGAGGTATTAAGCTCACAGTTCATCTTTTTAACCACTTATCTCTCCCCCATGTCACATTCTCCAGGTTTCCTCTTACCACCACAGGCTAGTCTGCAGTTGCACTCAAGCCGTTGTGACCACAACTAAATGAAAGTAAGGGAAAAAGAACTATTTTGTCATTTCCACTATTTGTCTAACAGATAACACAGACAGTACACACAATGAAGTAGTAAGCTGTGAAATCTTGTAAAGTATTCCATATATTCAGCTCTTAAATACTCTGAATGGCACTGAGCACAAGCAACCAAAACCTATGTGGTTTGAAAACTAGCTACAGCTCAGCTATATTTGCCATCTGGACAGATAAAGTGAGGTAGTGAGCAGGAGCAGTTTCCAGGGTGTTTGAATTGGCAGTGACATGGCAACATGAGCCTTCCTGTTTGCCAGGAGAGAGCAGACATTCCTGCAGAACTTTCCAAGGAGAAGGCTGCGGGATGTAAGAGGATCCACGCAACTACATGGACACCTGAACGTAATATGCCAAAAGTGAAAAGAAATTCACTTACAAAACAAGACTTGCATTTGTAAATACAGAACAGTAACTTCAAAAGGAAATGCTGTCAAAAATACACTGTAAACAACACACTCTGCATAGCAATATATATGCCATAAATGCACATAAAGAGACTACAGGAATTATTCCAGGCCATGGAACAGATGTGTGTCCAGGTCAAGTACTCCCAACTCCAGGGACCCCTGATAACTAGCTAACGCCTCAAGTACTATGTTCTATTGGTGAGGACTTTTACACAAGTTACAACAAAGATGAACATGCAAACACAAGTCCAGTATGTTAACTAGGATTAAATTTACTTATTCTTGTACTGCAGGAAAAACGTACGCTCACTTCTGTACAAGTACAAGGTACCCAGGCAAATCTTACTTGTGAAAGTCTTTTAATTCTGTTGGAAGACCTGCTGGGCTTCTGTTTGCACACGCACGTCACTAACAGGACCATACAGATCTCCTCTTCTGTACACCGAGGACAACATAGACACTAGAACTCATGATGCCTCACCAAGCAGCTGGCACTTGAAGGCTGCCATCAATGCTATGTATGACACTACTGCCCTCTCCTGGAAGCAGCTCAACTGCGTGTCCTTAGACTTCTATGATCAGCCTTCAACATTTTATTTTTTTCTCTTCTAAAGTTAATAAAGATTTGAATTTTCCAAGCGACAGTATACAAATGGGATACAATGGACTAATATTAAACAATGTGACAACAATGCACTTATTTATAGGTTATCATAACCAGTATTTTGTATTTCAGAAACAAAGATATAGTACTAGGGAGTTGATACGAACTTTCTCCAAAACCTTGGACCAGTCAGGTCCAAGGTAACTTAAAACACTTCAACCAGGAAAGTTAAATGCATACAAAACGATTAAAGCAGATGGTCTACTCTGTGGAGCACCCTCTAGATACCACATGACACTAAAAAGCAGCTTTCGTTTCTTATTTAAAACCAAAGCAAACAGCAATATAAAATCCCAATATAACAAACTTACTGTGCAAGTAGGGATGTGCCTGGAGCAAAATTTCCTAATTTTCCTGAAAACATGCATTTTGCTCTTTGGACTAATGCCATGTCTTTTTCTGTTGGCTCTGCCCCCTCAGGGCCATGCACTATTCAGCAGAATAACTCTAAGGTTCTCACTTGCAGGCAAATAGGAAGGAGTTTAATGAATCACAACATTTTGTTCTTATTTTGCTTGGAGGAAGCATTTTCCACATTTTCTCCCTCTTGGTGAAGTTCAGAGAAATTCCACTCAAACCCTATATAACTGCTTTATTGAGACCAAAAGTTCACTGTCAGATCCTAGGGTTTCCCTACCAACCAAAAAGAAAGAGAAAAGGGGGCAGGGAAAAGAAATGCTTGTATGGAGAGAATTAACTAATGAGCTTGCTGAGGTTTACTTATATTCCTCCAGAGACCTATGAAGACCAAGGCTGTGAACGGTGCTTGCGCATACATACAATCACAGCTCACATGCTGTGGAATGCTCCTTCAACTATAAAAAAATTCTTTTGAAATTCCTTCTCAGTGATACAGGATTCATTGGAACTCGAATTCCCATTGCTGCTCAGTGTCAAATAAAGAGAAAGATATGCGGGAGAAAACAGAAAAGATGTATGCAATAGAAAATCTGACTTTCAGCTGGCCTGCCAGCAGAGTAAATGACACAGCCCTTGACGATTGCTTTTATCGTTTCAAGTAAAGGTTGGCAAAATGGAAATCAATGCACGGTTACTCACTGTTCCTGCTTTGCTTTCTGCGTTGCTCTTTCTTGGTTCAAAGAAGTGTCAGGGGTTGGGGGCAGAGCTGGCATTTTTGCTACCCCCAATGGCCATTTGAGATAAGCATGGCCAATGAGGACAGCATGGAGCAAAATCATAGTTTGACTCCTGAACTGGGAACTGGACTTATGAAAATAATTTTACAAACCAAGAGAATCATTTCAACAGTAAGAGTTCCCTTATTTGGACTCCAGGGAGCTGAAAGAAAAGCTAGATATAGCACAAATTCACTGAAGAACAACTGTACTACCTCTGCTAAAATGGGATAGTAAGGATGCAGAGACGTGTACAGTTTAATATTTAGATATTTATTTTTTTCATAAAGAAATTAATGTACTTATTTTACTTATTTCAAACTTTTAATTAAAAGCTCAGCAATGTGGGATTTTAAACAGAGGAAATTAGCTTGAAGGCATGTTCATTTGTAATATTAAAGGGTCTTTCATTAATCCCTAATTAAATATTTCTCCATACTTAAATCAGCTAGACATTCAAATCAGAAAGAATCACAACACAAATAATTTCCAAGGAAATGCTATATGCAGCTGAATTTAAAAAAATAAAAGTGTTCAGTTCTACTTTTCCTTCTTTTTTTCTCCTCTAATACCTTTCCTTCCAGGCAACTGCTCCTGAATGCCCTGGGTGAACAATGTACTCTCATTTCCAAAAGACATTATAAATAAAAGCAAGGAGACATTGGCTACTTCAGAAATAGTTGTTCTCTCCAAATTAACTACTATACTTACAGAAAAAGATCTCAGACTGAAGGAGAAGAAAGGGTTATTACAGATGTATGTGAAAAAATATAAAACCAAAGCTCTAGATGGGTGGAAAAAAAACTGCTGATGTTTACACATAATTAATTAAAAAAAAAAAAAGTAGTCAGAATAAAAAAAAGCTAAAAGGTAGAGGAGCTTCCAGGAAATTTGTGTTTCTGTAATTTTTTTCAAGCATAGCTTTTCTTAATAAAAGCACAGTAAGGGCAAATTACATTCAGTAGCAAAGAAGATTAAAATACCAACCCTTCTTTCGCATTCTTCTATCTTGCTTTTACCTCAACAGATCAAACAAACTACATGAACAGCCTCATGAAGTTACCCAACAAACAAAAAGCATGAAAAAACACATTAAAAAGAAATACATTTTATTTTTAGAGAACAGCTTAGCACATTAGTGGGGTAAAGAGAAATAATTTTTGCAACAAATCTGATGCAAAGAAAATTCACAAGTATAAAACAGTTTCTTATTATAAAAATTAATGAGATGTACAGACTTCTTCAGCATGAGTCTCATCTCAGCTTCTTTTCTTGCTTGTGGTTTGTTTGTTTTTTTTCCTTTACAAAAGTTTGATCTTATACTTGAGATTTGTGATATGGATTTTATTACTCAGCAAAGCAATCTATGGCTGCTGCTCCCTCCCATCCATATTGTTCGGGAAGACAGACAAGTGTAAGGGCAGTAACCTGTCACTGCTGTCCAGGCTACGCCACAGGGCTGAAGCATCTGCCTCTGTAAAATCAGCTTAAAGTAATTATGCTCTAAAGGAAAATATAATTTTAGATTTTGCCTTCTTTTTAAGGAAAAAAATCAGTATTAAATACAAAGCTGAGCTCATCAGGAACTGAAAGTGTAAATTTGTTCTGGTTTTAATTGCAAATGACATTCTTCAGTTTGTTCATCTGTCCATGGAAGAAAACCTGTGTTCAGAGCCTGCATTTCCTAGTCTGTCCCTCTTGAAGCTTGTCCAACTTCAGAAAGAGTTGCAAACAGCAGAGAAAAACAAGCCAAGTAAATTACCACTCCTGTCTTCTAAGCAGGGATACAAGGCAAAGCAGAAGCGAAGGCAGCATATTTCTGTGAGTAACAGAAGTAAAACCACCTCTTCTCTTGGCCATGACTCTGTCCCTCCTGACTGACTGTTTTTGCTGTGTTAGCAAGCCAGACTCAAATAAACTTTTTTCAGCAGTTGTAGCATTTAAAAAGTAGATCCCGGGTTGCTTAAGAAAACCAAGTTCTTGATATAGCCTTGTCCTTATTCTGGTCACTTGTGAAGCTTGTCTTCCAGCTATCTCCATGTTCCTGGGCTATTTCGATCCCGCTGCAAGATGGTAAGAATCAACCTGTCCTCCCACACGAGTGAGGATACGGCAGTGTAAACCTGGCTTCCACAGAAAGCCATGTTACCAAAGGTAAATCCAAATCCATACGCAGCATTACACATACGCAAGATTTTCAGAAATAAGTAGGGGAAACATCAACTTTATTAAATAATGTGCTGATTAAACAATATCCTTGACAGTACAAACTGCCCAGCGCATGCTGCACATGCGCACCCATGGGTGCCTGGCCCAGACAGGAGGGTGGCTCTACACCACTCTCCCCCCACACTCAGGTAGATCCTCCTCCTCCTCCTCCATTCATTTCCTTCCCCATCTTAATTTTTCCTGCATCGCACTTCTATTAACTTCTTCGTAGATTTCTAATGTGTCTGGCTTAGTGGTTCATACCCAGCCTGCTGTCACATCACCCGCAGCTCCCAACACAAGACCGAAAAGGAAGGAGGCTGAACTCCCCCAACGGCACCCGTGCTCTGTGCACCACAGCAGAGCACGATTACAGGAAACACTTACTGGCAGTCGCAGTGTTGGACGATGCTGATTGATGAGCAATGACAGCACTTCTCAAAGTTCAGCATACACGGACATGCAACAAAAGTGGAATGAGCTTGGGGAAGGAAGCACAGCAGCAATCACTATTTAGACATGAGTTATCAGATAATTCTATTTCCTGTGTTAGGGAGAATGTATGAATGTCTGCTGTAATTTAGCTTTAGCTAATATGCACCATCTTGCACTTAAATTTAAATCATTTGAAAGCTCCTTGAAACAAAACCGGAGGTTGCACCAGAGGCTCAAGTCATATATGGCTTTTTCCGGATATTTTTAAAAAATATCTGACATTGCTGTGCCAGCGGTAGCAACAGCAAGCACAGAAATAGAAGCATGTAAGTAGATACAGGAGGAAAGCAGAAATGTTGCAAAGGATGAAAACACAACAGTAATGGGAGCCTTCCATTACCTCCATGGAAACTAGATAACGTCACATCAGGAGGCACTGCAAAGCCTACATCCAAGGATATGATTAGCAGCAGCTTCACTGAGCAGCTAGGCAGGAAACCCACAAACAGAAAAGCAACAGTTCACTTAACCCTGAGCAGCGTGCGGTACCTGGGTAAATGTCAGCATCAAAGAACCGGTCTGCAGTACTGACCACAGCATACTCAAATGCAACATCCATGTAGGAACAGCAAGAATGTAGCTTAGTAGATTTTTTGTTTAACTTCAAAAGCAGAAACTGCAGGAAACTAAGAAAAGGAGTTTCTTAAATTCTTTAAAAGGAGTTAAAGGAGGCAGTCAACACACCAAGCCCATGGTGGGCAGTACAGAAGCTATTTAAAGACACCACACTGAAGATTCACAGAAAACATCACTTATCAAAAAAAAACTCAGAAGAACCAAGAGAAAGTCATCGCAGCTGGAAAATATGGTAAAGAACACCACAAAAAAGAAAACATTTTTCAAAAAGTATCAAAAAATCCAAATGACACAGGAAGGATCACGAACTCCAACAGTTTAAGTGTGCAAGCACAATTAGGTGGGGTCGAAAAAACACAAAACCAACGCTCACAAAAGAACTCACAGAAGTCCTCAAAACCAGTAATATACTCATTTATTAAAAGCTAGAACCCTGCCAGAAAGCCTAAAGGACCACAAGATGATCACAGCATACAAGTAACATTCAGATATAAAGCCAGAACAAAACTAGAAAAAACTTTCTTTGTATCCATGCCCCTCCTGAAGGGCACTTCTCATTCCAGGACTCCTCTGTTTGGGGAATGCCTCAGAAGCATCATTAGACTATGGAAGATATCAATGAAGTGAACAACAAGATGCTGTCAGGATGAGAGGTTATGTACGTAAAATTCCAAAGGGTTTCTAGGATTAAATAGTCAAAGCCATGGAATCATCAGCTCAATAGCATTTTATTTTTGAAAAAGGAAAAAAAGAGAGAGACATTATCAGGAGTAAAGCAAAACACAAAGAATAAGTCATTATATCACTCTTTAAATCCAGGACGTGCTTTCCACCTTCAACACAACCTTTAGTATTGTTATACTCGCTACAGAAAGAGCTGAAAAACAACTAGGAAGATCCTACTGGTAGAACTGGGAAAGTGTCAGAGAAGGGCAACAGGGAAGAAACAGCTTCCACATCAGAATGAAGTGAGCCAGGACTATTAGAGATGGAAAAGAAACAACTGAGAGGGGATACAACAGAGGTCTATAAACTTACGTGTGACAGACTGATAAGGTACAACCATTCACTGCTTATCCAAAGAACTAGGTGCCACCAAATGAACCAAAGGCAGCCAGGGCAAAAATAAATAGTGGAAGCAGTTCTTCAAACACGTTGAAGCTGTTACACCTTGCTGAAATATTTAGAAGCAAAAGTTAACATGAATTCAAACAGCCACTGGTCAAACTAATAGAAGAAAATTCTCATAGAATGGTTTGGGTTGGAAGGGACCTTAAAGATCATCTAGTTCCAACCCCCCTGCCATGGGCAAGGACACCTCCCACTAGACCAGGTTGCTCAAAGCCCCGTCCAACCTGGCCTTGAACACTTCCAGGGATGGGGCATCCACAACTTCCCTGGGCAACCTGTCCCAGTGTCTAATCACCCTCACAGTAAAGAATTTCTTCCTAATATATATTCTAAATCTACCCTTTCTCAGTTTCAAACCGTGACCCCTTGTCCTATTGCTCCACTCCCTGATAAAGAGTCCCTCCCCATCTTTCCTGCAGCCCCTTTAGATACTGGAAGGCTGCTGTAAGGTCTCCCTGGAGACTTCTCTTCTCCAGACTGAACAACCCCAACTCTCTTAGCCTGTCCTCACAGGAGAGGTACCCCAGCCCTCCGATCATTGTGGCCTCCTCTGGACCTGCTCCAACAGGTCCATGTCCTTCTGATGCTGACGGGTCCAGAGCTGGACACAGTATTCCAGATGGGGTCTCACGAGAGTGGAGGAGAGGGGCAGAATCCCCTCCCTCGCCCTGCTGGCCCTGCTTCTTTTGATGCAGCCCAGGATGCGGTTGGCCTTCTGGGCTGCGAGCGCACATTGCCAGCTCATGTTGAGCTTCTCATCAACCAACACCCCCAAGTCCATCTCCTCAGGGCTGCTCTCCATCCATTCTCTGCCCAGCCTATATTTGTGCTTGGGATTGCCCCAACCCAGGTGCAGGACCTTGCACTTGGCCTTGTTGAACCTCATGAGGTTTACACGGGTCCACCTCTCAAGCCTGTCATGGTCCCTCTGGATGGCATCCCTTCCCTCCAGCTTGGTGCCGTTGGCAAATTTGCTGAGGGTGTACTCAATCCCACTGTCCATGTCACCAACAAATTCTCCTGGAATTATTGTTAACTATGAAGACACATGCTGCCTCCAGGAGCCTGGGACACAAAAGGGCTGGAGACTGGCAGCGTACAGCAGGGACTGTAGGCACTACATTCCTGCTCACCCCTTACACGCGCCTCCAGGCACCTACCATGACCACACGCAGAAACACGACGACAAGCTTGACAAACCACTGCTCTGATCTGATCTGTTATTCCCTAAGAGTCATTGAGTTAGAGAGGAGTGGCTGCTGCTGCTTTCCATACTTGACTGGGCAACCTCTGAACAGGATAAAAAAAAACCAAACCAAAACAAAACAACCCACCCCACCCCCCCAAAAAAAATCTTAAAGCATCTGAGGCCTTGCCTATCTACTCTGAAATTTGTTTCGCACCAGAGGCTTAGTAAGCACAGAAATATTAACAAAGACTGCCCTATGTTACCTACTCCATCAAAGTTGGACAGAACTACCACTTCAATGTTCCTGTCATCTTGTTGCATTACAATGAAGTAATAGCAAAAAATGTATAGAGAAAGTTAATCTTTATCCCAAGCCAAATAATTTAGCATTAACTTTAAATCTGTAGTTACATAGACACACCACACACTTCCCTCTTTAGTTCTTAAAAAAACCCCAAACCAACAGGGCTAACTAAATATTGAGAGGAGATTCAGGTAAAAATGTGAGCCAAAAATCAGTTCTCGCTTGCTCAGGGTTCTAGGTGTTACCACACTGTATCCTCACTGTGACTATAGGTTTAGACACAGTGGTACAAGTCTGAGTCCATACAAATTATACGAACTATACGAAACCTCAGGATGGCTAAGATCTTCAAGTACAAAAGCGGTTTGCATTTGCAATCCCTCTGATGCTCTCTGTTGTGTCTTCACACCATGTGTGAAGGTGAGTGGGAGGAGGGAGGTCCTCTCAGAGCGATGGCAAAAGAAGACAGATTCACCAAGTCAGAAAGAAGGGCAGTATTTCATAGAGGAAAATACATCAAATCCAGTGAGCAGAAGATGGTAGGACTGGCAAAGAACCTTGTATGATTTGGTACTCAAGTTCTATTATTTTTTTAATGCCATCTCTGTTTCTCAGTTGCATCTGAAAATCCCATCCAGGGAGAACATGAAATACAGGAACAGAGATAAAGTTGGAAGATTCTGGGAAGAAGAAACCAAAAACTGTGTTGACAACAGGTTCAGCCAAGTAAAGCAGATTTTAAGTTCAAGTGAAGGAGATTCAGCTTGAATACACTTGAGATACTTAAAACAACTGGCACTTTAGGTGAGAATTAACTGAAAAGTATTTGTTGAATTTTACATTTGACTTCAGAAAGAAAAAAAATTCTCAAAAAATTAAAAAAATTAGTTAAAGCTCACTCAACATATTTCACCATATTTAAAAAAAAAAAAAAGAAAGGAAGAAAAAGAAAAAATAACTTCCTTTCTACACTGAAAAGTTGACCTCAGTCAACCCAATCCAGCTGGCTGGGTTTTGACTGATAATATGATTTGAATAACATCTTCCTGCAGGTTTTGTAACCCAGGATTGCCAAATTATTCTACTTCCAAACGGACACTACTAATACTTGAGTTTCGCTGTCCCAAATCAATGGAAAAGTGAAATGACAACACAGGAATATTTTCCTACCATGAATGAATATCGTGAGTTTTGGAAGCATTTCGTCTCCTATATAAAAAAACCTGGTGTGTTCTTACTCTCTTCCTTGCAACTTTTTCTCAAGCCATACGTGCAACGGAGGTGACGCCATTTCTTGTGAACATCCTTGCTGCCAAGTGATTCAGGTGCAAATCAATCATCTTACAAATCAATATACAAAAAGCTTAGCACTGTGAAGTACACAGGAAAATACAGATCTGCCAAATGAACTGGGCCATAAGGTACATGAGAACTGTGTGTGTCATTTAGTTTTCATTCCTCCTTTCTTTTGCAATTTAATTTCCTAAATTGTATGAGATGCATGAAAAGAAGTGCCAGAAACCTTACCCGCCTTTTAGGCAAGGGAGATGGAAAAATAAGGATAACACATATATACTTTACTACAGAAATTATTAAATATCCAAATCATAATCCAGCATTCTCTACACATCATCTTGAAACCATTTCATCATACCAAAGCAAAGGTGTAATTTTTGTTCCACTTACAAAGATTTAGGAAATTTTGAGAAAGACCATTTGTTTGATTTACATTCAGTGGGGACTTACAACACCATTGTGTGCACGGTGCACACTAATTTGCACATTAACATATAGTGACCAGAAATAAAGAAAATAACTGAAAAGCTGACTGTATCTTTTTTCCTAGTTTCATGTTTTGCTGCTGAGAAAATAGCTCGGTCTGGCATTAGGCCTGTGAACGCTCTGTCAAATCAATCAAAGGAACTATAAAGATACCAGAGTCAAGCAGCACCAACAGGGGACTTCTTAAGGCCTCTTGCCAGATATAACAAGAGTAAATACGAAAAGTTTAATACTCCAGGAATGAACTAGTGTCAAGTTTGCAATCAGTAAATACCCAGTACCTCACCAGCCTCAGAGTGCGGAGCAAGGGGCCTGCCCTCTCCCTGGAAGGCTGCTTCCACTGGAATTATCCCACCTTGCGCTCTGGGAGAGGCTTCTCCCTCAAAAAATCATGGCAGCCTGTAACTGCTCCTTGCTTTAACAAAACCGCTAGATTTCAAACATAATAAGGACTGACTCCATTTTGCACTGCAAAATTCCATTTATTTGTTTGTTTCTTTCTCTCTGCAGCTACTGTGCTGCACTGAGCGCAGTCTTGGTATTGAGCCTGTCGCCAGCACAAGAAAGGAGAAAGGGAGCTAGACCTGATGACCTCCCCACAGTCCCTTCCAACCTGAACAAGACTCTTATCTCTCTATTGTTGGTAGCAGCATCTCAATTTTGTGATCTTATTCCAGTTAACAAATGAATTACCTTTCAGCTCACCTTCAGAGTCTGGGCTGACTGTCACTTTAACATCGATATTCTGCTTGGTTTCACACCAGTCCAGACTCACCTCACTGTTACTACTGTAAACCACTGACACAAAACATGAACAGGTTAGACCTGTGACAAAGCAACAGGTAAAATTTTCTTCATTTTTAAGCTGTTGCCTGAAGTAATGTTCTAAGTATGACAACTTCAAAAAAGAAAAATATTACAAGAAACAAAACCAAGCTTTAAAGAAAAGCATAGCTTGGAAAGAGATACCACTGATTTGATTGACATAGGTCTGGAAAAAAGCAAAAGGACCCAAGCCAGCAAGATGCTAACGTGAAAGCAGAATGATAGCAGCCCAATGACAGAACTACTGTGCTTTTGACTAGCTGTAAAAGTGGCCTTCCTTGTTCATGGCCTATTCTTCCAATCTAAAATCTGAACAACTCCTTCTCATTTAAATTGAATTACAGTCTCATTCAAATAGTCAAGTCCCAAATAAAGACCTTGGAGTATGCAGAATTCTATAAAGATTTTCATCACTCTACATCAAAGAACTAGGAAGATTTTCTTAACAGTGAAGCCATTTACCTTTCAACCACAACTGACACACTATTATCCATCCACAACCCATTCCCAGCACCTCTGCCCCAGTTTTCAATCAAAGGATAGTAGCATAGGGTAATACTTACCAGAATAGGGCAAAGGATGTATGATAACTTAATGCATACAAAAGTAGGGAGGGAGGCAGAAATGACAGCAATTAATGATATATGCATTTTTAAAGAGACCAAATACATTTTTAATACATTCTTTAATCTTGGTCTTTGGAAGTCTTATAGAAGATGATCCCAGAGAACAGGGGGTGAGATTAGATGGTGCTGGTAGTCCTCTCTGAGATCTGTTACCTGGGAGCACAGTGAGATGAAATGCAGGCACTGTTCTGGGATACCACAACAAAACTGCTTATTTGCCTGTTACAGCTGGAGTAACGTAAAACATGGTCTCAAAGAGCCTGAGGGGAGTAAGCTACACAGGGTCTACCACCTCCAGGGACTAGACCTCGGAGGTTTCCTGGACAGATCTAACAGGGGCTCTACACTTTTCTCAGTTCGATATGAACTCCATATCCCTTACCATCAAAGTACAGAAATACCGCAATTTTACCTGTTTTGAGCAAATAAACTATTTCATAATTACTTCTTCGGAAGGTACAGCCTAGTTCAGCCACTTCTATAAGCACTGAATCGCATCAATAAAAAATAAAACCAACCAGATACTGCATAGATTTCTTTTGATTGCTCTGTCATACCCGTAATTCGGGAAATGTACACCGCTCTCCCTTCTTTCAAACAGACCTTCCCTATCTGGGAATGAGCCACCCAAACCTCCACCTGCTGTCTCTCACAAAGATTCCTACATATCACAAGTTACGGTGACAAGCAAAAGATGGACTACCCTGAAAGCTCCTGCTCATTACATCTCAGCTCTAAATTATGGTCTAGAATAACATTTCATTGAGGCCGAGACCATAGGAAAAGACAATACTTTACTTAGTAACTGACAAAACTGAGGAAAAAACCCAGACAACTTTTATCCTTCAAAGTATCTGAAGCTCAAAACTTGGATTTTTCCCAGCAGTATTAGCTTCCTAGCTTGTATTTTTAGACTATCACAGTTATAACATAGTAATACTTAACTAGGATAACATTAATCATTTGCTTTCATACCTTTAAAAAATATTTTCATTACTTTTCTAGTAGGAATACAAACGTCATATATAACTATGTGAGAAAAAGATTTAATACCTTACGCAGTCAGTGGTGCAGAAACTCAAACATAATGCAAGAACAGCAGGGATTGATCTCTTTCCATACAACCTTTAGGCACTCCAGTTTCAGGAAGCACCCTAATCATAACCCATATAATACTGCAGGACTACAAAACTGAGATTAGAAAGGATGTATATAGACTAGCATTGAATTTTGGTCTAAAATATGCTGGGATATATCTACCATAAAAAGAGTAACCATCAATTAGATTTACCACAAATGTCAAACATATTATTAAGCCAAACCAAATCCTATCATGACTGTATAAAAACTTGGGAGCAAACCAATCCAGTTTTATATAAAACTTAATTCACATGACTTGTGATGCTGTCTGAAGGAGCTTTGTAAAGGAACATCTACACTTTATAGAAAGTTAACTGAAAGTATAGCAAATTCCCCCAATCCCAACTGTGAAGTCTCTAACCACAGAGGGACTTTAAAAATCCACGTTTTCTCAGACAGAACCCATGTGTTCTGGTGCACTGGCGTTTGCAGGTTTTTTGCACTGTTGCACGTACGTGCATTTCGCAGCAAGGCACTACTATGTATGAAGAGCAGCAGCTGCCAATGCAGAACACAATCCAGAAACAAAGCAGTTTCTACACAGGCACGTTGGTTTGCTTATGCCCACTTACACACTCACGATCATGAGGCCCCATATTGCCAAATTTTATCTGTGCTTTTATTATCTGCCAACTTGTGTTTTCTCTCTGTAAAAGTGAACTAATCTGGTGAGGTGTTATTCCAGTAACAGCAGAAAACTATTGCAAAACTGGCTGACAAAATACATAAGAACTTTTATGAAGTTATTAGTGATAAAAGTTTGAAAGTTGCAAGTCATCAACATCAGCTGCTCATTTTTCTTCTTTTAGGAAGCATTAGAAGTATTTGGTTTCCATACCATTCCCACTGCAAACCAACTATTTTCTTTCTCAGTGCCAGATCCAACATTCCTTGCAGCCTTTGAGGATTAAGTCACTTTTACTCTTTATTCCACACAGGAAAAGTAAAACCAAAATTAGTACAGCAAGCCAAGCAATCAGTATTTTAGATAAAGCTTTACGAGTGATAAAGAGAAGAAATGATGTGCAAAATAAATTCAAATAATGCATTAAAATTACATTTAAAAGTTCTGATAATTGCATATTCGTGATTAGCAAACATTTCTCCTAGATACTCTTCCAATCCTGTCTTGCAACTGATACGAAATCCTGGTCTAGGAATCTCCTTTCCAAAGTCCCACAAATAGGGACTTGGCTTCGTGTACTGTTTATCGAGGATAATAATAGTCATCTAGTAGTTCAAAAGTATCAAACACAGCACTGAAATAGTATTAGTTAGACCTCTCAGAAAAAGTCTTACTGATTTTATACCATCTTATTCACCAAATTATTTTTCAACCTTAGCACATGTAAGCATTCAGGTTTTCAAGCATCTTGCATCCATTAGAGCTTTAAAACTTGATTTTTGCTTCCAAATGAAAGCTTTATTCATAAGTAATGATTTGATTCTAGTAATGAGAATTTTATGGAAACCACTTCTGTGAGATTAGAATTAAGATCACCAAATGGCCTGTAGTAATAACTATCCTTTTCTACTCTAATGCAGAGGGAGTTGTGTCTAAATCTCATCGACCTAATACATGTCACACACCAGCATCAGCAGCAGGGCAGACTTCGGACCATTGGAGATCGTGCCCCCAACACTCATAAGCACCTGGTTGGCTTTTATTCTTTCTTCCTTCCTTCTGTGGCCAGGAGTGGAAAACAACCTGTCTTGTAGCTGCATTCCTGGCAGGAATTAGTTCTGAAAGCGCATGGGACTGCGATAAGACAGTCACGTCTGCCTTATTATGAGAGTCATCGCATTAGGAACTCCAACTCTGGCTTCGTTACTCAGTATCACAGACGCTTTTCTCTATTTTTACTTGGAAATAATTACAACTTTACAACTCTAACTACAAGATTGTTTCAACTGCACACAAACATGTGATCTTAACATAGGATTCTGCAATTCTAAAGGCTCATTAATGTGATTATCAGAGTACAAGCCATGTCTTGCAGCATAACACTTATGGCTTACCATTAAAAGACTGCAATAAGTATTTACAAAAGAAAAAAAAAAACACACCTCAGAGCACATCAATTCTGAGGGACCAGATATTGCTAATAATACTTAAATTCAAATATTTCACACAATGTTTTTCTATTATTATGCTAAAAACTGTACTCCAGAATACCAATAGCATTTGCCAGCTGAAGACCTCAACAGCAGGCTGCACAGGGGATGTTGAGACCGATATACTGCTATGAGAAACCAACAACTGTAGTAGCTTGGCAGCTGGAAGATACCTCTGCTTCAGCTGAGACAGTGTAACAAAGCTATTGAGCAATGCATGTTCACTGGTCTGAAAATGTGATTATTAAGTATATGTATCATAGTCACTGCTCACCCATGTTTATCAGTCCAAGTTACTAAACAATTTGGTTGGGCTGACTTCAAAAGGAAATCATAAACAGATTCTCATTTCTCATTATCTGAAGATGTCCAGAGGGGACCACGAGGATGATCAGACGGCTGGAGTACCTCTCCTATGAAGACAGGCTGAGAGAATTGGAGTTGGTCAGCCTGGAGAAGAGAAGGCTCTGGGGAGAGCTTATAGTCCCTTCCAGTACCTAAAGGGGCTACAGGAAAGATGGGGACACTCTTTATCAGGGGGTGTAGTGATAGGACGAGGGGTGACAGTTTTAAACTGAAAGAAGGTAGATTTAGATTAGATGTTAGAAAGAAATTCTTTACTCTGAAGGTGATGAGACACTGGCACAGGTTGCCCAGGGAAGCTGTGGATGCCCCATCCCTGGAGGTGTTCAAGGCCAGGCTGGATGGGGCTTTGAGTAACCTGGTCTAGTAGGAGGTGTCCCTGCCCATGGCAGGGGGGTTGGAACAAGATGATCTTTAAGGTTCCTTCCAACCCAAACTATTCTACAATTCCATGATTCTGAGACGAGAGTCTGCTCACCTTTCCCACTGCCAAACTGAGCAACCTGCTCGGACATGGGAAGGCAAAAAGCCTGGGACCACCGGAGGAGCAGGTGCAAGAATGGCTCAGCCCGATTCCTGACCTTTGGCTATTGAGAGTAAGCGATAACACATTTTTACTGCAACAACTGTCTGAACCATGAGCATATTACTCAGCTCCACGCAAAGCATGTGTTGCCAGAGTTGATTCTTGTTAAATGTATTGCTCTAGCACTGCGAGAGGACAGGCTCAAAATGTTCAAGATGAAATGAAGCATCCTTGTACAGACACAGATTGATGTCAGTATCTGGAGAAAGCAACAGTATTTTTCCTTAAAAAATCACTGAACCTGACTTTTGGAAATGGCCATTGCTTTAACACGGATTACCAACTCAACAGATTTGTTGCCATATGCTCAGTGAATCACTGATCTCTTTAATAAGGCAAAGGACCTATTGGAAGCAGGAAAGGAAGGGAAGAGGAAATGTACTTGTAAATTGTTCTCCTCTCTCTACACTCATATTTAAACCTTTTATTTTTGTTCATGAAACTGTGATTCCAGATTTAATACTGACCGTCTTTTGCTAGGACAAAGTCTTCATCATGGTAACTATTGTCAATGAAATTACCAACCGATGTAAAAAATGCTGTTCATCCAAATGTGTTTGTATCTGATTACTGAAAAGACAAACACTACACAAACAAGATTCACAGAGGCCAATACACAGCATTTATAGGATGGTCCAAATCTAACCTACCATCATCTAGAAGCTTTTAGTCTTCAAGCCTCATGTAAAGGAAAAAAGGTCTGTAAAACTGCCTTCTCCAGAAGTGTATGAAGAGGCTACCAGAGGTTTGCAAATCCCACACTATTACATAGGCTGATACTTGACCATGGGCTACTGCAGTAGCATCATACTGAAATCTTTTACAGACGCTGTGAAAGTGCTGCCATCACAGCCGAGCTGGATAAGACGTGCTGCAGGAGGTCAAAGGAGGTAGAAAACAATTATTCAGAAAAATATAAAAGGCAGAACTCATGGAATGATATTTAGATGCTCAAAAATTGAAAAAGGAGAGCAAACCAGCTGATGAAATCTGCTTGCGGCACTGCTATAGGCAACTCAAGCTGTCTTAAAAGGGTTGTGAAAGCTGAGAGTAAGGTCTCCAAGAGTCTCTCCCAGCCCAGCAGTAAGTTAGATACTGCCTTTCCTCAAGCAGGTCCTGAGGCTGGGGTTGGAAAGCCAAGACAGGCTGCTGGACCCGAGTGTGCTCTACTGCTTGTAAGCCACCGAGCACAAAAGCAGTTCCATAAATCACAACCTGCCCATTAACTCAGAGGGAGTATTCTGGCATTTAAATGTTCTAATGGTGTAAGAGCTAAGATGTTGCTTGCCATTACTGCAATTTCAGACATCCCATTCTGAATTCATTTAAGGCAGTATACGTATTCACTTCTAACCACTTTACAGAGCATATCCTCATTTAAGTCTGAAAGGTTCATTTATTTGCCAGAACTTCTGCATAAGAATTCTGAAAATGATCGTGTTTTTCCCCTCAGCAGAAATGCTTTGAGATGACTTAAAAGTCATGTAAGTAAAAAAATGTACTGCTCACTGAGTAACTACCATTCCCTGTGTTTGTTGTATCCATTGAAGCATTCAGACTGCTGTGGCAACAAAGTCTAAGAGGGTATTTACAAAAATATTTCCCTGAAGGCACAGGTGCAAATGGCCAAACAAAGGGCTCCAGTCTAAATACTTAATAAATACAAAGCCACAAAAAACAAGACTTCGTTCACCATAATTTTTTCTGTCGATTTGACAAAGGAGAATAAATAAATAGGTCTTTTCAGATTTAAGTATCAAATGCTGAATCATCCAGAAAATTAAAGGCAATTTACAGAATAAGTTTATAATTCAAATTACTGATATTATAATGATTTTCCAAGCAAATAAGGAACTGGTTTATGTAAGAATTTACATGGATTTCTCTCATGATTTCTCTTTCCACTCAGCATTTCCTTCTCCCAATCTCCCCCAATGTATTTTTATATACCAAAAAATTTTAAACTGATTTTTAATCCAAAACAGTCCTCATCTTTAAAGCTGCTGCAAGATCAATACAGCTCACCTACTCCCATAAGTGGAAGAAGGGGAAAACAAACATTCACCACTTGGAGAAATAACATTCCTTTACTATTAAGTATTTACTACTGGTATTCTAAGAGGCTTGCAAGCTGAATTGAAGTGGAAGGTATTTTTTATTACTGACTAGACAATGACGTATTTTCATTGACAGATCCAATACTTAGATATTTGTGTTGCAAAAAAAAAAAAAAAAA
>VFFE01007802.1:356779-456614 GCA_008921705.1 Burhinus oedicnemus
TTTTTTTTTTGTTTGGGTTTGTTGTTGTTGTTGTTTTGGTTTGGTTTTTACGGGTTATATATTTTTTGCTGGGTTTTGTTTGTTTGTTTTCCTCTGTTCTGCCTTTTTTTGTTTCTTTGTTTTGGGGTTTCTGTTTTGTTTTTACTGTCCAGTATCCCTTGCCTCCTCATTTATATCAGCCTTGTTGTTGCTGCTAAATGCTTTACCAGCACTATAACTTAAACCTCACACACCACCAGAAGTAAATCACAGTCTATCAGAGTATCATAGTAGATAGACATAAGCTCAGGAGGTCTCTAGTCCAAGCTCAGGGTCAGCTCCAAGGTCCAGTCTGGTCTGGAAAACCTCCAAGCTGGGGGATTCTTCAGCCTCCCTGCACAGGCTGTTCCAGCTTAATTATCCTCACAGCGACATTTTCTGTCCCTATATTTAGTTCAAATCTTCCCCCATTTCAATTCATGACCGCTGCAGCTCATTCTCCTCCCATGTCCCCAACAAAGCCCCTGGCTCTGGCCTTTTGGGAGCTGGCAGGCTGTTGTTTGGCCTCTGAAGACACCTCTTCTCCGGGATGGATGAGCCCAGCGCCCTCAGTCTCTCCTCCCTGGCCAAGTGCTCCAGCCCTGGCCATCCCAGGGACCTCCACTAGCCTCTCTCTAGTTTAGCAACATCTTTCTTGTACTGGCAGGACAAAACTAGACCAGTTATTACATGCGGTCTAAAAAGTGCCAAATACAAGCCAAGAACCTTCCTCAATTTCCTGATTACGCTCCTGTTAATCCTTTTCAATATGCTGTCAACATCCATCGCTGGCAGGGCACACAACTAACTCACATCCAGCCTTGTGTCCAACAGGGCTCCCACACTCTTCAGCAGAACCACTCCCCAGGTGGTCAGTCCCCAGACTCTGCAGGGCATTAAGCTGTCCCAGGTGCAGAACTTACTATAATCAAGGTGGACAATGTCTACTGCCCACCAGAGATCCTGTAACTTCATCACAGAAGGCAGTCAGGTTGCTCAAGTGTGATTTACTCTTGGAGATCTATGCTGGCTGCCCCCGATCTCCTTTTCTTCTTTCACATGCCTAGAAATGCTTAAAAAGGAATGACGTCTCCTTCTCCTCTGATCCAGACCTGCGCATGCTCTCAACGAGCCTCTCACTCCAGACATTGCATCCTTTTCTTCATGTGAAGGACAAACTCTCCTCTTCCCTGCTTACCTTTACTGAGAACCCTCTATCCACTCACCACCAAACACGAGCTACCCTCATTTATTCCAATGGCATTATAGTTCTGTCTGCACTGGCAGGCTTCATTTTGAAGAAAGCAGTACCAATCCTACACCTCACACAGGCCAAGCCTAACTGAGTTCTTGTCTCCATGTGATACCTTCTTGCTAACGCAGGCTGCACATAGAAGTTCAAAAGCAGTACATTTATAATTTAGGAAACCTGAGATCTGGGGATGCTCCACAAAGCTTAGTGTTCCACTAGTGTTCCACTGTGTACATTTGGTGAGTGAACCAGAAACACAAATAAACCTCAAAGCTGTAAGATCCCTAGAATATCTTCATTCCTTGTTGTTTCTGGAAAAAGCATAACTTGTTGGATTACTTTTTTTGGTTCATCATCTTTTTCTGTACCATGGACACCCACTAAGAGACAATAAGCTCACTTGGTTGACAATCCCCTAAGTTAAAATGCTGACTGATTTATGAAGCAGCAAGCCGTGTAAAGAGTGAGACTGTCTGTCCCCTTGTGAATTTTCTCTTAAGCCATGGAAAAATATAATTATAAGGAATATATGTTAGTAGGAAACTGTGGTCTGATGGTTCAATTACTGCTTTTACTATGGCATGCTACCATAGCCCATCACCATATGTCAAAATTTCAGCAAGAGAATCAAAGTCATGTCACAAGTTTTATTTCCACATTCTAATTATGCGATTAATAATCTTGACAGAACTGTTTTAGCAATCATGGCAGATATTTGCCATATGCACACCAGGGGATCACACAGAGAAATTTGCAATCCTGTAGGAAGCAGAAAACACCTTTCCCCTCTATAATGAAAATACAGAAATCTGTGTTAAGGCCATTTCACATGGTCTGTGCAGGAGATGGCTATTGTAAAAACAACACAACAGCTTCATGTCTCATTACAGCCGGTCGCCCACCTGAGATTAAAGGGAAATGACTATTGCTCTTGGATATCTCAAGCTTTCAGTACTTTAGTTACCGGTCAAAACAAACATGAAAATACAGGAAGGCACAACCTTCTATTTTTAAATGTTGCTTGGAGCTGGTTTGAGCATCAGATGGAAGAACACACTGAGCACAGTAACTAAAAAGGAAGATTGTAAGTACACTGTGTATGAAACTGAGCTGCTGACCTCATTTATTTGATAGGCAAACAACTACTTTTTGCACAGTTGAAAATAAATGTTGACACAGCAATAAAATTTTACCTGTGTATTACACAAACTTAACCTCCAGCATAGGAGATACAAAGATCAAACTAATCTGACCTTAGCAAAGCGCAACGGGTAATAATGTAGCACTGGAATGAGAAAAGCTGTAGGCAGAAGCCAAGGCAGCAACAGGTGAAGAGCCATTACCAAAACAATACTCTGGTTTTGTTAAGAGTTTCATTAAAATTTACATCAGCTACATCAACAGAAAGGTAAATGCAGCCGAAAATTCTTTTCTGCAGTTTATTTTTAAACCAAATGTATCTGCAGGATGCACTGAACCTAAGCAGTAGCACTTGATTCAGATTTGCTTTAAAATATTTTCTCTTGGTCCTAGAGGTCAGGAACAGAGTGGCACAAAGCTGATCCTTACAGACCCATCTTCCAGCAGCTTTGCAACTCGCAGGTAGCGTGGTCGAGTCACTTACATGCATATGGTCCTCAAACCTGCATGTGCTGTACTGATAGAGCACATATAAATACTATTTTATATGCACTGCTAGATTGCACAGAGATATTTTTAAGATAATTCTGTTTAGTAAAATAACAGATATGATAATGAAATTATCTAAACAGGTAATTATACACTCCTTAATTGATTCTAAATGTTAAGCATCCTAAATTAATAGGTCTTGAAATTTACTACCACTGAATTTCTTTGACCAATGAACATTTCAGCTACTAATTCTGCACCATCCTAATTTAACATATAGCAAAACTGAAGAAGCAACAAAGGAGACTGAAGGTACCAGTTAATTGCTCATGTAAGACCAAAATTACCAGAAGCAACCAGACCAAAATCAAAATTATGTTCATATGTACACTGGCAGTAGAAATTATCCTAATATAGATCAGTTACAGTTACTTTTTGTGATGGGAAGTTATTTTTAGGTATCATAACTTCAAAAAACCAGATGTTTCAAGTAGCATAAGGATTGATTAAAGACCTATAAGGATCTCAGAGAAGAGGAATACCATCTTTCCAATAATAAACAAAAAATAATGAGACAAGCAAGACAGATTCTGAGGAACAACTTGCTAAAGGTACCGAATGTATTATTATATTTATTTTCATAGATTTCAAAAGCAAGAAGACTGCCATAGAGAATTAAGGGCAGAAAGATGATGAAGATGCAACAGATACACCCCTGAGACTTAAGGCCACTTACACTGGAGCTCAGTAAGTTCCCACTCTGGAGCTTTTCCTTAAACTAGGCGGGAGGCAGAGGAACTGTCAGAAATGAAAAAGGCAGGGAAAGAGGCTTTACAACAACTGATACAATTCACAGAAAAATCATCTGGAATAGCTGTTATTCGAAGAGCAGTTCTGACAAAGTGACTTTTTTTTGTGCCACCTAGGGATAAGCTTCACACATTACTCCACCCAGCTGCTTTCAGTCCTTCATAACTAGCAGAAAATTTCTCCATTAACTACTACGGATCAAGACTGACTTCAGCAGAAAACAAAAAGAAGGTGACAAATGAAAAGCCAATATTCAGAAGCAGCTTAGAGGAGAAAAGAAGATGGACTCCTGAAATATTCATATTTAATTAGGATTAATATGAATCGGGATTAAAAGGCTCATCTATTGACCTAATATGGTGCAGACCCACTAGCATACCTTCTACCGAGTTCAGTCTTACCTCAAACTAAAAGAACTATTTGAAGTACCCAAGAAGTATATTATTCAGGGTGACCTTGTTGTTCCAGCGTATTTTAATTTCTGAAAAGCTTTTTGCAAGGTTCCTCACCAAAGACACTTACAAAGACTAAGTAGTCACCGGATAAAAGGAAAGGATCTCTGTATGCATTGATAATATTAAAAAAGCACAGCACAGAAGATGGGAATCAACGGGCAGTTCTCACAAGGACAAGGAGTTGGCAGTGCAGTCCCAAAGGCAGGGGTACTAGGACCTGTGCTGGTCAGGGTACTCGTAAAATGAAAAGAGAACACAAGGCAACAAAGTTTGCGAGTTATTCAGATTTTTTCAATGTTGTAAAAACAAAAGTTAAGAGCAGCAGGAAGCCTCCTTGTACGAAGCAACTAAGGATAAAGTAGAAGATGCATTTACCAATGGAACACATATCTGAACTCAAGATAATGATGAGACAGCTCAGAAACATGGAATGCTCTCTGAACAAGGACAGAGACAGCTGTGGACTTCCAGCTTGGAAAAGTTAAAGAGTGGATATCATGAAATTGTATGAAACATTAAGCAGAAAACAAGAACAATTTTTTACCACTTATCCCATGTGAAGAACTGGAGTATGTCAAATAAAATTACCAGGAAGTGCATCTGAAAACAAAAAGATACACTTTTTGATACAGCCTATAGTAGCGTGGAACTTCTTCACATAAGACCTTGTGAAAATAAAATAAGAAAATAATACTTGTTCTCAGAACCAGGAACGCAAATATTCCTGGGGAAAATGTATACCAATGATAATTAAAACAAACAAACAAAAAAAACCCCAAACCAAACAAAAAAAGCCCCAAAAAACACACTACCAAAAAACCCCCCATAAACCTTGCAGCTACTACTTGTGAGTATGGAATCTCTTCAGCATCATGCTTGTGGACGCCAGTAAAGCTACAGCCAGGTGAACACCATGCTCACATGCCCCGTTCTGACACACTAACCACATGGCACCCAGCTTGCTGGACCAGAACGATCTCTGGTCTGACCAGTTGGACAATTCTTACAGTTTTGTTTGCTCAATAAAGCCTTGGCCACACTAATCATCCCTGATAGCAATATTTTAACAGGATCAATTCAGCAAAACAAAATAAAGTTCAAATCACTTGCTGATTACTGCATACTTTGAAATATAATTAAGGTTAATACTTCAAAGTCAGCACTTCAAAAAGATTTTGTAAGTTTAGGCAAGTGCGTTTTGAATGCTTTATTCTTTGAAACAGCTATTCTTGAGATACCGTAATAGTTTTATTAACAAATGAGAATACATGAAGATTTAACCAAGCTAACATCTCTTCTGCTTATATTTTGGACATAACACAAAGCAAGGACAAACTTCTAAGATTTTTCTTACTTGCTAATCAACTACACAGTGGGTTTACAAGCAGAAGAAATGCACAGCGGAGGGAACCTCATGTTCAAAAATTTGTTTTGTCATGATGAGATGAGTTATCCTAAATATTCTAGAACTGAATAAAACGTAGATTCCAGGTGAACCAAAGGAGACTCACTTTCCAGTTGAAGGTCACATGGGGCAGATGTTGTTACACCTTAGAAGTGCACATAAATCTCATGATGTGGGGGAAAATGAGAACAAATGATTTTCCTATCAGTTTTTATTACAGCACCATTCTGATCTCTTGGATCTGAGGTGCAAAGCTATCCATCATCACTATAGCTTAAAAAGTGTAAATTATACACCAAGACTCCAAGCAGCTAAGGGTAAAGAGAGAGACAAAGATGATATTCAGATGGCAAAAGACTCGTCATACCACAAGTGAAAAAGACGACAGATCAAATGCGTAAAAGGAAGACAGTTGAGAGACTTCTAAGGAAACAACAGACTCACATAGGTCAGTGTGACGGGAAGTGTTTTTAGCATATTAGCAGATGGCTGCAGACATACTTTCATCAGGAAACACGACAAGAAAGAATTTAAAGGGCAGATGTGGAGGAGCAAAAAATGAAGGGCTCAGTAGGTGTTTACATGGAATTCGATTCCTTCCCAGTATAAGGGCAATGCAGGGGGGAAAAAAATTGTTTAAAAACTTCAGAACCAAAGGAGACGAAGTCTTGTATCGCAAGCTAAGTGGATGATGAATTGCACCTTTGGTTTTGAGGATGAGTTCTGCAACTGAAGACAAACAGCTTCTGCATCACACACGTCCAGGGACTCCATCTCCCTGTCACAGCAAATTGTCACATATGAAGCAACAGATTCTGCAAATGACCTTTGCACCAGCATCCTGGATTGACACCAGAAAGCAAAACTGTATTCTTCAACCCTAGAAAAATGAATGATACAATAACATGGAAATCTCAGTCCAAATTCATATTTATAAATGTGAACCTAAATAAAAGGCTGAATTTAGAAAAAATACACACTCATAACCAGGCTTAAGGATATCGCAGGCACAGCACCCAACTCGTTTGCTCTTTTCTTTTGACTTGGTAACGTAGACAGTCTATAAATCCAGAACACATACTACTTACACTGCAGGCTCTTTAAAGAAGTAGGTCAGTAGCCTCCAAAACAACAATTTTAAAAATATTTTTTAGATATTTGTCTTTTTAATCTGTACCTGAAGGATATTCTCACATACAGAATCAAAGCTGAACACAGCTCATTATATGTTCCTACAGCTTGCAAAACTCGAGGATAGAGGTCTCTGGTTTCATAATTAAAACTGAAAGACGAACCCCTTCTTTCTGGAGTCTGAACTCCCAGCTCCAATTTCAAACCATTTACCTTGATGTTTATTAAAATCTCAACATGTCCAAGGTATTGAATTACTCAACACTCAGCAGCTGCTTGACCTCTCTCGTTTAATCTCCTCCCTAGGTGAATACCCAAATTGAATTAAATGTTTACTAAATACGTGACTCAGAGTGGAAATCTATGCCAGTTCTGAGCCTTATGCTACAAAGGATGTTGCTGGTGACCAGCAAATAAGGAATTCAGCTTTCTTTACACCAACAGGTGATTTTGTTGTAAGAAATATAAAACAATGTGCCAAAGTCATGGCAGAACAAGTGGAAGGGAAAATACTTCTAAGAAGCTTAAGAGATTCTCTTAGAATGTATTTAACGACCATATTTCTATGCTTTGTTATTTTGACTTTATATTAGCACTTTTCAGTATAGAAATACCTGTAACTTCAATACCAGCCCCTCCAGAATGTATCAACATCTTTACTTAGCCTGCTCCTATTAAAGCGGCTCTGTCCAGGTCCTAGCATTTTATATGGTTATTCATCCAATTAAGTCTCCAGATCCCTGCTCCAGCTTTTCTTTTAACCTTTACAATGAAGAAATACCCACTCCGTGAGCTTGTGATTCTTGAGTTCACCAGCTAATTTGCTTCATTTCATCTAAATCTACACCTTTAAATAGAAAACTTCAGAGATGATCTCAGCCATACTTCCTTCCCATATGCTAAATCAACTCATGGAAATGAAAGTAATCCGAAGAGTTACTCTCGCTGACAACATTCCTATAACATGTTCGTTACTTCGCAAAACTCAAGTCAGGAGAGCTTCCTTTTGTTTTGGTTCACATAAGAATCACCTGGTAGTTGCCGCATTCAGGAACAGTTGAGCCATACCGTTACTTCCCCTTTGCTCTTCCCTATTACATATCAAGGAACGTGAAATCTCCTACAAAGCCATGTGCTTCTGGCAAAGCTTACAGAATAAGGCAAGAGAGTGCTCGATCCCAGCCCATCTATATCAGACCTCTAAAGCTCTGCTGGGAGAATTTTTTTTTTTTCATTCTTCCTTTATTATTTTATGCACATTATCATTTCTTCTTTCTTTACTCTCTACATTAGCAATTGAAATATGTTACTCTGCTCACTCACCTGTTTTTTCCCAGACTGGCACTTGTCTCAAGTGCAAATAGTTACAGGCATCCCACCATACCTTATCCGTTCCTCAGTTGCTATTGAAAAGGAATCAGTAGCTACACCAAAAACAGACAAAAAGGAAGCTGGTATTACAGAAGCAGACCAAAATCTCAGACCACGCACATCTACTGTGGCAAGCTACACGCTGCCATGCATTAGGTACTTTATTCTCCCCATAGAGGACAACAGTTATCCTCAAATAAAAGCCATGGTGCTACCCAATTTTATACCCTTGGACAAAACTAAATAACTTTTCTGTCCTTTGGTTTGTGAGCATTTCATGCTCATGAGTATGTAAGCCATACCTGCAGTTGTTGGCCAAACTAACACGCTTCATTCCTTTCTCCAAATCAAATTACAAGCCAGTCTGAGCTCATCAGTAGCTTTATAAATAAACATTGACATATAAGTCATGGCAAAAACACCAAGTAGAAAATACTACAAGAAGATAATCAAACAAAGTACATGCACACTAACTAAATTAAGTTTAACTGAAAATGGATCACCAACTTCTGAGAATTCATATGACAGCACCTCCCAGCCAAATATTAAGCATCTGTTCGGTACACAGTGCCCCAAAATTCTGTTAGAAAATTCCCAGCTCCAGTCAGAGACCTGCTGAGCTCTTCTGTTACCAAAATTATCCAAACTGAAGAAAATGATTTCTCCACCTCAAAGGGGGGGGGGCAGTATTTACCTACTATTTTTGTAGCTATCCTATTTATTGAACTTCTATTTCTCTCACTTTCAAGCTGTTGGGTGGATGAGCAAGCACAGCATTGAGAAAAATCCAACTGCCTTCCAGAGTTTCTTAAACTGTGGGGAATATGGTAGGGGGTGCTGCTCTGCAAGACCAGCAAGGCTTCTGTTCCTGCCGGCGCACTCTGTCCTATGACCTCTCTGAGTGCAGAAACCCTCATCCTTTCTCTCACTCTCCCTGTGCCTGGAAAACAGAATACTTAAATCTGAGGCAAAGCTGGTCACGAACTTGAAAGAAGCCAGGGCTATTAAATGTAAAGTTGAACACACACATCTGTATTATTTAAATAAAAACTTCACTCTTTGAACCACATTGATAATTCTGCCAAAATGGTGCAAGAAATAATAAAACACACAATTTCAGATGCTTCTATTCAGAGGAAGCAGTAATCTAATGCATGGGGAATAAGCAGATTCATAAACTGAGAGACTAAATCCCTGTGTATCATACCAGCAATTTATCTTAGCATAATTCACCACAACAGCAACTCTGCGTTTAATATATTACAACAACATTAAAAGGAAAGCAATAACCCATGGAATGAGATTTCAATATCGTAAACTGGGCTAATGTAGAGGTCAACAGTTCTCAGCAGCAGTGATCAGTAAGGAGACGCAAACAAATTTGCTTTCCTCTCAGACTGTATCAAAGGAAGGATTTCTGCAAAACCAGTTCCCTGTCCACAGTCAGCAGCGCTACAAGAGGCTGACACCGTCAGCCCCTGCAGAGACGCTAGCAGAACACAACCCAGCGTTACTGGGGGTGACTCGGAGCACACCTGAAGATAGACAAGAAATACAAGGACACACAAGGGAGGAGACAAAGCTGCAGCCACCCATGGCAATGCCAGTACCTGACCTTTAGCTGTAGGCTCCTCTGAGTGCAGGGACAAAAGGCAGCATGACAGCAAGAAGTCAGGTCCCCAGGGTAGCCAGCCTGGATCCAGGCTGTGCACCAAACCTACCCCAGACGTTGTTTTACCTGAGCAGAAGAGAGCAGGGCTCACTGTGGTGTCACACTTGAGCCCCAGGATGTCACAGCCACCTTCATCACCCCGCAGTGACAAAAAAGCCAGACAGGAGACATCACTTAATCTGATTCCCGTACACGTTTCCAAGCAAACCCAGCCAAACCATAATCTATGTCCACAGCAAAAAAAAAAAAAAAAAAAAAAAAAAAAAAATTACCATCAGGTATCTGTCTCCTCTTCTGCAGCCATGGCAAATGTAAGCACACACCACACCTCTCACACGGCAACATTATCTAAGCTGTCTGCAAAAGACATTAGGTATCAAAGTTAAAATACTTCTACATTTGAAGCAGTGACTAACTAGGCATATGCTAGATTATCCCACAATGCTTAAAACAGAGCAACAGACAGGGAGGTTTTAGACTTGCTAAATCCTCTGCTTTTTTCATCATAAATTACACTGCAGGACACAGGCTGTTATAAACTGCCATTACCAACAGTCGTTTTTCAAGCTATAACTTTTAAATCTAGCGGAGAATGGGCAAAAAGAAATCTCACATACTTAACTAAAGTATACATCCCAGATAATCCCACAAACCATTTCAGATTTGTAGAAGTCTTCCAGCAGTTCTCTGAAGTATGTTTAAGAATAACAAGGCTAAGAATGAAGTGGGAGCCAAAGGAAAACCAAGCAACACCACTTCAAGTTTTCTTTTCAAGACAAGCAGCAGGCACAGTAGTAAAACGCACCCTGTGAGCTACCAGATAAACATAATCCAGCCCAGCTTTGGAGCACAAATGCTCTCTGAGGTAAGAAGCACTGAAAAGTCCCAGGGTTGCCCAAATGACACTCTTCATTTGTCTAGCATGGGAAGACATGTCTTCATCAAAAGCACGTACAAACATTTCAGTGCCGAGGACCAGAACACAACCCCACGGGCCACACCAGGCCCTCGCTGCACACACATCACCTGTTACTCGCGACTGCCCTAAATAACACAGTGGGATACATTCCCCAGGTGGAATGAATAGCAGGAAAGCTTTACAAAGGAAAACAGAGCTTTTGAGACTTTAGCTACTACGGATATTTAACAGCACTTCCATCTGGCCATACCTCACTTTTCATCCAGGCTTCATTTCACCCTAAGAGGACATGTGTAAGCCTTTCCGCCACTCCTCTCTCTTCAGGCATGAAAAAAAAGCCTAATCCAGTATCAACTGTGGTTTAAGTCAGAAGCTGCTGCTATATACAGAAGCGCAGAATTGAAGCTAAAAATCCATATGGAATTAAGATGAGGGGAATTAATTGCTAAGGGCTGGAGAACAGCATTTGTCATGGGGAAAAGGCGACATAATACAGACATAACATGTACCTGGAATCACTCAAGTGATTTGCTACATGGACATCCTTTCTACTTCTGTTAATCCTATAGACTAGGAACACTCTGGGGACAAAAGCCTGCTTTTTATATGTGGTTGGAAAGTACCTAAGGCACAGGAAATACTACTTCTATGTAAAAACCATATAGAAATAAAGTCCACCTAAACAGACCAGACACTGGTCAATCTTGGTGAATCAAAAGGACATCTTAACAAGCATCTTTTCTCTTACGCCGGCCCCATGCAGATGGATTAGGAAGAGAGAAGAGTAGAACAAAGGAAGTTAGAACAAAGTCGAAGATTAGAGGATCAGTGTGAAGAACTATCATATACAAAGTGGTACAAAGATTGCAAAGATCAGAGAGCCACAAAGCCAACAACAAAATTTTAAATTAACAGAAAGTGGCATAGCACCAAAGTGTTAGTAATCATGAAATAATTACAAAGTAAATTACTTTAACAAATTGCCAAGTAAATATGCAAAGCTATCAATGCATGAAATCTGTACATTCACTGTAAATAAGATGTTAGAAATCACTGGCTTTTAATTAAATTTATTCTGTAAATTTAATAAAATTCTACTCCAACAAAAAACCCACCTCTGCAAACACAGCATTTGGATGGAATTCTTTAACAGTGTTTAGCAGTATAACCATAACAAAATCAATACCTTCGCCAAACCTAAGCAAACTTACTTTAAAGCAAACAGCATTATTTTCAACTTCAGTAAACCCAGGAAGAGTTTACAAATTGTATGCCTTGGTGTTAGACCACCCAGTGTTAACCACCACCCTATTTTTGGGAAATGCTTGTCTAAAATCCCATCAATAATAATACAAAGAAGGCAGCAAACAAGTCTTTATGAATTCATTTTGATGGCAACAGATCAGGACTGATTTTCGCAGGTTTGCATCAAGGTGAGGACAGTCTAGCAGCTCATGGCTGGGAAGGATCATGGGGGATCCACGCAGGTTAACACTCTCCCCATGGCATGAATTGTGCTTCTCTACAAGACTATCGTTTTGCTCAAGAAATCTTCAACAACCACAGAATAACCTGGATCTGAAATGGGATCTACTAAAGCTTCCTGTAATGGAATGTATTTTATTAAGGATTTTTCCACATGGCTATACTCCAAAGCTGAACATAGGGGTTTGTTTGCTTGAAAGAGGAGGTCAGATATCTAGCACTGGCCAAGATGTGAATTCGGGTGCACGGGTAACAAACTGTGATCTCCGACATGCCACAGTCCAGCCTCCCATCCTGCACATCTCCACTGCAAGCATCCTGGTGACCCCTCCAGCAGGCACTGTGCAGCTGCTGTGGCCTCAGTGTGTTGCCAGGGCAACACAGCATCAGATGAGGATGCGGATGCAGCAGGACGCCTGCGCTGACCACGCAATCCAGGCGGGCAAAGGGGGAGGAATAACTTGTTTGCAAACATGATGCCTTTCATTTCCATCAGCAGCGCTTGAGTTTTTAGCTTGTACAATGCAGTGGGAGTTAAATGGTATTTGACATCCACATCTGGACACATCATTATTCCTATGTCAGATTATACATTTATTTTCTGACCAACATGGCAAGAACACAACTGCACTTTAGGCTCAAACACTTTATAGGAAAATGTATATTCCAAAGCAGGACGGTTAAAATACAACACCCAAATATTTAGGCTATTGCATAAGTTCAAACAGACAGTAGATTAAATGGCAAATTCAGAGGCAGTCGCAGATTCCTAGAGGCATATTTAGGTACATCAAAGCTGAAGTGCTTGCTATTTACTCATTTCAACTCCTGTGCTATGTAGTGTTGGGTTCATAATGCATCTTGAAGCTGTTTGCTTTTTAACAGTTCAAATGAATTTGGACTGATTCATCAAGAGTAGGAAGAGCCCACAGCTAGATTGCATCCACTGAGATTTACTGGTTACATACACCAGTTCTACTGCAAGTCTCACAGCATTTCAGGGCTTGAAACTTCAGTTTCAGGAGTCGTGAATTCACACAAAATTGTTGGCTTTCATTTCAAAAAAGATTCTAGGATTGGTTGCTTTTTACATGGAATAGCTGAAAACTGAACTAAATCATGAAAAAATAAAAGGAATGAGAAATAAAGGAAGAACACATTTTATTTTCAGTGCCTGACAAGCCAATTTTATGTCATTTCAATGAAACGGTAATTTTTCATTTTAAAAAAGAGTGCTTATACACAAAGTGCTAGGAAATTCTGCAGCTGTTTTTCCTATCGTTCTTGAGATTCAGAATTCAGTTCCCTGCTAAGTTTGCCTCCAAAGAGCTTTGAAATCCAACAGCACTTCGATCACAAGCTCTCCTTAAGCCTTCCGTATATTGTAACCATGGGTGTCACAGAGGCAGCAGCTATGCCAGCCCATGATGAAGCTGTAAACGCTGTGCCCCAGAACCCCATTTCAGAGTCTTGTCTGTGGTTGCTCTCAAGCTGAGAGGGGGAAATATTGCAACACCGGGCTGGCAAGAGGAGAACTTTCTAAACAAATCTAACATACAAAAAAATAATCAAGGCATGAAGTATTTAATTTCAACAGAAACCCAGTGGTAGCCTGGTTATCAAGAAACTTTACTGATATCCAGTAATCACAGAGGGGTTTGTTTCTTTGTTTTGCATAGACACCAAATAGCAATTTTGTTCTAAACCTTTGGAGAGGTATGTTAAGACTGCTTTCCAGGCACACTGGGAAAGGTAACACAGAAAACAGTTGCTGAATAACAGGCTGCCAATGCAACGCTAGCAAGAATGTGCCAGAATTGCTCCCATAATCATTTTGTGTTTAAGTTAGTAGCTGTGAACTCCTTGGAAGCTGCTGGGGTACTGCAGTCAGAAGACCTGCCTGACCCCTCCCCTGGACCTTCCTTTGTTACACCTGTGTGAAGTGAATTTCTCCCACCCCCGTTCCAGGCTGCCCCCATCTGTCACACAACCATCGCCGTCCCGAGGGGCGGCATCAACACCGCCTGGCGCTGGGCAGGCGCGTGCACAATGGCAAACCCCAACCCCTTCCTGGTCAGGCTGCAGCACGGTGATGGGCACGCATACTGTCCTTGCTTTCTCGTGCTTTCTCATAAGTATTCAGAGCACAATGGCATAAGTCTCTCTAAAAATAAAACCTGCTAAGTTGAACACTTTTTGAAACTAGGTTCTAATATCAATATTGTTATAAAAACAAAAAGTAAAATAGTAAATACTCAGCATTTGTTTAACATTAAATGGCTGTCCATGAAAGAAGAAAATTTTCCATTATTGTCAGTAGCAAACTTGATTAAAGAAATTAAATCATTTGAAGAGATAATTTCTAATGATTTCCAATAATTAAAAGTGTCTTTTAAAGTACAAAAGTTAGTTGTTTGTTTTAACAGGAGACAGACTTTAAAAACTCTAATTTATGACCTTAAATCGAAGTTACTAAATGAAAAAATAACCCTGTCATAACAGCAAATACTAATACTGTTGCTGAAAAAAAAATAAAAATCCATACTTCTAAAATTAAAAAAAAGTTTTTAAAAGTTGTGTGGCACAAGCAATGCCCAAGAGCATCCGGCAAAAATGGAGAACAGACTGCAGAAATTCCCAGCTCCAAATTGTTGGGTTTGGGGTTTTACTTCCATTTTAATACCAGTCATTTTAATTCCCATTTATAAATTCAATAGGCAACCTTGGAAGAAAAGTAAATCTTTGTGCAAGTGCCAGCAGTTGCTCCTGACACGGACATGTCAGCACACTCAAACATGAGGACACACTTCAGCGCAAGGGAAGATCTCTCTTCACCACCACCAAGACTTTCCAATACAGAGGAGGAGAAATGAAACGCAGACATTTTTTACTATGCACTTAAGTCATCCTGGTCTTTCCAAGTTAAGTGGAGTTTAATATTTTCTCTGGACTGCCAAGTAACTCCTGTCAGAAAACCACATGCACTTTGACATAATAAGCAGCCTCTGCTCAAGATCTCTGCTCCGAGAAAGAATCACACACCTCACCCACGGGCAGGGTGGTCTGTCACATTAATGCTGAAGGCTTTTTGGCAGGGCAGAGAGCACAGACGAGTGCCTGGCACATGGATAAAAATAAAAATAAGAAAAAGAAAGAATTCTGCAGCACTTCCAGCACTTCATAGCCCAAAGCTCAAAACATTAAAAAGCCCCGCCCCAAAAAAACCCCTCTCATCTTTTGTGTCTGCAGCCCCCCACTCACCCTGCTGACTATCTCAGAAATGAAACATCTTTACTAAGCTACATAAACCTGAGCTGAACTCAAGATATAATTTGTGACTGTAAAGAGAATACATAAAGCTTAAAACAAACAAACAAAAAATCCAGCTGTGGAATATATCACAAACTGTTGCACTGTGAAATACTGGCTCAGATGTCTCACCCTGTGAGAGACCCTCCATTGGGAAGCTGCCAGTTCCCTTCGGTTTTCCCTTGTGGGTACGTGGCGATACAGAGCACCCGTGCAGGTGCCACAGGGTCCTTCAGCCGCTCTCCCTGCTGCTGCAGTACAACATGACCCTGATGGGCAAAGACATCAACAGCCTCCGCTCTCCGCAGGTCGGGGCTCTCAAACACGCACTGATAAACCGTACTGCCCTACCTGCCTTGTGAACGCCGCGACAGTCAAACATGCTCAAAATCCCCCTTTTCGAATGTGTGCTACTGTGCAACATTACCACATCCCCCCAGACAAGGGCTCCAAATGAATACTGTATCTTCGTTTCATTACGACTGCTCTCACTGTGAGGCAGTATGAAATAGGGCTGGATTTCCTTTGCTTGCTGCACGTGGAGGTATTCAGATTGGATTAAATTCCAGAAGTCTACTTTTTCGTCCGAAATAAATGGAAACTAGACACTACTTAACTACTTCTCATTAAAAAAAACCAACCAACCAAACGAACAAAAAAAAACCACAAAAAAACCCCCCAAAAATAAAAAAAAATCCCCCTTGCTTTCTTAAAGATAAAATTATACAAAAATCTATTAATCATAAGGGATAATACGGTTCAGCATCCTAGGGGACTAGGATACAGCTGGGACCTACAATATTAGGCTGCTTCAGAAGAAAAATTGCTGTTTACAGACTCTAACTAATAAGCTGTATAATTTGATTTAAGTTTGTTTCAACACTTAAACAGATGTTTCAACCTAAGTGTGGTTGTTCATATGTCTGTATCCCACCACAGAAACCAGGTGAACTCATCCAGTTCTCGGCAGCAAACAACTACGGCTTCTGCACTGATCCCCCCCATTGGCACAAGAGCAAGACTGCTCTTGTAAAAGATGCTGAGGAGACTTCCTACAAAACACTGCTTCCACTTGCCACCACACTGCTCAGGAAAGAGCAGACAGGGTCCGCTAGAGAAAGCTGGGTAAAGGGTATTGCATAGGCGAAAAGGAAAAGATCGTGGCTGGGCTGGGTAACCAGGGTTACATGAATTCAACAGCCATCTTGCACTCAACGCCAAAACAGCAGAGGGTTTGTGTTAGGAGATCAGAACATGTATCCTAAATTCTGTGGAATGAACAAAGAAAAATAGCAAGGGGGAAGAAAACACATTCCCTAACGCTACTGCTTTGCAAACCGCAACTACACCAGTTCTGCCAAACACTCCTTCCCCATCATCTCATGGTGCCCGACCTCTCGTGATTTTCCCTTGCTCTGAAATGCCCATGTTTCCAGTCTCCTGCCTCAGATTCAGGGGGATGCAATAATCCACACCATTATCTGAATTATGAGAAAATTTCTCAGAGAAAACTAGATCTTTTTACTCTGTTACACTTCCAGGAAAACAAATCAGACACTTTGAGCACCTTCCACTCATTTATATCTCTTAACTCAGACTCAGCACTTACTTCTTGCATTTTTCAGTCAAAAGCACATAAAATTACATATTCTAATACATTATTCACAAGTGATATTTGGAGGAAGGAGAAGCGGGCAGTTGTGGTATAGGACTAGGAGCTCTCTACACCATTTGGCTAAGAGAGTAAAGCACCCCAAAGAAAGCCTCTGCAGTAAGGCCAGACAGAACCAGCCAGGGGAAGCAGGACTTCAACCTGATGTGGAAGAAGAACTGTTTGTTCAACCAGCTGTCCAAAACCTCGTATCATTCAATCAGGGCTCATCAGAAATTTCCGTATAAAACAAGCCTTTGTTAAAGTAAAAGGTAGTGGGTTGAGTTACAGACTTCTTGGTTTAAAACACCAAGTACAGGATATGTTTCTGAAGTCCCAGACAGAGTCCCACAGGTGATGGAAACCTGCTTAGGTAACAGCAGGCCCCAGGGTTGCAGCAGCACTTGCAGCTGCCCACTGGAAATGATGCTCACTGACCCTCTCGGGACCTGGGAGCTCCTAGCTTATCAGAACGTATTGGGTTTGCGTGGCAAGGTTTTGGTAGCTGGGGTGCTACAGAGATGGCTTCTGCGAGAAGCTGCTAGAAGCTTCCCTCATAACTGATAGAGCCAATGCCAGCCGGCTCCAAGACGGACCCATCGGTGGCCAAGGCTGAACCCATTAGCGACACTGGTAGCACCTCTAGGATAACATACTTATGAAAGGCGAGGCAGGGGGGGAACAACTGTGCAACTGCAGCCAGAGAGAGGAATGAGAGTATGTGAGAGCAACAGCTCTGCAGACCCCAAGATCAGCGAAGGAGGGGGAGAAGGTGCTCCAAGTGCCGGAGCAGAGATTCCCCTGCACCCCAAGTGGAGTCTGTTTTGCCCGTGATTGTAATTGCTGAGTAATCACCCTGTCCTTATCTTGCCCCATAAGCTTTTCTTTATATTTTCCTCTCCCTGTCCAGCTGAGGGGAGTGATGGAGCGGCTTTGGTGGGCACCTAGCATCCAGCCAGGCTCTACCTGTCACACAGGCATTTTAGGAAGGTATTTTTTGATCAATCTGGAACATCACTTTTTAAGTACATTTTGTGCAGTATCTAAAAAAAAAAAAAAAAGCAGTAAACGGTAACTTTGCACTGCATTCTGCAATTTTTGATAATGCTTAGGGATAGCCTGGAGCCTGAGTAAGGGCTCCCCAGGAGACAATTCTAGCTGACCTCAGGGAAGTGCCAGGCTATGAGAAGCAAAACTGGAATAGGAACGGGAAAGGAGAGCACTCAACACCTCTCAACAAGAGGAACGCAATTGGAAAATACCAATCTGAAAATGTTTTTTTATGTACATGTAGCAGAAAATAAAGCTTACTTTGAAGAGTAAGAGATTTCCATTGCAAACACTTACTGTAAAATTGTGGACTCTGACTCAAAGTGCAGCAGGAAGAGTTAAATTCGTTTCCTTCTGTGAGAAAACAAGTTTAGGCATTTGCACACCTAACATTTCTATGACTGCTAACACATGGGAAACCCACTTGAATGTATAGACACACTGAAAAATCTGGGGTCATCACGTAAGCATTTGTCTATACGCAGTTGAGACTTCTTAACATTGATAACAACAGAAATTTTTATCCCTTACATGCCACAGAAGGAAAAGACAAATGGGAAGAACAAACAATTACCCTTTAGTTCTCATTACTTTTGTTGTGTACTCTGACATGGGTACCTTTCTATTTAGTTGTCTTTGTTCCTCTCTATTCCATGGTGAAAACTCAGTTACACTGCTGCAAGCATCGCCGGTTGTTTGCTGGCACTTTTACAAGTAGTCAAAATACACATAACATTTTAATTAATCACATTCTTCTTACAGTTAAGAAATGAAAGCTAGGAGCACGTTCTACCACATTTCCCAGAAACATCCAGAATTTGCTAAAATATCCTCCAATAGTACAGCAGTTAATTCTTTTGCAGCCTTCTGGCCCTTATTGATCAAATAACAAAGTTGTGCTTTCCATTCTAAAATATAATCCAACACAATTACTCAATTCCTATATAAATCCAAATTTTATATATTATGTGCAATGAAGATAGTTTTATATATAATATTAGTATTACATACACATATTCTTATACAATTATAATAGGACTGGGAGAAAGGACATTATAACCTCTATCACACTGTCTCATGGCTCTGTTAAATAGGTAAGAATTATAAGCATCTCATGGAAATCTCCACAATTTGTAAAATCCCAGTGAGCACTGAAATTTCCTCAAATACTCCAGGAAATAAGCAGTCCAAGACAGTACTGCACACTACTTCAGCAGGAAAAAAAAACAATTTCACACTGAGACTTCTTATTTAAACACAGTATTTCATGTATACTTACCTGCTCATTCTGTTCAAACCACAATACCAAGAAGGGGTCAGAAGAGACATATACAAAAGCTTTGTTATACTTTTATCAGCATTTTTAACAGGAGCACTTCTGTGCCATGCAAATATTTTCATCCATGCAAAGACAGTGCTGTTTTTCAGTTAGATTCTTGGATATTCTACATTTAACTTTTTTTGACAGGAAGTCTCTCATCTGGCCAAATGCTATTAAAATAAGCAAGGGATCCAAATCCAACAACTAGGTGTTTTTTTCAGCTGCTGTAAATACAAGCAGCTTACAGCTGGTTTCATGTTGATTGTACTTCTGGCATCGCTTCCCAATGCTCCCAGATTCTCCAATAGACTCTGAGAAACATTTCAGCTGCTTCTTCACGTGCTCCTGTTACATTACACTGTCACCACTCTGTTGCACTGAGGACTCTGCCCAAAGACTAGCACTAATATTTTATTTTTCTGTTCTTGTATTTCTGCATGAGAGCTCTACAAAAATGTGTGACCACATGAACCTCCTCCATGAAAATAGGACCCATGCCACAGAATCCTTTCTACTATTTTTACAAATATTGATTCACTGAGGCAAAATGATTCATTGTATTCTATGGTATCAATGCATTTTGGCTTTCTCTAAGTATATGAAGACAAAGGGAAAGATTATTAGTGTCCAACCAAAACACATGAATACAGCGGAAGAGATTTTGTCCTCACTTAATTATCAACATATTTTGCAGCATCTAATTTTAGAAAAGAAAAAAGATATGACCCTTCTCCTAGTTCGTGAATATTGGTTTTCAAATCTATTCCTTCTTTTCCTATACATCTATGAAAATCTTTTCAGGTTTAGTTTCTTTACATAATTTCTAAAAATAGGGTAATTCAAACTTTCTGCAATGGAAACAATAATAAAATTCTGCAGAGAGATGAATTATTTACTCTGCATAAAGTTCACCTAAAGAGGCTAAGGATATTGTGTACCCAGTTCACCAGAGGAAAAGACAATATTCTGAAATCATCTAAAATCAGTTATGAGAATGGTTTGCTGAAGCCCCTGTGAAGACAGCAGCCATGAAAATTAAATAAATCAGAAGCAAGGAAGCCTCCTTTTTTAAATACGGTTTATGAAATAAATTCCTGGTTTGGGACGTAAGTAGGAATAAAGTTGTTGAAACTTGGCCTCTGGCTGTTGTGGTGTTGGCTCGGTACTGCTGAGAACCCTCAATACTCACTTATGTCACCAGGCATTCACAGTTCTTAGAGCAGCGTTACGTGCTTTCACTTCTGGCCTCTTCACCATTCAGACATCAAACGCAGGGGGTTACAGACCGTATGTTTGGTACACCTTAAGAAATAACATGCTCACCTATGTGAAGAAATAGGACAGCTCTGATACTCAGCACTATGCTGTTTGGGCCTTTAAAAAAAAAAAAAACAAAGCCATCTGATGTAGAAATTTTGGGCTGTGCGCTGTCATGCCCGCCCCAGTTCTGACAGTTCTGATCTAAAACAGTAGGTGAAAAACATCTCCACAACATAAGGACCAACTGAAAACAGTTCCTTGCAGGGGAAAAAAAAAAAAGCTAAAAAAGAATTGGTTGGGGTTTCCCAGCCTAAAATGCAGTTGCCTCCCAGATTCTGATGCTGTAAGAGCTGGTCTGGACTCCAAACTATTTCAAAACTAAGCATCTCAGGCCTCTCTGAGACCTTGCCTAGGTCACCACTACCAAATTTCTTGGCATAACAGAGATGAAAGTGCTTTATAACATCTGCTTATGCTCTCTTTGTGCTCCGATAATTTAAAGATGACAGTTTCAATCACTCTCAAAAACTCCATTTAGTCTACAGTTTTGACACACCTTTAGAGGCTATGTAAGAAAAATCTTACAAAAAATAAAAAATCTTGAGTGAAGAGTCTGTAACAGTGGAAAAAACAAACCAGAAATTAAAAAAAAAAAAATTAAAAAAAAGAAAAAAATCAACCCTTGGCTGAAGATCCAAGGGAAGCAATCGACTTTAAACACGCAAGGGAAAACAAATCTCTTTTTATTATGGAAAATAAAACTCACGTTGACTAAAGAGCGTGAAATCAAATGTCAGTCAAGCAAGAGAGAATGCAGTGGAATGACTTCATTCCTTCTCGTTTCATAAAGAAAATGTAAATATAGAGCATTTAATTTCTCAATAGTGAAATTTTCTTTTTATTGAAATGTTAAGCAGGGATTAAAGATACAATAGGTTATCACTCAATCCTTAGTTATGTTTGGTTTTCATGAAGCATCATGGGATATTTTGGCATGAGCGAATTTTTCTTGGTTACCTCCTCAAAATCAGGTTCCTTTAATTATACAGTTTTTGTCATTCAAAATAAATTGTTTGTTACTGTCTTTTTAATGCTACTTGAAGTACAGTTGAACAATACTCAGAAATAGTGAAAATCGCAGCTTTGAATTGCTAAATGGTGTGTTCTCACAAAAGACCTGAGGGTGCCAGAGGCCACACATTCAAAGTCCTAATATTAAGATAGATGTCTGAGTCATTTGAGTCTTTACATGGTCTACTTTTCTTACTCTGAGAAAATAATCTCAGAAGCAAAGTTATACCCTATGCAACATCAAATACAACGTGAGCCTTTTCTGTAAAAAACTGTGCATCCAACCAGGAATTAATGCCTGCATTGAGCATGTATTGCTCTTCCAGCTGATCCCGACAAATGGTACTGCAAACCATTTGTATGCCTCCAACCCAAGTCAACACATCAACAAACTCAGCGGAAAACAGTTCCAGTGAGTTTGCTGTGACCACAGAACATCAAACCAACCTCCTGCTAACTGCAAACATGAACCGTCAAAGCGACTTTCCCCCCGCCCTGTTAAAATGGTCATATAAAACAGACAGCAGTATTTGATGAGAACATCTAGGCCAGAGAAAAGACGGGAGCAGGAATTTGAGCAGGACATATGAGTTAAGTTGTTATGGGAATAGTCAAAGGGCTGTTCTGAGACCCAGTGGGTACAGTCCGCGTCTCAGGCTCCCAACGTGGGCAGTCAACATGCTGTCACAGAACTGGGGCCTGCATTTAAATAAGCCACCTTCCAGTTTTGGGTTGGTTTCTGTTTTTTCTTTGGCTGTGACAGGTATGCACACACACGGCAGATCGACAGGCAGCTTCACCTGGGCTCCACCTGAGTGAACAGAGGTGTTCCCATGCTGTCCCCAACCCACAGGGATGCAGACTGGCTATGTGCTCGGCTTCCCTGCATAACACCTGGGGCAGGGGACAGAGTTCTGCATGCCAAACGGCTCTTGGCCCCAAGATCGATCACTGGCTCCACCGGGTCTCTGTCACAGACTGACATGGTGGGGGGGGTAGTGTGTATGTACATGTCTCTGTGTTGGTGTGTTTTTATTTTACAGCCTCTTCAACAACCCTTTAAACTGGCTCCTGGGAAAATTCCCATCAGGGAATTGTCCAGATCTGAAAATGGAACTTCAACTCACACTCCTACATTGTTTTTCAAATGGGAAACATAGATTAGAGAAAGGCTTTAGATTAGAGATGGCAATCCAGAGCAAATGAACACAAAGTTAAGTATGTTTTCCTCAGACAAACCTCAACCTGTTCACTAGTGGCCCACACTACAAGTTCAAGCCCAAACACTGCTTCTGTTAAGAATGGCATCTTCAGAAAAACTGCGTCAGGTAAACAAGACAAGTTCAGGATCTTTAAAGTCATCCATCAAACAACTGTCAGCATCTTTTTGTCTGAAAAGAGTCTCTTAGGAGCACCCTAAGATGTTTCTTCAGAAGGGCGTATTTATCAGGTGTGTGAAGAGACACGTAGGACCCCTCGTACTGACTCTTGCAGTTCCCCTGGGCCTCTCCTCTCCACACACCAGCTTTAAGGAGAAACAGAAGGAGCACAGTAGGACATTGCTGACCTGAGTGTGACACAGGGGAGGTAGAGAGGTTCTCTGAAAAAGTTTAAGCCTTTCTTTGATGAGCCCATGCCACACAGACAGGCGTATGCCAGGAGTCAGCATGGAGCCCCAGCCCTGCACTTTCCACCACTGCTGCCTGCCCCAGGACACGGCAACTTTCTGTATCTTGAACAGTTACTGTTAAAGACTCTTCCTTAAGCAGCTATGTTCAAGTCAGATAAAAAAAATTGCAATGTCCCATCCTCAGCATCATCCGCTCCCAGATCTGACACTTTTGTGACCAATTTCTGAATTAAACGGTTTGTAAAAGCCAAGACCTATAGTTACTGGTTTTTGGCTTAAAAGCCTTGTTTGTGAATAGAAGGCATTCTCTATCAAAAATACCTTCCGTGACTACCATTTTCTGGTACTTCAGTTATTGTGGTGGCTAAAATTGAACCGATCTCCTGTAATATCCTAGTAAAGGACTGGACCTGTTTGGCAGAGTAGGCTGTTGCTTGGTGGCTTCATAATTACGCCACATTATTGGCAGATGCTTTCCTCTGAAAATGAATCTTAAACCACACTAACAGGGAAAATGCTCAACAGCAAATTGCTGTCACAGTTGCATCATTATGAACACACAATTTTGTGATCAGAAGTCAGGTGGTTCTCAAGAGTCAAATGACTTTATTATTCCATTCTACAGAATGAAAGATAGATTATGTCAAAAGGACACTGGAGCAGTTACTCTGAGTGAAGCCTACGTAAGGAACCAGAAAACCCATACATCCCAAAATGGTAAAAGGGTGTACAAAAGGGCAAACAAGAAATAGATTGCAATAGTTCTCTGAAAGCATTTCTATCAGACATCAGATAGATACCCAGGAGGAAAAACAAAGGTCCATCTATTTCAGTAACGTGTCTCCTCTAGTGACCAGGAGCACTTGTCTCTGGTATTTCCCTGCAAGTAAGGAAAATACGGAACATTCTTGTCTCTACACTAAAGGTTAGATCTAAACTACTGTGATTAATAGCCTCTGACAAAAAGAACAGAATCACCAAGCTAGTATTTAGAAGGTAATAAATAGACATAGAGACCTAGAAATAGTTGAACAGCATGTGACCTACTACATCACCTATCAAAGACATGCTACTGAATATCCAAAGAGAAAAGGAAGGTCAACTTAGACCCATTTCAGGTGTCAAAAATCCAAAGTAATCCTTTGGCTGTAAGCACAGTGCTAATACGCTGCTGTAATGACAACATTAAAAATAATCTTCAGCTTGACCAGATGTGGTTTGTGAAATACTGGAAACTAGAGACAAAGTTGACAGCAAAAGGGATAAGGGACAACACCCAATATTTTGAGTAAGATAACCCTATTTTCAGTTGCTTTTCTGTTTTGCAAAGCAAGCTAAAGACTTCAGCAGAAGTGTTTCTGCAATTTCCCAGCAGGTTGTTAGGAAGAATAGTTTGCCCATATGATGCACTCTTCTACATCTTTTGATACGAACCCGTGCAGATAAAAGACCTGTGCACCTCCAGCAGGAACAGAACCACATGAAGAAAGAGCACATACTCAATCAGTCATATTAACAGTGCACATTTATGTCCCGTCCCCCTCACCCCATCCAAGTTTATCCTCACGTTGGAATCCAGAGCATAAAATATGAGTGAATCCCTGCCTCAGCACCATCTTTTCGCTTTGCCTTTAAACTTAGCAAATACAAGAAACAGCAGAGCCTCAAAAAGATCTCAGCATACACGTGGTCACACCTCTGTTTGGAGTTTGCCTGAGGAATGCTCTGAAGGGCAGTCTTTAGCCAAAGGCTGCTAAAACAAATATGATTTCTCTTGTGACTGCTGGTTTAGCTACTAGAATCTGGTCCTCCTGCTCTCTTTCCAGTGCCCGCGAGAGCTGTGGCAGCATCATCTGGACAGGTAACACTTACAACCAGGGAAGACACTTCAGTTGCTCTTGTCCAGTGATGGCCACTATGAGAGACTACCTCTCGCTGCAGTTTGCGACCATACTGAATGCAAAAGGAATATAAAGAAAAGAATGCCATGTATCAAGAGAGTTTCTGCATCTTTGGCAGAAATCTTCAAACCTGCCTTTTTGCGTGTGTGACAAGAGTTTCCTAACTAGGCCACTCATTTTAATATGTTTTCACATAACTAACCAAAAATTATGTAAAGCTCAGCTCTTCTGAATGCATGTAACATCAAAAATGTGTCAGGTATCTCAACAACAATCTGTTAGGAAGAGCAGAATCTATATATAGTTTAATATCTCCTGAGCTCAGATGCATATTAGCAGCCTGTTTTAGCTGTAACTACCACAGGATTTATCATACTGTCGTCAGAAAGTTTGCCCACTCTTTACATATTTGGAATTTTAACCGTTTTCTGATATGATGCTCAGGCAACACTGGATTTTATACACAGTGTACATTCCATCACATTCAACAATTAATGCAAGCTGCTATAGTATTCTCTATTTGAAGTGAAAAGTCTAAAGAGCAAAATGTTATACTTTCAGAAATTAATACTGACTTGACTTGGACTATTTTCACAGGACATCACTGAATAAATCTCAGAGCTGATTTACAGAGACATCCCTTCCACACAGCTCCTATCAAAACCAAGCAAACCATGAGCCTGGTTTGGTCCACACTGTTTATATTAATTTCCAGTTTGCATCACAAAAATAGATGAACTGTAATCATGGCCTGTCAGCTTGGTTCAACAAAATGAACATTTCTTTTAGTTTGTGTATACCTCCACCATCTCTGTATATTGGTTTAATAAAACAGTAGTTAATCTAAATAAGAATGTTAGCCTTCTGTCTCAAAATAACACACTCAAAGTTTCAGGAACACTTAATTTTAGAACCTATATGGATGATGAATGACACATATTTACAAGTTTCAAAATAAATTAAATTGGAAAAAAATACTTTGCAACTGAGCTGTTTGATCCTCCTCACATATCCACAGTCTGTGTTTTCATAGGTACAAACTTTCTCTCCACACAAAACCTCTTTTCCCTTGACTCTGTCATTTCCTGCGCATTTTGAGACAGAAGATGAATGTTTAGTGAAGAACATGACTGTCATTAAGCTCTCAGTGCATTCTTCATCTGTAGTCCAGCTGGTAGAGCACCTCTACTGCTCCTCTCTCTCCTACAGGAGAAGTCTCTAATTGATATACTGAGCTTTGTAGACAGGCGTTGGATCAAAAATCTCAAAAGACCCTCCAAAATTTATGATCTCAATAACGTATCTATTAAGGGATAAAAAAATTGAAAAGTGTTATGGCTCTGCCCAATCTCAGGAATTGTCTTTTACAGAAAAATGCATTAAAGGGGAATTGAGCTTTTACTTATTTGTTAACTTTTGCTATTGAATTCATAATTGAGAACTGTTTCTCTGAACTTTATGAAACAGTAAGATGTGTTTTTATAAAGATGAAAACAACTACCTATTTTTTTACCACCTCTCACTAAAGTCCTTTGAAACAGGCACCACCGCCACATCCCCTCACGCAAAACTCAGCAGTGACACAACAAAGCACAAAGAAGCTCTGTTTCTTTTCCAGCCAGTATTTACCCTACCACACCACAAACAGAATAACTTTTACAAACAACTGGTAGCGCTCAACTCTCCCATGTACTCATCACGGGGCAACAGTAAGGAATACTAAAGGCAGGGTGGGCATATTTCATTATTTCGAGAAGCACAGGAGAAAAGTCCCAGCTAAAGCTCTGAACCAGAAATTAGCTCATCCTAACGTCCAGAACTACAAGCCTTTTACAGTTTCACTAAATGGATTACAAATTACATTAAAACATCAGTTTTCAAAAGCTCTGTGTTTTTTGACCTGTGTGGCCCAAGTAGCACATTCCACAGCCAAGATATCAATTTCTACACAGCTGTCTACAACTGAGGACAAAGGGTTCCCAAGTGCCAAGTGTCTTGGCTATCTCTGTGTGTCCAGGAAAAATTGAAGTCTCTCCTCAAAAATCTCCCAAATATCTGCACATTCTCAACTCGGAACAAATGGGTTTCCTTCTAGCAGTTGTGCCTGTCACACGCTCTCTCTTCCCTTGCTAGTTTGGCATCCATGCAGTTTCCACAGAGTCACAGGATGGGTGACATTGCAAAGGACCCCTGGAGATGTAGTACTCCAACACCCTGCTCAAGCAAGGACTGCTACATGTCTCCAGTCAGGTTTTGAATACTGCCAGGTTGATCTCCATCACCTCTCTGGGCAGCCTGCTCCAGTGTTCTACAACTCCTGTAGGTAAAACGGTATTTCTTTTATATTTAAATGGATATCCTTGTGTTTCAATTTGTGCCCATTGCCTCTCGTCCTGTCACTAGGCACCACTGAGAAGAGCCTGGCTCTGCCTTCTTTAGTTCCTCCCCATCAGTTATTTATATACACTGATAAGATCCCCTGAGCCTTCTCTGCTCCAGACTGGACAGTCCCATCTCTCTCAGCTTCTCCCCATGCATCAGACGTTCCAATCCTTTAATCACCATCATGGCCCTTTGCTGGGCTCATTCCAGTAAGTTCACGTCTCTCTTGTACTGGGGATCTCAGCACTGGACACAGCCCTCCAGATGTGTCTCACCACTGCTCAACAGAAGGTAAGGCTCACCTCCCTCAACCTGCTGGCAATGCTCTACTAATGCAGCCTGGGATGCTGTTGGCTGCCTTTGCCGCAAGGGCATGTTGCCAGCTTGTGGTCATTCTTGTCCCCCATGACCCTCAAGTCCTTTTCTGCAAGCTCTCCAGCTGACCATCCCCCAGCAGGTACTGGTGCAGGCGGTTATTCCTCCCCAGGTGCAGGATGTTGCTGAGCTTCATGAACATATTGGCCTATTTCTCTAGGCTGGTGAGGTCCTTCTGAAGAGTAGCAAAACCATCTGATGTATCAACCACTCCTCTCAGGTCTGTATCCTGAAATTTTCACTTTCTGAATTTGGAAGCTAAATCAAAGTTAGATGCACAAACTAGGGGGACATTCTGTTAAAGAAAAGTAAATCTGTATTCTGCAGCTCAAGATATTTCCCTTCCACACTACCAGAAGAAATAAAAGATTTCCTTAAGCTTAAATTCACTCATATAACCACTCAACTTAAGTGTAATCACTAGAATAAGATTATGCTGAGAAGTCTCCCTTTGGGTCTAGCTTCCATCTGGGATTTTTATGTTTTCCAGTTGTCTGCAGAAGGAGTATCTGTTATAGACCCAGAAGAACTACATCCATCAACACGCAGCTATTCAACTAACAGACTTCTGCTTTGCAGAGAAAGAGGTTAGTGGTAATCTAGATAATATTTATTTTATGACTGGCTACAGTATATTCTATGCAGAACACAAAGAATATCAGACACGCATTCCTATTCCCCAGTGAAGCTCTACGAACTACCTACTCCTTTAAAAACCAGGGAACTTAAAATTTCACCCATCCAGTTCTGATTTTCCCTTCCCCTCACTCCTCCCTTTACCACTAGTATCTGTTAAAGCTGTCAAATATTCCCTTTCTTGATGTTTTCTAACTTCTCAAACTCCTACTTTCTCTAATCTCCATCCGTTTCCCTTACATTTGCAGCCATACATTGCTATACATATATAGACCTTACTTTTTAAGCTATCAATTTATGCATAGCTGTCTTGCAAAAAGTTTTCCACATTTGCACCCATCTGCTAAAGGGTCTACAATTCACAAGCTGGAAGTTTTCCTCTTATACAAGCATGTGCCCAAAGCTGCAGTACAGCCACATTGCAGTTCAACCTAAATTCAGGAATGGAGACTGGGGCAGGCCAAATCCCACTACACAACAGAGAATGCCCTATTTAATAAGCTACAGAAAAAAAAAAAAAAAAAATCTTTTTTAGGCAACCCCATAACAGACAGCAGGATCACCAAAGCACATGTGTTTCCAGCAATACTGTATAACATGCAGCGGGAATAAACTACTGCGCTAGAACAGAGTCAACTTTTCAAAATACTATTGCCTACAAAGTTTCTTCTCTTTTTTTCACACTGTCTTCTGTGGTTGCATAAAATCCTTCTGTGAAACTGAATCTAACACCCCTTCCATCCACCGTTAATTAAGGAAAAACAGAAAGTGTGGAAAGACTGCATTATGTTAAAGCAGAATGTACCAGTTGTGTAAGAGCCTTTGGAGAATTTCCAACTCTATTGAAACTTCCCTCTTCAGAGGAAGGAAAAAAAAAAAGGGGGTCAGAAAAGGCCTAAATTACCTTTCTGATTATGGGAAGGCTTTACACAATTCAGATCACACAGTAAAAAAAAAATCCTCAGAAGCTAAGCAAGGTTTCACAGGAGCCTGAAGCATTGTGAATTCATGAAAAATGAATTTAATTGTCAAAGCTGAGACTAGGAAGAACTGTTCTACATAACAAAAAAGTTTTCAGCTGCATTATTAAAATCATTGCTTAAAAGATCAATTTATTTCAAAGGGTTGACATTAGATGTTATCAAAGACACATGATCTAAAAGGAGTCTTCATCAAGCACAGTACCTGTCTGCTGTAACTGCAACTGTGTTATAATTGCAATGCTTACGATGATTTCATGTATTTGTGGGTGTATTTTTATTTAAATGTAGACATAAGACGACTGCAAAGCCTGTTAAAGACAGAAAACAGCAGGACTGATAATACCAACAAATTACTTGCCTAACTGTAATAACATTCATATTTCTTTAAACTTTTGATATAAACCAGTAGATTCCATCTAGTCCCCATTCTAAGCCAAAAACTGTAACCTGAAGCACACAAAATAAACTGTACATACCCAACAGCTTTAATCAAAATACACTCTTCAACTGCTTTTCAGAAAGGTTCCAGAGGACTCATACCAAACACAAAGGTAGGGCTGAAAGTGAAAAATCACTCCTCCTCTTGCCAGCAACAATTTCTCCCTCACGGGGAAGGAAGCCTATGCTACGTATGCCACGCGTTCTGCACGATGCTCATGTAAGAATGAGAATAATTAAGGACTAAAGCCAATTCCTATGCCTCTTTCTCAGAAAGCATATAGAAAACAAAAGAATCGGAAGGTGTAAGAGCTTTGCTTCTTAGTACCACAGGTTCCCCCCCCCTTCTCATGTTCTGCTGATGAGAGAAAACTAGAAAACAAAAGCCAAACTTAAACAATTCTGCCCAACTGGAGGAAGAGACAAAGGAATTACAAAAGGAAAGACATTTCCCCTCCTCCGCCCCCCCCAACTACACAATAATAAGATTAATGTAGACATTTGGCCTACGGATTCTGCTTATACATAATCTACGTGACCGAGAAATGCATCTTTATTTTATAAGACCATCCTGCCTCACAGTATCTACCATGTTTTCTGGCTCTGCTGAAAAAAAGTCATCACTCAATACAATTTATGTCTCTCCAGTTTTCTCTTCTTTTAAAAGCACATCTAGCTACTAAAGCACTCAACAATGGACTGCCCTTTAATATCCCACCATCGTATTTGCCTCCTCTTAAAAGATGTAATTCTGAGAGTCTAGTATTTATGAAATACTCTGATATAAATCTTTATGATGAGGTTTTGGACCTATAAATAACAGAAGACCCTCCCCTTACTGCTTCACTAACTGCGCTATCGCTTCCCAGTAACTATGGGAAACCAGATGAAATCTGAACCCATTCATCAAAACATAGAAAATACTCCTCCTTCCAGTGTGGGAGATTGTGCTTGTAGTATCTAAGTCGGCAAACAGAATGCCATTTCCCACTGTTACAACGTTAGATCATTTATTATACCTGCTAACAACAAGCCAAAAACAAGTAGAAAAGGAAAACAACCAACTGCCCAAAATACTAATCATAAAAAAGAAGTCTCTTTCTCCTTCCATTTAGAAAACATTGGCATTTCTGAAACAGAGTAACAAGTGTTTGCAGCGACAAGTCCTGCTATATATGCTGTTTAACAGGGAGTAACTATTAAGCTGAAGTTTCCAATGCAATGTGTAATAATCTGTTTTTAAAATAGAACAGGCATATACTCAAAATGGCAAGTCTAGTTTGATAAATTTAGGCCTAACAATTTGGAGATGCGTGCACAAATTTGTTTACTTTGGTAATTCAATTTCCTAATAATTAGCTACAAGTGAAATGCTAGGAATGCAACAGTGACAGGAGACTGCAAAGTTCTTACAGAATATGGTTTTAATTGCAATATAGGCCCTCAGGTAAGTATGCAGAGATAAACCTGGAAGTGACAAGTGTGTTAATATCTACTCATTCACAAAGAAATCTTCCCCTAAGTTCATACTAAACAACAACTCCTCCTCCGAATGTTACCAGCCTGTTTCTTCTGGTAGCTGCTCTCTGAATTGGAAAGCTCCAGTAAAGGCTGCCTTCATTTTAACATCTGTTATCAAAGTTTGCTAGCCATAGTAATCGCAGTCATGCTCCAAAAATAACAAGGAAAGGAAACATTAAAAGCTAACTCCCCATCCTCAATTTGCAACTACTATGGAACACATTGCTTGGATAAGCTACTACAGAAGGTGCAATACCTTGTCGTGAAATACCAGAGCAGAAGCTAGAAACTCAAACAGCCGGATATATATAAAGACTTCCAGTTAAACATACAGAGTGCTCAAATGCTTCAAGATTTCTACCTTCGCTGCTCAGTGGCTAAGAACAGCAGTTGCAACCCAAATGCCAGGGGTATTTTCTGCAGGATTGGCTGTGAATATCCTGGTATTAAGGTCTACATTTAGGAAGAAGAAAGCCTTTTATCTCCCATCATAGCATTTAATTCACGAATGCTGATGCAACAACATTCAAGGTTAGGCATAAATCTGGTTTCAAGATAAATAAGGTCTTTGTTCTATTTAACTTCAGTTTTCAACTGCAAATAATGAAACTTAAAATTCACGCAAGATCACACTTAGTCCAAGTAAACAATTCACCTTGAATTTTACCAGCTCTTGAAACGCAAGTGACCATTCCATAGCCTATTTTTTTGCAGCCAGGAGTTTACACATGGAAGCTAGAGACGAATGGGTTTGTAGGTAATAAATCTTTCATAATTTATAACAACTTTGTAAGAAGCTGGGAGACAGAGCAGAGGAACTCAGTTTGGAACCAGATCGTATAATGTGGTCCTCGTAATACTTGCACAATAGTTTATTGTATATCTGTTATATATACTAAGTATGGTCAAGAAAGGAAAACAAGCCAAGTAAAATTACTATGCTTGTTGCTGTTGTGGATGCCATGATGTCATGGGAAGGCAAAAACATAGCAGACACAGCAAACTAAAATGCATAAAACCACACCAATGGTAACTAGGCTGTTAGCACATTCTGGATTTGTTTCTCACACAGTGCCACTCAGCTCAAGATTTATGAAAGCACTTAAGCAAGGCAAAGGAAAAAAAAAATCACTTGAAAACAGCATTGTCATTGACCGATCAGGTCCTGCAGTAGTGATCATCATTCCTACATGAGTACACCAGAGCTATGCAGTTAGAAAAACAAACAGCGCAGATTTGTAGTTTATACAAGGAGCTGAGCTTTGTAAGTGTTTAACTAGAAATTTATTAAAACCCAGCAATTTTTACCTCCAGAGGGGAGTATCAGCCTTATCTGTGGGCTCAGCAGTGTTTTCTCTTTATTTGCTGCTTGTCACAATTACAAAAACTTTCAGTAAGGAACCGGACCAGTCATGGTAATTTAGTATGAGATAAAGATCTCTGAAGCCAGGTGGTAGCTCACATTCTAACAGCTACAAATTGCTAAATTGGCATGGGAAATCAAGATAGTTATCAATTCACTATTCTAGCTTTCCCATTCCTTCTCTATTTCTATCTTAACTATTTAAGCCAACCTAGACAGACATTTTAGCCCATGGATGCTAATTTTCATAGCTAAAGCTAGGGCCAAATGTAGTGATCTGAGTAGGGATGGCTGTTTCAGACAACCTGAACACGTGCTGAACGCGTACTGCTGCCAGGCGTAACTGTTCTGTACTCTGTAGGATATTCACTCATTTCAACTACAGTCACCAACTTTAGTCTATGAATGTAAACATTTTGTCCATCATACACACTAACAACTTAGGAAAGTCTCTCCTTCGGTAACCTTTATATTTCTACTACCCCAAAAATAACGTTCCAAGACATTGATGTTTCACATCCAAAGCACAAACATAAAAATTGATGCCACCATCACTAACAAAAGCTCCCATTGTTTCGTTTCAGTCACTACTTAGCTGAAAAACATATTTGCTGAAGTTTGACCAAGTCTGATGACCTCCTTCAGCAATCGATAATCAAGGTAGGAAGGAAAAGGTGGTTTGTTTGACCTTTCAAAAGCGTATCAACTTTATTGGGCCAGGACAGCTTTTAAAAAGCTTTTTTAGTTTCCAAGGCTTAGACTTGTTGCACAGGCTGGACATGTCTGCGCAGTGTCTGCATTGGTCTCTTTAAATGCTCAACCAAACAGGGCAAGCTCAGAGGAGGAAATGAATTCACAACAGGGGATCCTCTAGTTGATTAACTTCACCCTCAGTGGTGGATGTCAATCATGTTAATTGGAATCAATACACAGCAGTTAAGGGGCAGAGGGATAATCAGGCAGGGCAGGGTGACAGGCCCATCAGTTATTAAAATAAGCTATCTGTTAACAACTTACAGTGGCATGTGACAAACCTTCCCTGCAAAGGAATGCAAAGCATCTCTAAAATTCCAATTTAACACACAAATAAAGATAATTTGGCAACGCTTAGCTTACAATCTAGCAATAAAGGAAACAGTCATTACTAATTAAATCAATGTTAAACTGATCAAAGTGGTAAAATGAGAAATTAGGCTTCCAGAAAAGCTGATAGGAAATCCTAGATCCAACTTTTACACAGAATAAAAAGAGAAGCTACAGTCTTAAAATCCTGCCATAGATAATTTTAATTATGGCCAGCTGCAATTTTATTGTACACCTAAGGCTGAAATTCAATGCGCAGTTTCAAAAGTGGTAATATGTTACAAGATGAAAAAGGAGTAAAATCCTAAAGATTTTCTACTCTTTAGATGAGAAATCACTCAGGATGCCCATGAGACTAGTCAGATCTTAAGCATCTCTCTCTCTTGCATCTACAGTCTAGCACCAGGCCTCCTTCCTCCCGCTCTGCAACCCAGCACGCTATCTTGATCTGGAAGGGCAAGATTTGCAGTGTCTGATACATCGGGTGTTGGAACAAGACACATCTGTTGTGTCATACACAGAAAAGCCTCTTGGACAGATCCCACCAAATATTCCTGCAAAAAAGTACAGTATGCCTGTAGCACCATTAGTTACCCTTCCTCAAAACATGGCCTGGTACTGGCACCCAGATACGATACACCAGATGTCATTCCCTGCTGCATAATGTTATATATGAAGTTGAGAAATTTGTTTCAGTACAATAGTAAGACAAATAATGCACCTGTAAGAAAATGTATCTTCATTTCTTTTAGAATAAAAAATACCACTGAATTTGAGATTCACAAGACAAGTTTTTCTTAGCCTTTTAAACATAATACAATACAACAGGGAGTAAATTAACCTTTGGCCAAAGGCTTTTGTATCTTTCCTCTACTCCTTGAGGGAGTGAAATGAGTGCCAGATGTTTTATTGCAATGTCTTCATACTCCGAACTACAGCAAATACCTCCAAGACAGCATCAGGGTATTTTTATTTGTTATTAAAAAGGCATCAAATCATAGTTAACAGATTTATATAAAATCTGTAGCTATCTACATACTATCATCCTTCCCATTAAACTTAACCTAGCCTAACCAATTAAGTGCACAGATTAAGATCACAGGTTTTTTTCCTCCTCAGACCTACACAAAGACTTTGTGAAACCTGGTTAGGCACTTCAAGGTGGGAGGTCGTCTGTTAGCCTCCTTAGTCATTAGACAATGTAATAAAAAGAAACAAGAGCATCCTATTCTTTACTGTCAATATCAACTGACCATACTCTCCGCAAATAAGCATATCTTACAGAGCCCCAAGTTGTTAAAAGACCTCATAAGTCAACAAAAAGCAATCATTTCCCCTTCAAAAATCACAGCTCTGCCTTCTGAGTTTCTGTTATCTGCCAGTGCTAAAATACCCACCCATTGTTGAGAGCAGGACAGTCCTGTTGTTGTAGATGATGGTGTCATTCCATCCCCACTTGGATATCAAGGGAAGGAGACACATTCAGTTTGCGAAGGCAGAGAAAGTGGCTTTTTCAAGCTACCAGGCTCACAGCCATGTGCACATTGCAATGAAACCTTGTTTTAAATTAATTGCAAAGACAGATTATCAGTATCACTCTGCACTTTGAGAACTCTAAAAGCGTAATTTCCCAGTTCATGGGGGTCATGCATCAATGTGTCCTCTGTTTCTCTAAAATTATGTCTCAGAATCGCAGCCTTAGGAGATAAGCCAAATACATGTGAAAGACATTCCAACCAAAACTGGACGATTTAGGGTTCTCCAGGCTTTTCTTAGGAAATCATCTTTCCTCACCACTTTATGCAAAGCAGCAGATCTGGTGTTGAGCTTTTTTTAATCATACTATTTGCTTAATTTAAGGTGCCAGTGTGTTTTTCTGAAAACGGTTCTACCTTCAGTAAGAACACGAACACAAAGTGTGGCAGAGCCCGTGCAGGCCCAACACCCGTGAGAAGTTACACCATGTCTTCCTCAGAAATGTGTTTCCAGCCCTGAATTACATGGGGTCTGGCCTCATGTCAAGCTGCTGAGTGCTCTGGCCAGAATAACCCACTACATGATCTAGTGAAAGTCCATACTATCTCCTGACTTTCAGTTTCTTTGTATACAAAAACACTAAAATTACCACACCCAACTGAATACTTTTTAAAGTTTATGATCTTCAAAGGAAATGTGGTTCTTAATACATATCTTACAGAAAAAGGTCTGTCCACACAACAGTAATATCTGAATGTAAACCAGACATTACAGCACTGTATTTCTTTGGGCATCTACCTTAATTTTATTCACATTCCCACATCAACTACCTCAACAACAGACAGAATCATCACTTGCCAAGAGAAGACTCAGATGTCAAACCAAGAGACTTGCCTACACAGGCTGTATAATAGCACCGAATGTACAGGGTGCAATACACCAACACTGACTGGATTTCATCACCTCACTACAGTCTTAAGCTTCCAGCAAACAAAGCAGATAGTTGGACACTTCTCGAGATTACTGTTAAGTATTGTCATAGCTGGTATGATTTTTCCCCCTGGTTAAAGAAAGCACAAATGAAGTTGTATTGGCTTCAGCAAATAATCCACTTTCAGACAAAATTCTTATGGGACAGTCTCAATATTCACACTACTTATTCTATCCTTTTAGTGTAATAACTGGTTTCATCAACTAATAGAAGTGACCTGGAAAGTTAAAGTAGCTGTGCTGATATTGTTAGCACTCCTTTGGGTGAAAAGAACAAAAAAATTATCCTTTTCTCCTGTAGAAAGCTAATTTATTTTCTTGTATTTGCCTAACTAAAAATCCTCACGCATTTCACTGTAATAGGACCACATGCAAAGCACGACCCTATATCCTATACCCTTGCCTTACCCTAGGGATAGGCAAAGCAAAGCATGACAATCAAGTGCAGTATGGAAATTCAAGTAGCATGCTCTATGGTAAGCATGTTGAAATCCCTACAGCAGAGGTGGGATCCTGGATGCAAAGGGCACACTACATGCTGGCAGGAAAATCAAATGCCTTCACCCGAAAACATGTCAGCCCTGTGCTGACTGGTGGCCACACTCACATTTTCAAGTTGCAGAACCCACTGAATTCCCGTGTACATACTGGTGTACTCAAACACTGGCCTCCTGTCTGTGCCCCATTATTTCCTGGTTAGTGCTCGTACGTACTGGTAACGCTGACCAATGCTTGCTCACTTCCAAAGGGAACCACTGCAAATACAAGCCAAGGCAACTTAATACAAACTGAGAAAGTCAAGACTATCTGTATGATTGTGAGTTAAATCTCTAGTGGTCTTAGACCCGTAGCAGTTCAAGCAGCAAGTTAAGAAAAAAAATATCCTTTTTTCCAAAGGTTTTACATTGATAGTTCCAAACAATATCAGTTCAACCAGAAATAAAGGGAGGAAGGAAGTAGTCTTGACATAGCACAGCAGTACAGATTAATTGAATGTGATACACTGTCAAATTTAATACCTTCAGAAATAACAAATTAGAGACATAATTTGAATTTCAGCTAGTTTCTGAAGAAATGCACTTCTTTTTTAAAACAAATCAACACTAAGGGAATGTTCTGGCATTTTAGCCCTCAACTTGGAACACTTTATTAAAAGTACACATGGATGAAAAAAACCCATAACATTTGTATGTTATGAGTATAGGATAATTTCTGTATTATTTTCATGCTTTAATAATCAAAAAGTTATTCCAATTCATTTTTAGAAGAGATATTTGAACTCAAGGGATATTTGTCAACTTACAGAAAACAGTAAGGATTTTTGTTCCACTGTCACAAGTGGTTTCAAACAAAACTCGTGTCTTGTTTCGACAGCATATACATTTTTATATTAGCTGTATCATACCTAGAGTTTTATATCTAAACCTTAGAACTATTTCTATAGTTGGTTTCCATTAACTGGTAAGGATTAATACGAAGCATTTTATTATTACAGCAAGTTCAATTATGACTGTTTTCTGCCCAATCAAGACAAGCTAGTTCCAACAAAGTACAGTTTGACTGCATACATCTTGGCATTGTACTGAGACTGCCTAGGTCAGCGTTATGGGTCTTGACTACCTGGAGACATGTGAAGAGCCTTATGGGGTAAGCAGTATCATGGCTCCTTCAGAGTGGAAGAGTGAGAATCAGGTGTCATTACTGGCTGCAAACATTTAAATTACCTTGGAAACTGTTAAATGCCACTAATTGATGGACAAAGCCTGTTTCTCCCAGTGCAAGGGGCATTTGCACCTCTGGCCTGTAATTGCATTGATGTTTCATTCTGGAGGAACCGAGCCCATTGCCGACATAAGGAATCACACAAAAGCATTAACTGAGGAATTCCTACTCTTAAAAAAAAAAAAAAAAGGAAAAAAAATCAAAAAGCACTCGATTAGATGAGCCATGTTTTTTATTAAGTGAATCTGCGCAGTATGAGCAGTCACTAATCTAAAGTACATTAAACATTTAATTTAAAATTGGCAAAGTTATTCTAAGTCATTTCACATGCACAAAAGGCTGTAAACACGAATAAGGGAGGGGTCTCCTAGCAAGAGCGTACCTGAACAGGATATTTCCTGGAATAACATTAAGAGGGCTGGTCCCAGCATCATGTGAACAAACTGCCAAACACGACTTAGTGTTGCTGCTGCTCAACACTATAACCAGGCAGTGTTTCTTCAGGGGCTCCATGTAACAGATGACTACATTAAACTCAAACTGAGCAACTTGAAAAATCATGCTCTTACCTTCTTAATCAATAAGGTGAACACAGTATTGAGGTCTAAAGATGAAAGAAACAAGACCCTACTCATAGAAGCAGTTCATGGGAGGGCTTACTTGAGAACCTTGGGGTTTTTTCCTGATTTATTTCCTTGAGACACAAACCATATTTTTATTGAATACATATGGTACCCCATTCTTCATTGGAGTCTCTAAATATTATCTTAATAAAAGCAATACAACTAAACCCAAATATGATTGTTGTAGTTCTTCTGAATATATGAGAAACCAGCTCAAGTATGCTGCAAAGTACAGGATTACCTGGGATTCAAGCATATATAATTTGCATTCTTACAGATTACAGTGCATCAGCATTACAAAGAACACATGCCCTAAAGTGTTCTTTTTAAAATTTCTTTTTATTTCAGCATTAATATGTCAGCTATATGTTTTAGAAACAAAGTAAATCAGTCAACAGTTAAGTATTGTCAGGATTTCAGGGCTTGTCTGTTGTCTTTTCATTAAATCCCATCTTTAGTTCTTTTGGGATGACAAAGTTTCTCTCCATTATTTTTGCCTTACCACATATTAAATGAAGCTAAAAAGAAACAATATTAACTGACAGTCCAGAATACGACACACTGAGCCACACCACACCAGTATCAGTCTCCCTATACGCTCTTCTCTCCTGTGAAGACTACAAACCAAGTTTTACAGAAAGACAACTGCAAGGGATAGTGGCCTAGAAAGAAACAATACATATAGAACTTTCCCCAGTCAGGTAGTTAAATATGACTTACACAAAACAGTCTTCAGGGAAGGGTAAGGTACCTCTGAAAGTAAAAGCTGAACACCCTCCTCAAACAGGAAGTCCAGCAGGAAGAAGTGATGAGCAACAACAATATTCCACGTACAAAGCTAATTGGGACTGCACTGAGAGCGGTTAGGGGGGAGACAGGGACTGAAGAAAAGCAGAACCAGCAGTTCAAGCCTGTCTAGTAAATGAATCCACAAATGCAAGACATCAGCATCTAGAATTCCAATCCCAAACTCAATTAACAACTCTCAGTAAACAGGAAAATTGAGAAAAATCTGCCTGCATGACAGCATCAGACAGCAGTCAGTCATCTTGCTGCCCCCTCAAGAACTCATAGGCTGGCTTCTTCATGCCTGCAGGACAGCCTGGCTTCAGTGCACACCGAGGCTTCGGCTCCTGCATGGATGCTGGGGCAACACAAAGAGAATGGAGCAGCATCTCCCATCAAACTCAGAGATTTTCATGCAGACATTGGGAGTGCTGGGGGCGTCAATACCTGGTATGAGAGAGAGAAGCCAACTACTGGAAACACAGACTGGAGAACTGTCAGGCAAAGAAGAATCACATGCATGTGGCAAATCCAGTTCCTACATGCTTTTGGTCTGACAAATCCTAGCTTAGACGCTGTTTTTTCTCCTGTGGATTAGTAAATCAGACAAATGCTTGCCCTATAACAATGAGATCTAGTTTTGTTATCTCTAAATATTCTCCAAGTCCAGTCAGCCTGAAATAACATACATTAGGTTCTTTTCCTTTAACATGCACATTTTCTCTGTGAAAGATGGATTGATGGCAAAAATCGATCTAGAGCATCCTAGGACTCCTGCTGAAAATTATTTAACTCCAATACCAAGATTAGGAACCCATAGAGCCAAGACATGAATGTCTTGCAGAAGCTGCTTGGCCAAAACCATGATAATTACGCTTTGTGCTTAGAGGGAACTAAAAGAGAAAAATGCTGCTATCAGATTACTGATACACTCATCAACCAGTCAAAACCAGATGCCTTCTCCTTACCTACATGCAAAGGCCTGAAAGAAGGTTAAAAATCCAAGAGTTTTCAGTGTGGCTTAGGCAGTCACAGAATTCTTTTGCATGCACATCATTATTTTATTTGCTCCAGCTCAACTACAACGTTAACTGTTCATGTCTCTACCTGGTTATTCATGGCAACATGCAATGAAACATTAGATTTTACTCACTGCCTACTTTCATTTTTGTATTCTGCTCCCATCAAATTAAAAACAATGAGTTAGGTAAAAAGCAAGACACAGCAGGCTGAGCTGGACACAAAACAACCACCTACACCACCCTGAAACCATAACAGAGAAAAATGCCTAAACTAGACAAAGATAAGCCCAAAAACATTAAACAGCCCAAAAACATTAAACATTAAAACAGCCCAAAAAGCTATTTCATTTCTTTCAGTCAGATTGCAGCTCTTAAAGCATAGAAATTTGTCTGAAAAACATGGAATGCATACGCTCTCTCAAATGACTAACAAATTTGGGCCAACACAGCTGGGATTCAGACAGCTGAATTCAGCAAAGTTCCAAGTAGCTAAACTTTTGAAAGAGTGGTAGTGGCTGCAAAGGTGGGTATACGTTGTAAATGACATTAAAACACTCCTGTATCTAAAAGCCTATTGGCAAAGAAGCTTGTTAACTCCAGTGCTTTGAAGCTTTAAATAACTTTTATATCAAACTGCAATATTTTAAATCAGTTGAGCACTGGGGTGGGGGTTTTTTGGCAGGTGAGTGGGGGGTGGAGGGTTTGGGTTTTTTATTGTTTTTTAATCAGCCTACAATTCATTTTTATTTAAGTACTTAATATATTTATTGTTCTTTAAAGGTAAAATTACTTGTATTCACAATATATTTGCTTAAGAGTAACAAGCACTTTATTTTTGAAAGATCACCAGTATCAACTGCAAAGATTAGGAAACAATGAAAATTGGAAGGGCTCTGCCTTACTACTACTTAAAGTTCTTAAAACAGCTTTCTTGCTCCTACAAACACTTTCCTGGGGCAAGTGGGAGGTGGAATTTCTCATGCTATTGAAGTACTTCAGTATTGCTAATTTTAGGAGAATTGTTAACTTTCCACTCCATTCGATGCCCAAGCCTGTTACACGCTGCCTTGGACTTCTTGTTTTTCAGTAAAATCCACTCGCAGCCAAACGGGATACATATGGCATGCAAGAACTAGGGACAGTACTGCCCTGAAAGTTGTGTGTGATGTCTTTTATTGTAAATCAGAACCCCTGTCAGTGTTTAAACCCATGAAATGTAGAGGGAATTTAAATAATGATTCAGTTACGGGCACAGGTGGTTGTTCAACTTGCTGAATGTTCATCCTGCTGTTAACAGCTTACACATTTATACTACAGTACATGAAACAGTAAAGCACTAGAAAGAATATAAGGTGTTAACAACCGCTACAAAGTATTTCTGTAAGGGTACATTTCCTCCACTTCCCATCAACATAAATTCTGACAACAAAAAAACAATATTAATCCCTGCATTCATTCATCTTTAGCATCTGCTTTTAATTTACACATTAATAGAAGGCTACATTTCATTATTCAGTTTTTCTTATTAGTGATTGAATCAATATTTCTGCCCCTTTGGTAGTGTCAGTTCATTAGTTTTCTCAAGCTGATTAAGTTTATTCAGATATTTCAAAAGACGACCATAGTCTGTTTAAACAAACAGACAACACAGAACATGCTGCTTCACAAAGACTTCATGGCACATCTGCATCTCCTTAAGTGGAGGCACTTCTTCATTAGCAGCACAGCCTTCAGTTCCCATCTAACAGGCTGAGCTGAGTTTAATCCACAAGTCATCACACCACACTTGGATACAACAAGCACACTCATGTCACCAAAGACCATTTAACTGGGTAAACCACACAATGCCCATGGCAGTGCAATTGTCCATATTCTGTCACTCGAAATAATTTTTTTCTACTCCTTGCTGAAATAAACTCTACGCTTACCACTAGAAGTGCAAATTCTCCAGAATTATAAAGTCTTTGGTAATATCAAGTAGCACATAAATTTGCAAGCGTCTCAGATAACACATCAAAGCACACAGGTTCTCATTCAGTAACACAGTGTAAACAGAGCGGTGTTGCTAATGCATTTTTCATCCAAATCTGAAGTTAGCAAAACTATCACAAACAGTGGAGAAAAACCCCAACAGCAGCATTCCTTACTAGTGCTCAACTGGTATTGTCAAAAAATAATGCAGACGTTTTGTAGCCAGGAAGCCTTTAGGCAGCAGCTTTGCACTCGGGGGCAGGCAGAGCTGTGCTGACAGACACGTTTCATTAACCAAGGCAATTTTTAGGCTATCCCTAAATTCTTCTGCAGTTCTATGAGTTAGGAAAGAAGTTGAAATACAAATTCCTGATGATGGGAGGGATTGAGCACCTGATCCCTTTGGAAATAACTTGCAGCAGTTAGATATACTGTCCTTTTTCCCCTGCCAGAGATTAGAGCCCTGACAGCAAAAATGATCATGGGAGCACTCCATAATCCCTTCCACTGCACAGACAACTGGGCTCGGTCAAGTCCTCTTTATTGGATGACTTTCCACTGAAGTATAGTAGGGAACACACAAAAAGTCCAGCTTCTGCTGAGTCTAGCATGGAAAACAGAACTTGCAATGTCTTAAACACAATAGCTAATTTTTAAGGGGAAAAACCCAACAACAAAACTTTCTTACTATGCTGTATTAGAAGAGCAGGAAGGACTGTTGGCCAGCAGCCCTCTTCCTTTCAGAACAAGATTCGCTCTCAGTAACCTCCCAGAGAAAGCTATTGGGTGTACACTACATTGCATCTGGGAACACGCGGATACTATGGAGTATTATACTGTCATTATTGATTCATCTCTTTGCAGACAATTTTGCACCTAGAATTCTATATTCAGAATTTCTGAGGTTTTGGTGTTTTGTTGTGGTTTTTGTTTTTTGTGGGTTTTTTTAAAGAATTTTCATAGATATCTAAAGGAAAGTTAACCCAACTTTATTATTGCAGTTGTCAAGCAAATCGTGAGTGTAAACAATGAATAGTATTCTTTAGTAACTTTGAAACCAAGGAAATACGTGAAAGGCAATTAATACAAACAACAGCTTCTGTATTTGCATAAAGGGAGTGAAAGAGCTGACAAAAACATATCACTTTTGTACTTTCTAATAATCTGTTTTGACAGTGTCACAGTAGAACACATACATTAGTGATTTCTCATTTGTATCAGCTTCACTGGTGGAGAATCAGAGTTAATTTCCTAACTAAAGCAAACCACATGCCTGTTTTACCACTTCCGGCCTTTTGGAAAAGCCTTCGTCTACCTACGATTCCCAGCTTATGAACCAACTTCGCTTTTCCTTTGGAGGATGACAGGAATCCACTAATGATGTTAATGACTACAAAGTTTTAAAAATTGAGACAATTACCTCTTTCAGTCTCTAAACAGGTAATCAGTTGTGACCAACTTTTCTCAATTTGCTAACAATCAGTAAGTCTTAACTAAACATTTAAGAGCATAAGGAGTTCATTTAAAAGTTTAAGTAGAATCAGTATAAAACTTAAATGACACCATCTGTTCTTAGCAGACCACATTCTTTAAGTGTTTTAAGTAGAACAGCACTGCATAGCTCATCAAAAAATAGAAAACTGCATGCGAAAATTAAGAAAAGTCTCTTGAAATTCAACTCCAGAATTATTCTGACGCACCTTCTTAATTATTATCTACCACCAAAAGGCAACACATTGATTCACTTAGTGCCTATTGCATATGCCACTGAAAGGCATAGAAAAAAAAAATCCCACTGGGATTGTGGAGTGAGAAAAAGAACTATAAATAATGATGTACAGTAATAAGAAATCACGGTTTAATTTCAACTTATTCTGTAAAATCAGAAAAGGGGTACAAGGATTTAAATATATGAAAAAATAGACAATGTTTTAATAAGCTGGTAAAGTTTCTAATAAGCTACCGTGAAAAGAAAAACATTAAAACTAAGTATTACTCTAAAATTAAACACTATTAAGTTAAATAGGATTTATTCAAGTTCCATAAAAATTATCTTCATTTTTAAAAAAAAAATATTGAACAGTTTTCAAGATGACATGACCTTCATGTTGATGTGACAAGGGGTAAAGGAGTTAAGTTTTTCACAAAATGGAGACATGTTACAACCTCAACCATAGAAAGATGGATACACTAAAAATGAAAGTTGTGCACGTTTGTACAATTGCAATACAAAAACATGTGACGTATTCTCTAACATTACAATTTGGTGTTTTGAAAAATAGTCCTCTATAAACCACAGTGAAAATAAACTGCAGCATGTGTCCCACATGAAGTCATCAGGAATTTGCATGCCTCCTATTACGGTGAAAACTCATGTACACACACCACAAACCATTCTGCTTCTACTCATTAAGATTTTACCTAAATATGGAAGTTCAAGTTCTGATACTAGCTATACTCTTGTTACTTGTCACACTAGTCTGACTAATTCTTCCATTATCCAGAGCGCTCGCAGTGGAATACTTGAATTCCTTTTCCCTCCACTATTTCTTTTTGTATTTACCAACTTTGTTGGAGCATGGTTTTGGGAGGAAAAAAACCCCAATCATTCTTTGCTGAAAGTTTGTTAGAAAGACTGCCAACCAGGGAACCTAAAGCACTCATCCCTCACCTGAAATCATCATGCTGAACGCTTGAACTCAAGGGAGAATTTGCAGCTGATGATAGCAAGCAACATCTTTCTTAAAAATACAAACCCCTCTCCTGTTCTTCTGGTGTTTTAGTGAGTTTCTGAACAGAATAAACCACGTAAATCACAATTTTGAAGGCTGGGGTGAGAGGGGTGAAGGTCGCAACACTCCCACTGGAGCACTGACACATTCCAGGGTAGTTTGGGGTGACAGCAGGGGCAAGGGGCTGCAGGTGCAGTCTAATTCTAGCAACTCAGGAGACGAGTCACTTTATAAACCTTTGCTCTCACTCTGTCATCTGTAAAATTTGTACAAAAGCCTGAGTGATTTTTCAGTACAGTGTTAGGATACACACTACATCCCAGTTACAGCAACCATTACTTCTGCATAAATGGAAAATGATCTGAAGACACATTTGCAACCTAGAAGTGGTTTGTTTTACATTTATGAACTAACCTTACACCACTCCAAGGCACTATTGCATTCACACATATAAAGCTTTGCAGGAGCACAAAATATCAAAATAAATGAATAGTACAAACATTTGTGCTATAAACGTGTATTTAATATTACAGTTTTGATACCAACTCAACCAAATCACAGTTTGCAATTGTTTGGGTTTTTCCAAGTTAAGCCTTCTGCATTTTCACCATGTACTCATGCTGGAAAACCTTCCATACCAAAATTATGGAGGACACAAAATAGACTTAAGTCTATTTTAAATCACTGTCACATCTACTATCATAAAGAACTACACACTTAAAATACATCAACACCAGCACTCCGTACCCACCTAATAAGACTATCTTTAGGCCCACCAGGGAAGCTGTAATAGGGAGAGGTTTACTAACCTCAAGTAACAAGCACCAGATTTCCATCCAACCAAATCTTGAAACTACAAAATCTCACAAGGAAATTATTCTGAGAGAATCTGCAGGCTACACAAATTTAGTACCAATGTATTTATGAGCCCCGATCTCAACTTCCAGGTCGCAAGTCTGCACATGCGCATACACTCACAGACTCGCAGAGAAAGAACAGTACCGGATGGGCAGGGAAGTTTCAGAAACAGCTCTTCCATGACTAAGATTAAAACCTTTTTCCGCGCTCTCACAATTTATCTATGAAACATCAGTTTCCTCCCCATATCAACAAAAACCTTCCTTGCAGCCTCAAACTTGTGTTTTCCACTGGGCAGGACATGAGTCCTTGCTCAGTTACCATGTGTCTTTTTACAAATTCGATCATCTGTTATTGAACTCTTAGTAACAATCACACTAAGAAAAAACATTATCAGCTTCGTTTTTTAAATATTTTTGATTTATCTGTGGTCCATTAAATGAAAACAGAGTCATTTAATCTCTGCCTCGGTTTGCCAAGGTCTGTACCACACAGACTTTGGGAGCCGAGAGACTGACATTTAATTCTATCAGGTATTTTTGTTTCTTTGTTTTCATTCCAGTAAATCTGAAGATATCAACTGCTATAGAGAGTATTAGTTTCTCATTCAGAAATGGACAAGAACAAATTTCATACTCATTACACCATTTTCAATGCTGGTACATTTATATTCTTTATAGATGACATTATTGATTTTCACTTTTGTTCTACAGAGAGGAAGACATTTAAGTTACTATTACTTCATTTGTAAAAAGACTATAAACGAGACACAAGTGAGATGCATTGTCTGGAAACTGCTAATATAAGAATCAAAATGTGCTGAAATACCTGAATGCAATTATTTAGCTATGATTGTAATTAGCTGCTTTTAAATCATAGTAATGAGCTAATGGAGTAGTACTCATGCAGAGGAAGTCAATGGGAATCCATTATAAAGCTAATTAAAAGACAGTCTTTAAGAAGAGTCATGGTTTTTTTCTCCCTGTTAGGTCACACAAACTAGTGAACTGTGCACTTGGAAAGTATCTGCCAGCAAGGCTGAGAAGCACCACTCCCCTTGTGCCTGGGAAACCACAATAAATTTTGCTTTAAGGGAACCTTCTACTTCAACAAGAGACAGGAAAAGATTCTGTTCTATTTTATGTGTGAATAGAATAAATATAGGAGAGGCGTAATGAAGAGCATATAAAGATGCATACTGCACTCATGCTTACTTGCTGAACATCTATGCTGCACTAGCAATGAAGATAAATGCTGAACAACTGGGTAAATTAGAAATTAGCCAACACTTTCACCATTACTTCAGTGCTGCTCTTCCTCCAGCCCCCCTGGCCCGTTCATACCGCTTTGCCAGCCAGAAGGAAAACTTCAAGAAAGAAAACAATGTACAGTTGTTCACAATTTAACAATATTAACTTTACTGAAGCCTATAATTAATTATTTTAGTAATGACTTGTAATTGACACGACAGATAAAGATTTATGGAAGATTCAACAAGAAAAGTAGCAGCAAATACGTGAGCAAAATTGCATTGCTATTTTGTGTTGGGGGGAGGGGGGAGAAAAAAGATGCCTAGAAGGAAAACATAGCTCCTAACACATTGGTTACAGCACCGAGCAGAATGATGAATGACTATGCTGTGCTGAAAGAGCGTATGACAAGAGGATATTATTCTCACCTGTGGACCTCTACTTCACTCAGATTTTAATGAATCATAGTCCTTTCAGTTCACTTACAAGTCTCAGGTCTTTACTCTCTGTGCAAGACTTTAACATTTCTGTTCCTGGCATTTGTAGAACTACTGTTGACTGAAGAATTTATTACTCAATCCAGTTGACAGTATGCTGGAAACAGAAGAGATTTAGTCTGTCTTTCTATACATTCCCAACAACATCTCATTTTTACTCAGGAAATATTCATCATTTTCTAAAATGTCCCCCCTGCTCCTTTAGCTGCAAACACGGCCAAGGAGTCAAAGAATAAAACTGTGCTACACATACAAAAACACATACTTACTGAAAGGTTTTATTTAAAGCTTTTATTGTAACTGTAGGCACAGCATGAAAAAGTAAGTTCAGTATACGATTACTAATGCAAAAATTCAATTTCAGGGCGCAGTAAACACTTTACATGCCTCTCCTTTAAAGTTAATTTAACAGACACATCTTTCTGCACCTTTCAAAGTCATAACATCTAAAGGAGATTTTTAATGTTTTGCCATTCTATTGCACTTGACAAACAAGAAACTGTCAGATAACCCAACAAACCCCACATAGGTGTTTAACCACCCTTAATTAAAGACAAAGATTAAGGTCTGTAAAGTAAAAGTTGATTTAAGGTTTTCCTGAGTTTCTAATAAAAAAAGAATTAACTACTGTATCTTTGATGCAACAAAATATAAAATTTATTTAATTTTTAAAAGCTATGCAGCAGTGTACAGTCAGTTCACGCAAGCAAATCCTTGCTTCCAGGCGCTGCCTTGTATTTAAAAAGAAAAGCTGCAACTTTGCAGCAACTTGCAGTGTTTTATGCTCAGAATTTGTTGCCAGTGGTCACAATTTTTATTATACCAACAGTAGAGGTTCCAACTAAAATTTGTGTAAGCCAAAGAGATGCTCTACACTGAAGTGTTTGATAGAAGAATAGTAAATAATGATGCAACAACAATTATTAGTAACAAATTTTTGCCTGTGACCATACAGCTAAATACCAGCGAATCCATAAACAAAACAAGTTTTCTAAACAGTACAGTGCCTTGTATTGATTCAAGTTGCTTCCTACTTTATACTTTAAGACTCATGACTCCCAATACCTCTTTACATTGGTACTGGAAGGTATAAGTACAACTTTCCTGGTGGAAGCCTAGCATTTTCCATTATAAAACCCTGTTTTTAGAAGGCTAGAAATTCATTAAACCTAAAAGGTTAGGTTCAGACTCCAGAAATTAATCTTTACCAAAAAAATTCAAATTGAAACATTTTAGTTTGAGAACTGACATAGTTCATGCAATTATGATGCAGGTACTAATGTGCAACATTAAGTAATTCTTTTGAATTTAATTTTTACTTTTTGAATACAAAATGGAGATCATTCTAAGTCACCAAATGAGTCATCTTTTCTCTCATCTGGAAACAACACAGTGACTTAATTAAAAGTGGGTGGGTGGGGTCTTCAACCATTATACTCATAGTTTTCTGGTTTTATATTTTAAACCTAAAGACATTTGTTTTATTCTAACTGAAGCTTTGGGGGCAGGGAGGTGGGGGAGGCAATCAAAAGCCCAAGTTCTCGGCAGTGGTAATGTTAAAATACTTCCACCACTTACGTTACAGTAGATTTTCCAAAACCTTTTGCATACAACTAAAGATACTTACAGTATAAGCTGTACTTTGTGATGGCCATGCTAGTTGATTCCTTACACAAAGGCCTTTACTTCAGTGCTTACAACTCAGATAATATCAATAAATCCTCAGGTGGACAATCTATATATAGTAGCTTTCAATTCACAGACCACTCATACAAAATATATCCCTATACTATAGATTCTCAGGACATAACAATGATCAATATTAGACAACATTTCTAAATTAATACTGTAGTCATTTTGTACTTTGTTTTTATACCCCAAAGGCCTTAAACTCAACATTACAGTAGGTAGCCATACTAATAGCCTTATATCTGACAACATACAAACGGGACAAAAGATCCTAGAGCAAAGGCAAGTGAAAGAAAATAGTCTTCAGCTAAACGTTACCTGGCAAGAAAAGGAATACATGTGATGGTGAAAAACTTTTTCCACAAAAGACTTAGCCACCAGTGACACTTGTACTACAATCATGGCCTACTTTCCTATCAATCATCCTCTAACTCATGTTTTACTTTCTCTTCAACATAAATCCAAAATCCTGGATTTGAAAAGATGACTTTCTGGGGAACATACTGGTTCTTAGGGTCCAAATCCCTGTAACAAAAAATCTGACAATTAATACTCTTTTCTGATTTTTTTTTTTTTTTTAAACTAAAACACACAACACTGCTACCTACCTTACCTTAAAAAATGATGGATTTTTAATTCAAACCATGCTAAATGTTTGCCCATCACCAAAATAATGCCACTCAAAGACTTTGTATCTCAGTTCACACATGAAATATGTAATGTATTTTTATGCTGTTACCGACCCCTTAAATCAATAATCTGAATTTAAGTTGATTGGAATCACTGCTTTGTCTGTTTGACACTTCCAGCATCTGGAACAGCTTTAGCAATTGAAAAATAAACCACAGGATAAAAACTATCAGAAGCGAGACCATGCTCTAGATGAATACATCACACACATTTAAAGGCAGGATCAGGTATCCGATTTTTTTCTTAACTGAGATTTATCTCCCTTTCTCTTTCTAGCATACTTTTAACTGCATATAGGACTACTTCGATTCAAATCAGACAGTCTGATAATTCCAAGGCAACATTTTTTAATTCTTCTTAAATAATTAAATTCCAAAAGCTAAAATGGAATTATATATACCATTTTTACATGTCCTAGAATTTCTTAGCACTCCTGTGTACCAAATGGAAACGTGATATGACATCATTCACTTTTAGCTTCTAGTTCCATTGAAAAATTTGTTAGAGGATGGGGAAACTCAAAATTATTGTGTTCTTAATTATTCTTACTACAGGAGAAGTCATATAGCTTCCTCAAGTCAAGCTTCCTGTGAACAATGAAATACTCTCTCTTTAAAATTAGTGGAGCAAAAAAATATTTGCAAGATGTCCTTCTGCAATTAGAAGGCTGTAGAATTAAAAATTACATTTTGAAAATATTAATAACACCTCTGAATTAAAATTCATGTGACCATATATTCACCTACAATAGCCATCATACTGGTGTCTTCCAATTTATGAAATGCTCTTAAGCATAGCAAAATTTTGCACATTCTGAACAACCAGCACCTCACCTGTAAACTGACTCAGTGCTTTCAGCAGTCTCCAGCCTCTACAGTCTTGAGTTTCAACATCACTCAAATTGGTATGTGCTGTAGTCAAATTACTATCAACAGTAAAGCTAATGAAGCTATCAATATGAGCAACCCAAACCAAGCTTTGTGAACAGGCAGGAACTTACCCATGCATGACTGTTATTTTTCCTAATGCAAAGTCATTCCAGAGCCTTTAAGCAGTTTCAGAGATTTAATCACTGAAACAACTGACTGCACTTTTATTTCTGAAAGGTGTTATTTAAGGGGGGGGGGGGTTATATCTGTCTATCAATCTGGTACTCCAAATGAATTTTTTTTAGAACAGTCTCAAAAGTAATTATATAGGCCTTTCTAGCATAATTTGGAAACACTTCCTTATACTCAACCTCATAAAACTCTTTTCATGTTACTAAACCTGAATAACTGCTCTGTTCTGAAACCACTGAGTTACAGCTCACTACAAAGCATTTAAGCAACTGAATGGTATAAACTCAAAAATATTCTGACCTTTGTATTTTGTTGAGTTGAGTAACTAGTGCTTTTCTTTTGGACCTGTCCGTGTTCCATAGTGTGTTTAAAAGGACAGTGCTTTGGTCCACTTAATCAAAAGGTGAGCAGTTACTTATCTGTGACTGTAATCTTTCCTATTTCCACCAAACAAAAACCACAGATGGGTAAGTCTGCAGTATGTTACTATCTTCAACCTGCTACTAGGACCATGTCCTTCTGCCATTCTTCAATAGCAAGCATACGTCAAGGGGCTATGCTCTTTTGTTTATCTACTTGTGGTGCTTTTGTTAAAGTGGAGAGGGAAGAATTGGGAATGGCCAACAGAAAACATGATCTCATGTGTCTTGTCTTGGCTGCCATATTCTGGTTCACCTGGAACCTTCTGGGGAACGTGCTGAGCCTTCTGTAGACCAAGAATGGCACAGCAAGGAGGCACAACCCTGGAGCACAAGTACAGATTAAAAGAATGCTGAAATGACCACCTCAATCCTTTAGAACAACCCTAACGCAAAGAGTAAACTGAGAATCTACTATTAGAGCTGATGTAGAAGAGGAAACTTTTCTAAAGGCTAAGAGCAAGTGACATGACATTTGTGGAAAGGCAGGAGTTCTCTGACAGAACTACTGAAGAAAAGGATCTGCTCAGTGAGGAATAAGCAGTGACAGGAGGAAAATGCCTTGGTCTCAAAGTTAAACGGAGCTCTGGAAATAAGATTCCAGGGTATATTACTGGTTATGTCTGTGAATCTTAGTGTGACCTTTACAACATTTCAGGCCAAACATGCAGATCTCTTGAGCAGCTGGCATTAATATTATCATCAGGAGCAGAAGGGCACACAGTAGGTCTGAAATCAGGACCAGGCTGTCTTCATAAACTGAAGGACACACATTCACCTCAAATATTTTCTGCCTTAATTCATTCTTGGAAACACCACTGCAGTAATGGATAATTTATTATCATGTCTACTACAATAACTTAGAAGTCTCAAGAACGTTTAAAAAAAAAAAACAAAACATTTTTTTTCTACTAAACACAATCCTCAGTTATCAAAAAGTAACCAAAAGAAAAAAACCTCTGTATTTAACAGTGAACTTGGATAATACTGCTATGCTCAGCTTCAGGAGGAGGCTGATGTTATGGTGAAGCATGGTGATGTATATGCACATGCAAGTAATTTAGTCAGAATTTCATATCATTCTTGCTAATCTATTACAGCTTACAACAAAGTTTTCACTTTTGTGTTCCATGACAGGGACTCCTACCAGGGTACAGCACTCCAGCACCTTACACAGCATTGGATGGCCAGGATTACAGTGGTGCAACATCCCAGCACCCGTATGAAGTCAAGCGGGAATACCTGCAGGAGCATGTCCCAGCCGCACTACTGGAAAAACACGCAGGGTTTTACAGGCTGCAAGAGCTAGTCATGTATAGGCTGCACACTGTAAATTCTTTTACCGTTATGGAAATTCCTAATGCTGTGTGGCCTTGAGAATGAATATGATCCCCTTTCAAAGGCCTTTCTTCAGAGTTTCCAGCTCTGGCTTTTTCCTGCTTTCCCAGCTTTTCTGAGTTCACCTTTGCAGAGCTGCAGCTTAGCCAGGGCTCTAGGATGGGGCAGGGGGCAAGAAGGAAGGAGTTCTCCCAGAGTAATGCATTCCATACATTTTATGCGGGTAATGGCACTGTAGTTTGCATTTGGGTTTAATTCTCTTCCACCTCATTTGAAATACCAACTCTTAGCTATGTTCCTGCAGAAAACTTGCAATGTTTCATTGTCAATTCCCTCAACCCCCATTTCTCCCAAGCACCAAAGGGAAAAACCCTAACTGGCTGGTTTTAGTCACAGCTTTAATGTTTTGTGAATTCCTTCAGCTGTGTAATGCTAACCTAATATTTTATAACTAGCTTGGGAGAGGGTTCTCAGGTAGTAAAAACCACTGAGTGAAATTTAGATTTCTTTTTTCCCCTCCCACCACCATTTTCTTGTTCTCTGTGTTAAAAAGTCATCAGTCATTTAAAAGATCTGTTGTTTCATTATTATCTTCAGATATCCTGCTTGTGCACCAGGGGTGATTTCAAAGTACTTTTAAGAATAAAACCCAAGAACAAAACTAGATACATTGGACACACCCTCAGATACAGGCACCAGTTCTGTGTCTCACAAATCCTCTGCCTGATTTTGAGCTGTTAAACAGCTGATATTTTAAAAGCTAAGAAGATGCTTCACTAAATCTCTATGTTCTGATTCACAGATTTTTTCCTTCTAAGACAATCTTCTTATGCCCAAAGCCAGGTAGAGGATAGTATGTTAGTTCTTCTGAGGGCTTCATAATAAGCTTTGAAAATCTTAGGTTTTAGATGTTTAGTGATTCACTTTTTGGGGGGTTTCTGATCCTTGCTAAGTAACAGCATCTTTGTCCTCCATTCACATTCAAAAGAAGAATTATATTACACTAACAAGCTGTCCCTGAAAAATTACAAAAGAATTGTCATAGAAATCACATACTGACCAAGCAAACAAAAATCTAAGGAACTCCAAACCTTCACCTGAATGCCCACCACCATCTCAAAAGAATAAAAATGTATTTTAAAACCTCCAACAAGTTTAATCATCCAAGACTCCAGTGCTCTATTAAATGAGTTTTCTTACCTAGACATTGGAACATATTAATTTTAAATTAGGTCTGCTAACTTTTTTTCTGCTGATACTTTCAAATACCACGGATGATACCTCTGCAGTATTCCCATTTTGACCCACATACTGAGACACAATAAAACTTAAGGATGTACTTCTCTTCAAGTTAATTACTGTTTGACAGTAAATTGTTTTTTAGCTGAAAAAGTGCTCAGAGGTTAAAAAGTCTTCAGGCATTAGGAGCTCAGATCTTGCCTTGAAGTTAAAAAGGAAGGAAAAAACAAAGAAACCCAATCACTTGGGCTATGAAATTCTCTCATTCCATCCCAGATACTACACAATTATCTCAACCAGGCAAATAGGTATTTTCAGTTGAATCAGTCCTTTAAATCAAACATACCAAAGGTGCAGTACATATAGCAAGCTGTAATCACTTTTTGAGAACAAGATATTTCATGTGGTACAATCTCTAGCCTGTTAAGGTTGTCGCTCTCATCTGCTTGATGCTGCCGGTCTGCTTACTCCTCGGAGCGCCAACATTAAGGACATTTGCAGCCACCACCACCCACTTGCTCATTTTCCAAAACAAAAAATCTCAAGCTCCGTGCTGACTTGCTGATTGCTGGAGGGCAATGGCAGGCATAGGTTTTACACCCAAACCACAAAGAATTTCAGGCCACATACAAACAACAAAGGGTCAGCCAGGTGCTGGTCCCATACAAGAAAACAATTTTCTGGTTCTGAACTTTACCTTCTGCTCTCGAGCCCTCCCCAGGGATATTGTTTCTTTTTGATTCATTAAAAAAAACACACCAATGGAAGGTAGAAGAGAAAAGAATACAAGCCAATAGAGCTGTGTTAAAACAAAGAGATTATTCTCATCTATACACGGTAAACATGAGCCAGGAAACTATAAATTCTTAAGGAAAGTTTACTGCGTACCCTCAAATTCTTCTACAAAGTCAGCAGGAAGCATGTGTTAAACTATAAAGACATTTCTTTCTCCAACATATTTCTAAGGGAGGTAAAAATTTTCCTGACAGATCTATTCGTTATTTGGAGAATGATCTTCCTGACATCGAATAATACAAAACTCAATATAACTTCTAAGTTCACAATAGGAAACAAAAGTTCTCCACTTGGATCCAAAAATAATTCACAGTGCGTTTGTGCTGAGCAGACTGGCCTTCAGTACAGCTATTTTCAGTTAAGAGTTGTTACACAGCGTGTGTGCGTACATGTGCATATGCATGTGTATATATGAATATACACACAGTGTATATGCATGTTTGAAAATGTACTTTACTGTCTATATGGAGAATCATTTCTGTGCAATTACTCTGTTACCATGGCAGTATTAGAGAAATATTAAAAGCAATGAGTTTTGGATGGTAGACCATCTACTTTGACAAAGATCATGATGTTACTCGCTAAGCGACTGTCAGGCAACATTTTCACACATTAAGCTTCATTTGTATGATTAAAGTAGTTACACTAGTATGAAAAAGTAAGACTGCATTCTAATATTTTTAGTGTGATTTTCTCCCAGTTTTGTCTGAAGATGGAATAGTGAATGGGTATGAGTTCTACTAACTATGAATTTAGAGGTGTTAATCCTAACAACAATAAGATAGGCAAATTTCATTTTTTAATCTTTGCTAAAACGTAAAACAAAGATCATTGGAAAAGGGAATATATTACATTGCAGTACAAATCCTTAATGAATTTGACCCTCAGTACAAAAGGATGAAAACGCATGCTGATGTGCCATATTTGCTCATCATACAGCAATCAAGCTGCTGCTGGATGCCAGGAGGAGGCTTAGTCTAAGTTAACACAGCGGAGCCTCCACATTGAGCTGTATCTGAAGCAACAGGAAATTGTTCTTGTGATCTCGTGTTCTTCAAAGCACCAGCCTCTCCAAGCTGTTTATTGGTTCAAAGTTTAATTACCCATCTATATGCCCTCAATCCCTGCACAGCGGGGAAGACAAAACACTGTCAAGATTGCATTGAAACATCACAGGCTACAGGAGCACACAAAGCCTGTCTGATGGAGCTTCCTCCGCTGACCGGGCAGGCCCACATTCCTCAGCTGTTCCTCGGATACCTACCAACTCCTCCAACCCAGACGTCATGCTCCTCATCTTAAATTTATAAGACTTCCATTAAAATTAGAATGCCAACTGGTTACGTAACAAACGTACCAAGGGAAAAGCACATTTTATATATCTATAATTTGACTATCCCAAGAGTTCCAATGCTAACTGCCAGGCACTTAAGCTTCTCTCTCTGTTGCCCTGGAAGATTTTGCAAAGCAGTAGCTCTGGTTTCTTCTCGGCAATGGAAGGAGATCTTCAGTTCAGAAGTTAGTTGATAAAGTAACAACATAATTTCCTGTCAGTAAGAGAATTTATGAGCTTAAAATAGTTGTACTGGACTAGGAAAAAATTGTACAGATTAATTTTGTGGTAGACAACAGTACTCCAATAGCACAACTGTATTTTAGTGGCTAAAAAAATATACAAAACTTTTGGAAAAAATGAAGTACAGTCCTAAAAGTTTTTCCAAAGTTTGTGGAAAGTCATACAATTGAACTGCATGCTACAGATGAGAAATGTTTTCAAATCTATACAGAAATGAACATAAAAAGTAGCAGCAAAAGAATTTACTAAAAGTTTTAAAACATATTTCCTGTATGCACATGGTGAGGGTGAAAGAAGAAAACACTCTCCAGACTCGAGTTACATAGAATTAGCCCAGAGAAAAGTAATTACTACTTTGATGGCATCACCTCAGATTAACAAAAAATTAAGAATGGTTCCCATATCTTATCAGCTGCTATTTTTAGGATTTCGATAGATATGTAGACAGTTACCCAGAGCAAAGATAACGACAACTCCAAATGAAGCCCATATTTATGTAGCAATAAAAACAAATTTCCAGGTCAAGACTGACAGAATTATTGCTATGAGTTTATTCATTCTAAGACCGTGTGAGGGACACCAAGGCTGTTAGCAGTTTCTCTGCAGAGATGTTTCCCTCTCCTACACTCATCACCCAGCTTCCGAAAAGAAAACAACACTAGTAGAGGACTGTGGAAATAATTTGCTGATCTAGATGTTTAACAGGAGAGTTTCATTTAGTACTGCATCTCACTGCTGACAGTGAAGCGACTGCTGTCTAGTTTGCTGTCTAGATTGCTGTCTAGTTAGGGATTGCTGCCCTCGTCAAGAGATGAAAGAAGCGAAACGAATTAATTACATAGCTCTTAGAGGCATTGATATACCATCTGGTATAACCAAATCCCATATATAGAGCACTTACACACTTCATCGTGCATCACAAAACACTGTTGTGTTGTCTTGTGTTTTGTTTTGTTTTTTTTTCTTCAAAGACCTACTTGGAGTCTAACATCCAAGTCACCTGTTTTGGGAGCTAACTCAATTCCTTGCATAAATAAGAAAAATAAAACTTTAGAGTAGGGAAGGAAACTTTCTTACTAGACTGGCTGTGTACTTACCAAGTGATGGTTCCAGAAAGCCTCCTCCCCCTCCCAAAGTGGTATCAGTTTTTGGGATACCCTACATGTGGACAGGGAGCTGCGTCAATCCTCAAAGTTAGCATTATGTTCACTAGCTTGCTAATGGAAAGGAAGGCAGAAAGCAATGGAAGTCAAATTAGTTGGAGGTACCTGTAACACACAAAAAGGTAACTGAATAATCCAAAAAGTTTGACCAATACTGACTCCCATTGAATGAAGTCATAAACATAAGGACCGCACCAGAGCACAAATGTAGTAATGCAGAGCCAGGTTACATGCAGTCCCAGTGGCACCACCGTGCTAAGCGTAACACAGCTTCACTTGTCTGTTTACTGATGACTAAAAATCACCACAGAAAAGAAAAATGCAGTTCAAAAACGTACATGCCATCAAAGTTTAGTAGTCCCTGGCTTCCCCCCCCCCCCCCCCCCCATATCCTCAACTATTATTTTCATTTACACACACAAACCAGTTTTTGCAGTGATATAAAATAACCTGAAGATGGGACTGAAGCTACTAAGCCTGTTGCTACAGCAGGGCGTTGATGTACATCCCCTGCAGGAGCGAGTGGATCAGTTCCCAAGGAAGAAAAGGGAACAAAGCATTAGGGCAGATGCAACAGCACTCACATGGCTTTTCTTCCAATTTCTCTTTCCAGTAGCTTCCTGTTTTAAGATTAAAGACCATTCAAATACTTTACTTCATGTTTTAATTACTTACAATCAACTATAAATCAGTCCACTGATGCACCTAACTTCTTCACGCCCTGCAGGTGCACATCACCCCATAGGTTTGATAACCAGAATGAGCACAAGGTACAGAAACTATAATTATTCAACAGCCATTGAACTGGCCTTAGGGCATGATGTTTGGGACTCGTAGGTAACAACGCACAGGAAACATGCACCAGACTCAGATAGTTTTAAGTCCTGCTTTACTACCTCTTAAACTGCACTGATAAGGCACAGGCTGAAATGAAGCTTGTGTACACTCATTCATGCATTCACATTTTAACAACTGTGATTTCTGATTAGCCAGCAGAGTTTACATTAAACAAGAACATATAAAAACCACAAACATACACATATTTTTCAGTCTGTAGATGGTATTTTAAAGGTTTATCAACTACATAAGCTCTTGGGGCTAATGGAAAACAGTCAAAATACAGATAACTCATACTTTTGAATGCAAAGGGAGGAAAGCAGGAGAGTTTTACAAAATGATACCCCAGAAAGGCTGCATTCCTGCCTGAAAAAGCACACCTGTGCCACTGCTCTGCTGCGCAAGAGAAACTTGGTGCAGAAAAGGTCAAGAGGCAAGCTTGACACACACACAAACACTGGAGATAAACCAGAAAGCAATTTGCCACCTCTACTGGGCTGTAGATTTTCTAAATTCATAGCATACTTTGTCATCAATAAGGCCTGGAGTAAAGACCAGACGCCAGGGTGAGTCAGTGCAGATAGCATTCTTCCCTTACAGATTGCCAATTTATAAACTAAACTTAGCGCCACAGAAAAAAAACTCTGCTACTGCCCAGGGAAAGCAGAAAAAGAGATTGAAAGCTATTATAAAGTATAACTTCTGATTTCACTTAATCACTGCTAAATTTACACTTGGCAATTTCTGAGTCCGTTTACATATTTTTAAACAACATATTATAAAGATTTACTGCTTTGCAAAAGAACTGACATTCAATATATGGCTAACTTTTCATTGCTGTTTTGGAAGGACAGAAGAATTTTACAGCGCCACTTTATTTAACCTAGCTATCAAAAACTTCTGTAGCAGGACTACAATTTAAATCTTGCAAAGCTGAAACACAATTCTGGTATACTTTCAAGCAGCTTAAGAAATTGTGAAATTGCAAAAGGAGTATCTGCATTACAGAGCAATGTTTAAAGAGAAACAAATTTTAAGCAGCAAAAATTCTCTAGAATAAACCATCATCTTGATTAGTAATTGAATAAACGTCCAAATGTACTGATACAACAGGAAAATACCGGGGTTATAAAGGGAGTAAGAGGAGTAGAGCTCGTGCGTGGAAACAGCTACCTGCACAGTACAAACACACACCAAATAACCAGGAGATCCTAGACTCTACTTCCTACCAATATCTTGCTATTGTGTTCAAAAAACCAGTACTTTTTTAGAGGTGCGGGGTGGTTTTGGTCTGACAGCAGGAAGTTCACAACCCTTCTTTAGGAACCCCACAGAAACCAGAGAGGCTCACAATCCACAGGCATGTTCCCAGTCTCTTGCCTTCCTGGGTTGTTACTAAAGAGTACATTGCCAGAGAACTGTTAATTTTTTAAGACTACTATCCCACAATTTTCTAGCAAATAAATCCTCCCAGAGTCCACAGCTGTGAAAATAAAAATATATAAATACATCTGAAATATGAATTAAATTTCTAGAAGTGTTGTGCCTCTCTCACCCTCCCACCAACCAGAAAATTGAGAAGATTGCTGCAGCGTACTTAGTGGTTTGGTACCCTTTTAAATTCTATTTTTCCAGGGAGAAAAACCGTAATCACACCCATCTCACTTCTAACAATATTTCCTCCTAAATCTAAGAAGCAATTTGGACAGGGTAGAGCAGCTGTTGTATTTTGCTTGCTTCTTCAGCCGGAAGACTCGATAACCAACTCTGCAAGCCAAGGGCAATGCAGCTCCATATATATTACCTCCTCCTCTGCAGGAGATGTGACTTCAGATTTATTTTGGAAGGGAATCCTCAGTTACACCAATGAATGGCATTCCGTATATTTTTTGCTGAACCGGTTTAGTTCTGACAGGTGTAAACAGTAAAAGATGAGGGAAAGAGCACAGTTTTCTTCTATAAGCCCATGTACACAGCCTTCAGAACAGGATACAACGGATACTTTTTATGATATTCTAGAGCCTAGTCTGAATTATGAAATGACAGACTTTCATAACTTGTCACATATCCTGTTTCTCCATGATCCTCTTCAAAAAATAACACTAGTCTTACTATATAATACTGCATTGTGCTTAATTCAGCTATTATCCATGATGCTTTGAATTCCGTCACTCATTTTGCAGCCTTTAACATCCAATTTGTTGTATTACTGTTCTGTACATAAGAGTTTTGCTGTAGCACTAGACACACTATGAGGGGAAAAATACATAATAGATAAGAACTTTTTGTACTTATTTTCATTTCCAAAAAGAAAAGTAACAGATAAAAGAAATAATTCAATATGTTAATATTCTTATTAACTTCAAAAATAAATAGTGCTAACCTAATTTTCATTTATTCATCCTTCGCACAGTTTTTAATTTTATAAAAAAATCCTTTTTAAAGCTGTAATCCACTGTGCTTTCATTAAGCTTCAAGCATTTATTAAATCAATTAATGTCAGACAAAAAATGTCTTGCACGCAGAATTCATCTCCATGGATAAATACAAATATCTGTTTTAGTTTCCAGTTGTACTTAGTTCATTTAAAAGGGACAGACTTTGTACTGTACTGTATTTCATAACAAAGTTGCCAAAAAATCTGGTCTACAAACAAACTGTGTGCTTTTGTCAACAAACCAACAATTAAGTAAACTAGCCACTGTCTGCAATGACAAACAGCTGCAGTAGGTGTTTTAGAAATAAAGAAGAGCTGCCCCTTGGAACTTCCCCCCCCCCCCATAACTACACCATTCTAGAAGAAGGCTTGTTTCATCTAATGCACAGAAGCAGCCACCCTGAAGTGCCCCACACCCTCTTCTTCCCCCATGTGAAAGTGGCTGAACAGTGACTAGGCTGCCCAGGGAGGCTATGGAGTCTCTATCCTCAGAGATGCTCAAAACCTGCCTGGACACAGCTGTAAGTAACCTGCTCTAGTTGATCCTGCTTTGTGCAGGCAGATTGGACTAGATCTCCAGGGGTCAACCTTAGCTATTCTATAATTCTGAACTGCTGGATTTCCTCATATTCTAATTGTCTTCCCATCCTCCCATATAACAATATTATTTTTCCCCCTGCAAAACCATTGTGGGACATGGGAAAAAACACATTTATTTTCCCTAATTTTATACTTGATTGAATATAGTAGTTTTGAAAACTAAATTCTAAATTTCAATGTAGTTGCATTCTGCAAAGGAGAAATGAAGAAAACATTAAGAAACAGCAGAAAGGAGATGGAAACAGCAGAAAAATATTCTGCGAAAAAAACCAAAATGAACTCCAGCTTCTATGAAACATAACATATCTCAGAAATTTGTGCTAGCACATGTCTGGAAGAGATGTGATATTCTCAATTATTCCTCTTCTGTTCCTTCAGGGAAAGCTCTCTGGACTACCATGGGCAATATGTCCTTCAGAAGATGATTTTTTCTTTTTAGTTAAGTAGAACCACACTGTACGTGTCCATATAATGTGTTGCATCATTCCACACAACATAGACACACACAATAAACTCTCCAGTAGTACCACTTAGAAAATATTTTGTCATCTTTGCTTGTTCTGAGCATATTAAGTGCAACCTAAGACTAGAACAAAGCAGTATTAAATCTTCGCTGGTCCTACTACTGGGTTGTTTTTAAAGAGAAAATAGAACATCCTACAGCTGGTAATTCTCTCCACAGATAATTGGGAATTAAGCTCAGAATCTTGGTCCTGACCTTAATGATGCTCCAGAATAACCCTGTGCATCTTAAAAGTCTACATGTAACCCAAAGTGAAGACTGCAGTAACATCTTTGCTGCTGTAGCACATTGGAGCTCTCTTACTCATTCAGAAGGAGAACATGGATCCCTGATCATGAAACAATCTCAGGATGAATGCTGAACTGCAATCACTGTTGAATCAAATGCGCTCAATTGTGAACATACATGATTTTATTGTTTAAAACATTCCTCACAGACACCTGCATTCAACTGCTTGAAGACAGATGTTGGCAAATCAAAAATTCAAAGTTTGTTCTCTCTTTTCTCAATAAAAATGTGAAGATAAGCACTGGATAAGTTTTTAAAGACTGGCAGTTTGGATCAGACTTGCCCTTTAATTGATTTCAGTAAAGGTCTTTACACATCTATGAATTAAAAGAAGATTCACCAATTTAATTTATTTCAGAAGTTTGGCCCTTCAACTTGACTTCAGAACCTAAGAGCCAAGAAACTGTTCCTTCACTCCAAGAGGATTTAGGTTCAAACCCTTCTTGAAAATTTTATTAAAAATGAGTAACTGAGTATAGGAAATTCCATAACTGAATACTCAGCTGAATGATAAATTTCCTTTTTATTACACTTCAGGAGGCAAAAAAGGAGTGCTGAATGCTAGCTGGACAACTTCGGCTCTAGAGTCAAGTGAAGTAAAATAGCATACATGGAAAATGAACGTACATCCCAACCATCTGTCAAGAAGAATTTAGAGTAGCTTGAAACAGGCCATCTGACGAGAGGCTGCACGTAAGCACAGAGACTTTATCCTTTATTAGCTCCTGGATGGTTGCAAACAGACCGGCAGACAGTTACCAACCCACTGCATTAAAATTGCTCTATAAAGCCCACTGAGATACCAGACAGTATTTCTTCTAGACAACAACCAGTAATAGTAATTTGTAAGGAAAGTTTAAAAATGAGCAGGAGATATCTTTCACCTTATGAGAAGCATCATTTTTGTCCCTAACAGCTTTCTTAGAATTCTAACTCAGGCTTAGCACCTTCTGAATAATAAGCAGCAATGCATTGGAATGTACTTCCATGTTAAAAGCATTAAGATATGACTATACAGTTTGGGTTGTTACACTGAACATTTCTGCCTCGCTGTTGCATCATCTTTCTAAAGCTGACGGCATTACAGCCTGAATCCAATGTACTAAGCTTTCATATCCTGACAATCTTGACCAAGCTCACTTTTACGTTACGTATATCTCTCTGCATTAGTCAAGAATTTCTCTTCCCTTTCCCAAAGTATTCGAACAAAACTGTCAGGTGTATCAAATGCACTTCTTAATTATCACAGGTTAATTTATACAGTTCTACATAGAGTGACCATTTTTTCTTTTTTTCTTTGCTTTGAGTCTTTTGCTGATTTGCTACTGCACAGAGTAATTAATAAAAGTGATAAAACCACAAGAGAAACAAAATGTATAGACACAGTAAATTGCTTAAAATTAATACTATGAAACTAGAAAAACTACCACTATGAAGCACATTTTCTGCCGATTCTGCAGATCTGCAGTTCCCAAATACACCTCTCCACACCTTGAAATGCTGTTAAGACTTTTTTTTATTTTATTTTTACAGTAACATATGGGATCTTTTTTATTCTTTATCCCCTAGAAGTTACTTCAAGCATCACTGCCTTAAATATGTTTGCTACAGTATGAGCATGAAATGCAGTGATTGAAGATCATTCCTTTTTTGCACGAGTAGCAAGGAAGATGTCAGGAATCTTTCACTGGAAGATATTTTTCGTTTCCTACTCTGCACATTTGCTTGCTAAGAAGAAATTTTTGGGAGGAAATTTGAGTGTTACCACATCCGGGGACACACATGTATCTGATGTTGTTTAGAAGAATATAGTATTCATCTTCTGCCAGAGCTCAAGATCTCATGTCATATTTAAGGGAAACGTCAAATTGCATTTAAAAAAAAATGGCTAGAACATACAGTGAGAGTTTATTCCTCCAAATTATACCCTTGTTATGCCAGAAATAGTCTTTGCCTCTAACTACCCTTCCTTGGTGACTGAACAACCAAGGGAACAAACTATCAATGTTTGCAGCCTTTTTTGTGCATGCGGTTTCTGATCACAGGGAGCTTGGTTCCTTGCCTAACCACCTGGAAGGAAGACTAAAAACAACTCAACTTCTCCCAGATGTAGAGAGATGCAAAGCTCTGATTAAGCCACTGACATGACAACTGGCAACCACTGCTCCTGGCACTCTTTAAAAGAGCGATATGGCAATTTTACAGCCAAATTCTGCCAATTAAGCAGTTAGGGGAACTTCATCCACCCAAAAATATCAGTGCTAAAATAGGTGGAATGGTTATTTCACTACATTAGGAGTGTCTTTGTCCTGTCCAAAGCAGTTCTAACAGCTCTGAGTACACATTTAGCAACTCAACTCACTGTCCGTACAACAGGCAGGATGGTGGAAGAACAGGCTCCATGGGAAGGGGATAGGAAGCCTGTAACAGCATTTTAGATGTGCATTGCAAATCATTCTCTCAGAGATAATGGTGTCAAACACTGCAAAAGCCATTTATGAAAATACTTCTTTTTTTCTTCCTAAAAACAGCTGCATAATTTATCCTCTTTCATTTTTGCAAGTCAAGATTCACCATTCCTACATTTTCTAGGATAATACAACCAACAAAGGCAGGGGGTGTGCAGGGAGTAATTAATGTCCAACAGCACAGCCAAGGTGGCAGTTCAAAACCCTTCAGGATGTTTTCTGGGATTTACTAGAGATGATGTTCCTAGGAGCACTATGCTAACTCCTGAGCACCGCTCACAGTAATTAGAGCATCTATTTCTTTATTTTCTCAATGAAGAGTCCAAGGAACTGGTGAAGTAACCAGTGCACATAAAGTTATAAACAGAATAACTATTCATGGATTACAGCACCAAGTAAAAAAAACTTTGTGTTTTTATGTTATACAGCACTGAAAAAAGTTCTTACAAGAAACATCTGACTCCTTCCTTGTAATAAACAAAATCCATTAACAAAATCCATTTACAAAAGCCTGGGTTGCATAATGATTACACAAACTGAAAAATCATTTTATCAAAAGCAGAAGGAGGAAACACTCAGAATCAAGCACGGAGATACTTTTTTTTTTTTTTTTTTTTTTTTTTTTAACATACCCCTCACAAGCAGTTTACTGAAGCTGACACCGAACTGAGCAGTACTCAGTACAAGTGAGCGAGGCTGCTCTCCGTGGGGATCTCTCCTCTCGTATTATCTCACTCAGGCATTACATATGGCACATGTGACTTCACATGCCTACTAGCATAGACTGACCAAAACCTACTGACACAAGCTACATTCTGTGTTAATGCCTACTGGATGGTATTTTACATCTTTGATATGGAACTTCTAAAATAACAAGAGCAATCCAGAACTACCCAATGACCTAGTCCACCAGTCATGTGGTGAAGTCATGACAGCAGGAAGTATCTCCAACTTCTAGCGTCAGAGAAAACAGCAGAGGTGGACTAAGCAGGAACAAGTTAAAAAAAACTGCAAGAGGCTTTTGCTGAACTTGTTTCCTTCCCTTCTGGAGTTGAAGAACCCCTAACCTCCCATTTAAAAAAAAAAAAAAAAAGTAATTATTTTAATTTACCTACAGATCTTTTGTTGCCTTCAGGCAAAAATGATTTTATGCAAGTAAAATGCAATATCCATATTACTTAACTAGAGAACTAAGCTACTGTCTGTGCTTTTTGGAATGACATCCATGTTCACTGCAGAGCAAGGAACTAGCCAGTCCACTGCATGGATTTGAGGTTTGGGTTGGCTTTTTTGTTAACTTTGAGGGGGTGTGTGAGAGTGTGGGTTTTTTTAACCCATAGTCCTGAAATTAAGAGCCAAATTCCATGACCTTTAAAAGCCTGAATGACAAGCTTAAGAGGATTCAATGCATTTTGAGCACTGTCTCCATGTATCCATAAAGTTGGCTTTCTAATGACCAGGTTACTTGATTTACAAGTTTCAGGCTCCATTGAGTCTTAAGAATTGTGCTTTTTATGATTAAGCTGAATTCTTGGAGGACTTAAGTGCCCTATGCATATTCCATTGGGATACATCTGATCCCCAGCATCAGTAAGTAAAGATAAAACTCAGACACCACTCTGCTTCACAGAAACTCTCTCCGCTATATTGCATGGTGATGGCATCTCACAAAAATATTACATAGTAAGTATGGATGCAGTGTCCAGTCTTCTCTCAAATGCAAAAATCCTCCAATGCAGAGCTATAAGATGAGTATTTGAGATGTTCATACCCGACCTTTTTAAAAAAAGGAAAAAAAGGGGCAAATTATACTCCAAAATTAATTCACAATATCTCACAGAACTTTCTACTTCTCCTCCTAACGTTCACTCTTTTCCAGAAAAATCATTCATTCAACAGATTCTTTCATCATATGCATGTTGTCTTACAGAGATTGCACATATTAATTCTCATGGAACAACCTAAAAGACTTATGAAGCAACTCAGCCAAGAATGTACATCAGAATAGCAGTTTATAAGCAAATATCTAAACTGGAAAGACATTAACTTGTGTTCAGAAAGTGAAAAGACCTTAAAATATTTTCTTTGGGGATCACCCCTGCAGCAGTGAGTGTCAGAAGTCCTAATTAACAGCTGGACAGAGATACTAAAATACCACAGAATAACAAGACAAATTAAATAACAGTTCTGAAATAAAAGGAAAGTTTACTTTGTAGCTTCTTCAATATTAGATTTGTATTTGGCATCTACCAAGCCTACATATGCTTTCAAGCACAAAATGAGAGCAGGTATTTGGGACTCCATCCTACATGCTGCAAGAGCTGAACTCTAGGTGACACTTCATTTTTCATAAAACTTGGTAATCATGAACTAAAATATGCTTATTTTATAAAAGGTAACATGCATTAAAGAACTCGGACAGATGTGTGAAATACACAGACTGGAGCTGGTTTAAGCCACGACATGCACTAGTGAACTTTCTGCCAAAATTTATTTACCAAGAACGCTGCTTGTTTGATTGCCTTGGCAATGACATTGGATAAATAGGACTCTGACATTCAGGGCCAAATTTGACAGCCATTAAACTGCAGAACAAATCAATTAATAGAAATCAGACTGGATTAGATTTATCCCAGAGACACTTTTATAAACGCTTGATTTCAGTTAGTGATACGTCAGTTTACTCAAGTCAGAAACAAATTTCATACCATTTACATAAATTTTCTTCTTAAAAACAGATCTGTCTTTTACACATTGAAGTTGAAAAGATGCCTTCAACAAGTGGGAGATTTTCTGGCATGGGTCTGTGCTGAGAACTGATTGGTAGAATTTTCTACTAACTAATTAGCAGCATGTCCTACTTTCCTATTGATTTATAGCTTCTGATGAGGCTGGTTATGGAACGTATTACAAAACAGCATCACATCTGAAGTTTGTTTTATTTTGGGCTAGCCTGTTACTCATTTTCAGATACAGAGATCCTCTTAAATAGAACGTAAAATGAAGGCTGTTGTAAGTATAAATTTGTGTACAATCGAGTTCTATTACATGCTTTGATTACAGAAACGGAGGTCTTACCCCACAATTTTCCCTGCTTAACTCAGACTGCCTATTTTATGCTCTTTACGTGGTTATTATTGCAACACTGAAATTAAAACAAGACTGCCTTAGTGCGTAGCGTAGTATTTTTGGGAGCTTCTTTTTTTCAGACTCAAGTCTCACACACGCATAAACCCCATCTTCCTTTCTTTGATAAGTAATCTTGGCAAATAGCAATAGCACAACCCGGGTACTGTTTGCACTTTTGCAAATAGAGTTCCTACAGACTCCCTTTAGATATTGGTTGTTCTAGTGAGTTTTTGTTCATCATTGTAGCTTCTGATGAACACGACAAATCTTAGAGAAATTTAAGGCTATGAGAATTTAGACAAACATGTCATTAACATAGCAAGCCACAAACATCAGGCATCAACTAACAATGCCATTGTGCCACAGCAGAATAACTTAATATCGGCAAGTAAATAACTTTTCCCAATATTAATCATAAAGCTAAATGAGAAGTGCACAAACATTTAAAACAAGAAAAAAAAAAAACGAAACAAAACCATCCTCTGACTGTATAATCCTCATAAGGCTTCCAGGCCACAGAATGCAGGATAACCGCATTCCTCCCATACCAGTCCCTTGCTTGAAGAAATCAGGCCTGGAATCAGTTTCTGAAACTCATTTAACAGACCTGCTTTTCCCCAAGTTGAGAAAATAGACTAAAATTCAGAGAAACCTGCAGATGTGAAGAACAATGGATGCTCCTAATTAACCAACCACTCCCCCAAAAGTTGTAACATCTTCCTATTTTAAAAGTAGTTTTTAAGCTTTCGTAGATGTTAAAATAAAATGCATCTCAGAGATGTCAATGGCAGAGGAACAGCATGGCAGCTAACCATATTATACAGGGGAAGGTAAAGTGTAAAATTTTGTGGCAGAAGGAAATCCCACTTAGAAAAGGACTTAAATAAATGAACTTCTGTTTAAATGTAAGTGAAACCTGTATATTTTTGAGATCCTCCAAAAGCCCTATAAACCAAAATTTTAAAATACTAGTACATTTACATGAAAAAAACCTTCAAAAAGCAACACCATTTGAAAGCAAACAACCCTCCAAATAGCACATAGCTGAAAAGAATGTCAAAACATGGGCAAGTGATGACACTGAAGTGTCCATCAACATTCCTTTCCGAACCAAAGAAATGTTGGTGAAATAAAGCTCATTTCACAGAGTATTCCATTTTGCCAAATCTGACAAAAGTGCTCTATCACAATTACTGTCCATCCATTCATAGCAGTCATTTTCAAAACTATTTGTAGTTTCAGCGTTTTGCTAGATGTTCTCTTCTCAAAAAAATAAATAAAAAAAATAATTCAAAAGCAGCTCCTCATATTTGGGAGCGATTCAGAGGTGTATGTGCATGGCTTGATGCAGTGACTCCCCTTTTTCAAAGGTGTCTGTGTGTACTGAAGCAAGACTGCAAAACCTACTTGATTGTATACATACAAAAACGCATGCTGTTGTTGCAGATGCACAAGCCAACTAATTTATTCATTTGGGGTTAGAGTCTGTAAACATACAAAGGATTGGCCACCTCTGGCCTCTCCCAGTAAGTCTGTATTTAATACTGGCTGCTATTTAGATGATACAAATTCAACTCAGGAGAATATGAGATTTGGGTTGCTTGATAAACCACACTTAATAAACATATTCCTTTTGCATCTGTCTCTTAAAGTGACATATATCATGTTTGTTTCTACACAATCATCCACATATTACTCTTTTTAAACCAGAGAGTTCACTGATGAAGAGCTTGCTTCACATTGGCTTAGGACTAATCCTTCAGTGAAGGCTAACAGCACTTTTGCCTTCATTCATCTTAAAAGTCTGTATTTCCCATCTCTTTCAGTTTAAAGCACGTAGTTTAAGAGCTTTAGAGAAAAGAATAATCTGATATTTCAGTAAATATTAATTCAAACATACGATATGTTGAGGTTTTTCATAAACATACTGTTTAAGTTCTCTATGATTTCATTCCTTAAAATACATTTTGTTCAATTGGCAAGAATTACTGTAAGTAGCTATTCTGAGAAGCTGTAGGTCTTACTTTCCATTCCGCTGTCCGCTCTTGCTACACCTGGGAGCTAGTCTCCCTGCACCATGCTCAGCTGCTCTCACAGATGGACAAGTTTCTCATGCCACTGAAGCGCTTCACCTGACCAAGTCACTCTCTTCAAACAAATCAAGACAGATTGCAACCACGGCACAAAGCAAGTTCTGCTGGACTTTGTCATCATCTTCTTCTACTGTTTGTTTCAGCCCTTGTAGCATGGTATAATGCCTCGCACATGTAGCAGTACAATCATTTGTGGAACTCTGCTGTAAACTAGATCAAGTATAGACTTCTTTATTATTTTATTAAGAGAACATCAAAGTCAGTTTCCCGTTGCAGTTCAACATGTACTCCTGTAAATATTGCACAGGCACAGTGGAGGTAGTGGTCCTACTGTCAAAACCAGCTTTCCTAAGCACACAGCTCAGGAAACTTTTGTGCCTTCGCCTGCCGGTGCACCACAGTTTAGCACTGTGCCAGTATGACTTGGGGGAGGGGGGCAGGATCCAGCTTTATTCGTATAATTGGATTGATAAGAAAATCTGTTTTCCAAAACTAAAAAAAGATTATCAGTAATGCAGATGACTTCAGTGAGGCCCACAATCAAAACTATCAACAAAATCAGCAGAGCTCCAACCTAGCAGAAATGAGAAATCAAGAGGAAGGGTGATGATGTATGCAAGCATCTTTCTTGCTCTCAAGTCAACATCTCAAGAAACTGAATCCTTAGACACAAGTCGATGAGTCACCAAATAAGCCTGCAGGAAACTGGTACTCTTTCTCCTGCTGCTCATTGACTGACTTAAAATCTCAAGGATCTAATCTCTGAATTTCCCTTCTATGGTGCACACATTTCCCATCTGTGCTGTGCACAGTCTGATTCCACAAGGATTTTGCACACAAATAAACCAGACTTACGTTTTGAAGGTAGTTTTATACTACCGGATGTAAAACTCCTTGGAAGAAAACATTTTATTATGTAACCAGGTGAACCACATGTCCATGTACAGAGAAATCAGTCTAAATGTACTCTCCTTGAAATGTAAAAACATTTGCCAGTAGACACCATTTTGGTGCAGAGATTGCGAGGCAAGTGAAAAGAAACAAGGGAGACTGATATTTACCATAACTTCCTTGTCAAGTCACGCATATCATTCAGCCATGTGAGCACAGATACAGAATTGGATCCTCTTAGGGCCATCATATTCAAACCTTTAAGGTGGCAAGCCCAACAAGAAGAAACCTACACACCTAAAACCAGAGTTTAAATTTTTCTGCTAAGGACCCATAAAAAGCCCAAATGGAGAACTGAATCTCAGCCTGAGGCTAACTTGCTGGGTTTTATCATAAAACATTTTATTCTTACTTATTCCTTAGTAAACATTGCCTGTTTTCAGTAAAACAGCATTAGTTTATCTAACATGACAAAAACATTTAAATCCTTTTTTTTTTTAATTAGGTCTCTATGTTAATGACACATTTATCCTAAAGAGGAACTAAACCATCCTTTCTTTTGGGGATTGGCTTTATGAAAAATCTCAGCCACATCTCACCTCACCAGAACCAATTTGCCTGAAGTCAGCTTTCCCACTGCCTCATCACTGATGACATCCGAAACAGCGTCGATCACTGCAGGGTCTGTGAATACCTTAAATGTATCTCTAGCAGATGCAAAGAAAGGTGTAATATCTGCAAAAGCAGATGGCGTAATAGGTCTGGCCAGTTGGACAAAAGCCCAGGTTTTCATACCTTAAAATCAATTGAAAGCTTAAGCAAAATGAATCCAGCAGCTTTCTGAATATGTCCAGATTTGCACTTCAGCATAGTTTTTGCATGAGCAACCTTTCTTCACAGTCTGGAACAGTGCTTAACAAGATAAATGGAGAAAGCATGTTGCCATGTAATGAAAGTAAAATCAGAATCTAGAAGACAGTCTGATGACTGGTATATTGCACATAAAAAAAAAAGAAGAAAAAAAGAGATTGAAGCATACTGCTTCAAAGGATAAAATATTCCACAAAAACGTCACAGTTAAATCCATGCCAGAGAACATTTATCAAAGTAATTGTCCCGTAGCATGCTATTTGTCCTCCTACAACCTGAAATTTGTATTTGTATGTCTTGTTCCACCACTTCACACTAAAAAGCCTCAAAGGAGCATTCCAAGTAAACAGAGACCACATGAGAAAACCCTTTTGACCTTAGATGTTACAATGGACTTTAATGTTTATCATTTAAGATGCGAGCCTACAGTATGGTTGCTTAGAGTGTATCAGTGCACCACTGTTTCTAGCAGGAAGAGCCTCTCAAAAGCATGAAAGAACGTAAAACAGAAAGTGGCGCTTTTTTTTTTTTCCCCAACAAAATTATTTTCCCTAACATTTGTTAGGGAAACAGATAGCAGTGGGACTGCTATCTAAAGTTTACTATTTCAGTAGAAAGACCTGTGTTTTCAAGGAAAGAAAAAAAAAAAAAAAAGAGAGATGCACTTTGAGACGTGTTCATATAAACAGATTACATCAAAGAGGACTTCTTTATATCCTTGATTTCTCCAACCACATGAACCAGCTAAGGACTCAGTGTTGATTCTTCCATTTGATCAAAAAGCGAAAAATGTATATAATCTTCTTGAATACTAAAAGATCGTTACAGTACTTAATACAGGAATATAAAATTGTTTGTAGCACCCAGAGACAGTTATTTAACACATAATAGCCCTTTGGGGAAACACAATATACTTAAATGTTCAACATTACAATTAGTTGTCAACACTTGCTCACCTACACTCACACAAGGGCTAAAATCAAATGTCACGTTCTAAGGCTTCAGTTAGTCAGCCGGAGGAGAAGCAATATCTTTTTCCTCCTCTTGAACCCCAATTAGATCCAACTTTTTAAAATTTCTTCTTAGTTTACTAATTTTTATTAATTTAATTTAATTAATTCTTTATTTTTAATTTCTTCTTAATTATTCCAGATTAGCCACAACTAGTGACAGGGTAACAGGTGTAGATCACTGCTTTGAGATCACATGTGTGACAATGAATTTTTTCCCCTCAGATGATCAGAGTAAACTTACTCCTGTAAAGAGAGTGAGCGTTATTTCTGAATAATTTTTCCTGCCTGTAAAATAGGAATTGGACTAGTCTTCATTCTAGCTCTTTCTGTAACTGAAGACATAACTAAGTTCAAGGACAATGTAGCACTTTTTGTGGGAGTTTCCAAGACCTTGCAAACTGGAGCGGCACTGTTCTCTGCCTGTGGCATACAACTTGCTTTCCATGATCAGTAAAACATTTAGTTGAAGCAGCTTAGGGTTCAGTGAGGTGGGATCCAGGCGAACTGTAACAGCATGGCATATACATAAATGGAAATAAAGATGGTTAAATGGTACCTCAGGGTCTCAGGCATTATAAAACTACAAAACATTCAGACATGGAATGATGTCTCTTGGGAGATGGAGATTAGATTTTTTCTGTTACATTTCTTATCTCTTAGCATCATCTGAGCTTTTAGAAGTACTCTCTTCTTTACAAGCTGCTGTCTTCACAGATGTCCTCCAATTCTCATTCCCATATTTTGATACTGCTCCCTTCAGTTACCAGATACTTCAAACATTTGCAGACTAAAACTCTAACACTTTTAAATGGCATAATCTTAACCATCCTAAGTAAAAACTACTTGAGCACAAAGTATGATTGTTTGTATTTGTAGCTAACATTTCTGTATAATGTCATTTAAACTTATGTTTTCTCATTCAATGTAGTACTCTTAAATTTCTGAAACTTAGGGAACCATACAAATGTATAATAAGAACAAAAAACTATGTTTCTTTTAATAAAAATACTTTGGAAATTGGATATTTGAGAGACACCAAATTGAATCAGTTGACAGTCTCAGTGACCTAAAGAAAAAACAGTAGAATTTTTGAAGCGGTGGCAAGAAAAGCAATAGAGAACCCTACAGTCTATTTATTTTCTGAACCAACTTGAAGTATATTTCACATGTAATCAACAAACCCAAATAACAAAAAATAAACATTATTTGGTTCACAAAAATTATTCACTAACAAAAAAAAAAAAGAGGGATGACATATTACATCACAAATCTTTAAGCTAATTTAAAAAACAAAAAAGGAAGCAGATACTCAGGTCTAGCTAGACCTCTTCAACAACGGCTTTTGTAACTTCAGTTCTTTGTTCATGCACACTTTAGGATTTCTCTCAGCACTTAACTTTTATCTAGGCATCCTTCACCTTTTCTGACCAAATTTTCTCTCTAGACTTCAGTATTAAGAACTTTGTTCCTGTAATCCCTGTCTATGCCCTGCCCTCATCTGCCTCTTGGAGTACAATTTTGTATTTATGCCTACTACCACATTATATCATGCACTTTTAAATTTAAGCACCAAGTCAGGCTCTATTGCTAAAATGTTTAACCTACAGATTCTTGATATTATAACAACACATATAAATACTTCCTTACAATCCTTCTGCCGTAGGACAATGAACTTTTTTTTTTTGCTTTTAGCCAAATCACCTATACTTGGGATTTTAAATTGCTGTTCAAATTACACTAAGATTTCTATCAACTTGAACATATCTAAATAACCCCTAAGGATCCTTCATAGAAAATAACCAGAATGCAGGCTACGTGTGAGCATAGCACATCTCTCTGCTTTACATGCTATCTCTAATGGATATAGGTAATTGTTTCCCTTTCCCAAAGCTGAAGAATTCATACAATGGAGGAGGCTAGCAGTCACTCCTCATCACTAGCAGTAGGTCTTTGGGATGAACTGGAATTTGGAGTACCCTGTAAAGTATAGTAAAGATGTAGCCGGTTTGTTTAAAGATATACCTAACTTGTTTAAAGATGGCCCAATCAGATCCTTTATATTCTATGATTGGTTTTAAATTAAGGAAGCATCGCTGCCAAAGCAGTATCCATAACATTTTCATAAGTTTTATCAAATACCTTGAACAACTTGTCACAAACAAAATAAAATACTATATATTTTAAAAGTTTAGCTTCCTCCTAAATTGCTGGAAATGTTTACAATAAGGCTTTCTGGCAGAACCCTCCTTCAATATTAACTTCAGAACTTGGCTAGTCTGTGCACAAAAGGAATGTCCTACATTATACTAAGCACAGAAACCCTCCTGCGGTATGTCAACCATGTCATTATGTCATTATCTCTGAGTAGCATGGCATCTTTCTGAGAGATTTTTAGCATCTTTTGTTCATTTTTGTAATATTAATTTAAGTTTCTGACATAGGAATGTTATGATCCTTCCAAGTCAAGAGTCAGAGTTTATAACTGTGTGGATACTTTTTCCTTAGATAACAATAAAGTATAACCATCCTATCTCTGAAACAGACTTAATTTTCTGCTAGTCCTCTCTCAATATAAGGCACTGAATTGCCACATTTTCGAGATCTTGATTTTCAAGAGTCCTTCCCACTCTACCTCAACCTCTTCATCAACTGCAGGCAGCAGCTCCAGGAAATGTAATTATTGAACGGCCTTGTATGTTTTTTAACTTGAACTGAAGAGTTCCAGCCATCTAAATTCCCCCTAACCAGTCTTTAGCACAAGAAAACCTTCTAATTGGAGCCACCAAAGAAAGGAAAAGTCTCTTATTAAAAGGTAGACCACACAACAGAAAAAGAACACAGACACCGAATTTGATTACAGTTATAGCATCCTGTTTATTTTCAATAGGTTTTGCATTTCTTTATTTTTTTAATAAAGTTTGTTAAACTTATGCTATTTCTCTGCTAGTCAGTACTTCTCTCATTATTTACCAGTTTCTTTGATTTATAGTCAATACTTGGATCACCAAGCAATAAGCATACTGAAAGTCATGTATAAGAAGAAAATAAACTAAAGACAATATCACTAATGTCTTCCTAGCAATATGATCACAAAAGACACTAAACTTCAGCTTAAATATGTTAATTTGTTGCTATAAAAGGGATTAATCAGCTAGTACATAGCACTACTAGATAACATTACAAAGGCACACACGCATGATATTTGTAGATGCAACTACAGCTACTAAGTAATTGTTATTATTTACAGAAGAAGTCCACTACAAAAGTTGTACAGCTCAGGACAATCAACATGCCACGCGTAGACCACGGGCAGCTCAAATTCATACCTACCTGCAAAGTGTCACCTAAATTTATGCTGTTTTTCCTTGGTCTTCGCACATCTTTGTTCCATGTCCTTTCAGCAGCCACAGTAAACAGGACCTTGTAACGTCTAAAGAGAAATGGAGCTGTGAAGTCAGGTTTCATGCCTACAATCACCTTACTGACTTCACAAATTCATCAATAGTCAAATGCATACCTTCTCAGAAGTTATAGTTCAATTTCAAATCCAGCTCTTCAGGAACACACATCATTTTCTCTTTTCAGCTTTTTCCACAATTTAACTAGATTCACCCACAGAGCTATGCAAGTGTCTCACTCTCGAAGCACTCTCCAACCAGCTGCCTGTAACCATCAAATTGTTCTGTGGGGTAGTTAGCTGCAGTCAAGGTTCCCCTTAGCAAACTGCTCCTCTTGCCTCCAGCTGCCTTTCTCAGCACGTTTAATACAGAAGGTAAAAATATCTATTCAAACATCATTGCCTTTTGACATTTCACTCACTCACATACCAGTACCTCAAGGACCTCTTCAGGTTTTGTGTTGCAAATTTTATGTTGCACAATAAGTTACTGTCAAATGAACTTCAATCCAATCAGCAAAGTACAAAAAGGCTTCATGGTCTTTTACACCTATGTCAAGACAATGGTAAACATGGAAGACAGCAACTCAGGAAAAAACGTATCAGGTTGAGAAGTTGTAATCAATGCATATTACAAATTAAACTCACCATGCCTGTAATTACTTTGCTCTGGTTTTGCCATCACTCTGTGTTTCAGGTTATTCATTAACTTGCTAAAGCCCAACGACAACAGACTTTTGACACTAGTGCTTTCCAGGCTTCTCACTTATGAGAGTACAATAGTCCTTCCAAAATGTAAAAGATCTTGAAACTACAAAAATAAAGGGCTTGACAAACATTCTATTTTATAAACTCCAAAGAGCAGCATTTTGACACAATATGGTACAGTCTTTGGCAAAAGTACTCAGCAACACGATACAGAGATTTATTTTTTTTTAATTAGCAATATAATATGTTAGATCACAGTTTCTTCAAAGTCCACAGACACAAAGGAAAAGCTGTTAATTCTACAGCCACATTTAAAAAAAAAAAAATCTTCTGGTGTTTTGCCTCAGAATGACCATAATTAGAACGATTTTGAATAGAAGAGGTCATGTGTCAAAAGCTTTTCTCTGAAATAAAAGAATACTTAAGAGACTAAAATGCTTCAGCTCCTATCCAAAGGGCAGGTACTGTTTTCACTTCTTTACCACCACCTGCTAATGCCTAACAGCAGCAGCTACAAGGTACAGCTCTACTTTGGGGCAGCATCTGTTTAATACTTATTAATACGTGTGTTGATAAGTTGACTGATAACCAAATAAAGCTCATGATTCTGTGACACTTTTATTACTTCTCTGTTTACAAACTAACAGGCTGGTTCATCAGACCAACAGCTCAGTCCTCATTCATGTTTTTCACTCTGAAATGACTACCACTTGGAAAAACAAACAAACAACAAAAAAAACCCCAAACAAACAAAAAAACCCTATTTGCCTCCCCATAGCCTCAAAGAGGAGAAACCTGAAGCAGGGCTATTTTCTCATGAACATCAGGTTCAGTTTTGACACTGACCCAAAACGATCACAATGAAGGAGAAAAATATACTCTTTCAATGATGGAGTAACAGACTATGAAAATCGGACCCTTGTTTTATCTAGTTTGCATGGCACTTGAAGGTCAGGCTTCGTATGTTACTTTATGTGTATTAAGGAAGGGAGAGTTATGCTGGAAAAGCAAGCTGTACATACCATGCTAACCTGGAGAAATACCAGTATATATCCTCTCATCAATTATGTCATCCACAACTTCAACTCCAGCACAAAGCTACAGAACATCAGTAGCTTTTTAAGCATCAGTATCTAACAAAAAATACTAAATTTATCCTCTAACTAGGTTTACAATCACACAACAACAAATCACCTTTTTTTTTGCATGATTACACGTGAGAGTAGTTTAAAGACCACAAGAGAGTCTGAGACATCTCCAAAAGCACACATCACCCAGAAAAACGAAGGCAAGATATCTGTTCACCGAGGTCAGGAAAAACTTATTTGACAAGATTATGATCATATTGTAAAATGACTCCAGGTAGAAACAGAAGACATCATCATGTGCCACACAGATCTCCAGATACACTTTACAGCTTTATTCTAGCTAGAATATTTAATCTGAAATTTAATACTGCAAAGGAAAATGCAACATAATAACAAAGATTAAAAGCTTTAATTTTCTGAGAGGTTTTTCAGCCCAGAGACTACCATGGTTTAAAACTGTATGTAACATGTAATGTTTTGAAATGCTTAAACTTGTCTTCTGATTATCTGGTTATATTTTAACACACTTAAATGTGTTACGTGTTAAGCTTAGTAAGTTGACTGTTTTTTTCTATGCTGTGAGACTTTTTGCCTTTAAAAATACTTTGAATCTTTAGGAAGAGGTACTGAGAAATAATACCTGCCCACTTTTAGAATTGCTCAAAAGTGCCTTTCAGCAGCGCCCCTGCTGTGGCCCCAGGGAAGCTGTGCTCTGTCTGCATAGGCAGTAAGCCCAAGGAGCACGGCAGCAACCAGCCCCACGCGTCCTTGGAGAGGAAGATGCTTGAACATAGCAGTTGTCTGGGAAAATGAAAAATTTCTCAACAGTACCTTCTATTTTAGCCTAAAGTAAAATCCATCATCAAAACAATGTTTTGCATGTGCATTTTATACAGTTGTGCCCTGGCTTAACTCTACTGCAGCGATGCACCAGAACATTCATCCTTTAACTGCTGCTTGCAGGTAGCCACTGTCCACATGTGAATGCAACGCAAGGACAAGATCCAACAAGCAGTTCTAGAGCTACCAGTGCCCAGCTGTAAAGAATCATGCCTTACAACTTTTCTTGTGAGCATTCAGTGATAGTCCTTTATGCAATATAATGCATTGTCTCTCACAGGTTTGGATGCCAAAGTGACAAAGTTTAACAGCCACAGCAATCCCTTGCTAGCGGACTGCTCCATTCTATCATACCACTCCATGTTTGCAGTAAAGGTTTCACCTGATATATTTACTATTTAATCTAATGCTTCATCCAAATTTTCAAACCTGAAAACACAATTTAGAACAGAAAAATATAAATCGTATACTTTGAGGGGGAAAGGAGTGTTTGTGTGGGATTATTTTTTGTTTAGTATCTGCTTATTGAATCAGATACTTCATAACAGCTGCTGGAGAACAGTGACATTAACAACAGGATGGTTTCCATGGAGAACAAAAAAGGTCAAATCATAATTTATTGAAAAGTATTCAACTCTATCAGTTAAGACTGATAACATGCATTTTTAAAAACAATAAAAAATCCTGGCATCTATGTCAATTGTTTACATTGCTTATCATCTGCAACTTGAAGGCAACATCTCAGGTAAAAGCTGTCATGGAAATACATTTTTATTGCAAATGAGAAGTTTATGGGAAGATAAAGCAGGTGAAAAATAGCTACAGGAAAGAGTTACATGTCATGCACTCATGGGGTGAGGTGTGCACATAGAATTTAATTTCTGCAATTAAATGTCAGGTTACAAAAAGCAAGAATATAATTAGTTCAGCATAATTTAGTGCCATTCAGATGGAACTGGAGCCTTGTGTACTCACCAAACAATTTGTACTAAAACAACACAAGCTGTTCAAACAAATTGACATTTTTAATTCGTACTTATAAAAGACCTTTATCATCAGTTTCTGAGATAGGATGTTTATTATGAATACAAAATCTTTCAGAATACTTTGTGAAGGATGAATCTAGAAAATGCCAGAGCCATTCATCACAAAATAATCAAGTCAAGATAACACTGGAATAATACGTATCGACTTATTAGGATCACCTAAAGAGAAGCAACACTACATGAAAAAAAAAAAAAGGCAAATAAAATCCTGAATTTAATAAATTAATAATTTAATTGGGTTAAGCAAAACCTTCTGCACTGAAAAGAAACACGGGTATTCCTCTATATGGAGGTGGAAAGCATAAGGGAAATCTGCTGTTCTTGAAATTGTTCCAAGTAACCCCCTTCTTGCATTATTAAAACATCCTTTCCTCCAAGCCACTCAAGAACTGAACTTTTTTAACATTTAAGTCCAAAATATTTCATATCAATACTTTTATAAGCATCCTTATGTTCATAGGATATGCACTAAGCATCAATGGTCTTGAAGTTCATCAATATCTGACATCCTTACTCAAGAAAAAAACACTCAAGTCTCCAGGAGTAAGGATTCAGAGAAAAAAAACTCCAACAACCCAAGCTTCAAGATCCACCCCTACAAAAGTGAAAATTTGGTTGATTACTCCGAAATGTGACCAAGTTAGCATTTGCCTGTTTTTAATTTTACTCAAAGCATTTCTGCATCAGAATATATTCCAAAATTTGCATTGATTCTACTTTAAAAAAAACCCCAACTTATTCTTCATTACAGTCAAAGCAAGTAATCCTGCATTTTATGCATTTATCGCTAATTATATTCAGAATCTGAATCATGTTGCTGCCTAGCTTTAATCTCATTTAAGAAAAGATTAACCTTTCTTGACTTTTCACCACGGAATCAACTCTTGAGAATTACAATGAGAGAAGGGACACGTGACACTCATGCATCCTGTATTGTTAAAGCACATATCCAATTACTCTTACATTGCCTGTCTCAGGCTATATAAACTATTTACATGAGAAAAAAAATCTGTATTTCATGATATTCTAATTAGAAAATACCAAAGAATATGTCAGAACAGTTAGTTTCTCTACAAGAAGAAAATGTTTCGATTGCAGAACACAAAGTAATTACTTCAGCTCTACAGTAATGGAAGATGCATAAACACTTTTGTAGCTGAGTAACTAAGGTAAAATCTGGCTAAAATATTAAAATAATTGAGAATACATCTATAGAAAATGAGCAATGCTGACAGTGAACGTGACTTAGCTGAATCAAGAAGAGTACTGTTCCCCTCCAGAATGATATTCTCAAAGGAGTCATTTGAAATTAGGTTTCCTATCTGACCAATACTTAGGCTCCATTATATATTCATATATTTTGAATAACCCACAAAGGTTCTTAAGCTTCAAGACTAAGTTCTTTTTTTTTTTAAGTATCTGCATGGGGGAAGGGTGTGAAGGAACGTTGATGGCTTAAAACTGGTTACACAAGCGTATTAATAAAAGGGAAGGAATTCTTCCAGAAATGAAGTAACATTTCATGCGGCGATATCATAGCCTTGAATTTACAGGAAACCCATAATCTTCGAAGAGGAGTGTTACAGAGAGCCACCAATGGTCTGAATGTGAAATGGTATACCGCTAGTGATACAGCTTGCTCAGACAATTTCTTATTACAGGAAGGAACTGGTAAACCACGTACTGTTAAATGCATAAAAGTCAGCTTCCTCCTCCCTCACCGAGCTTCTCCTATAAACCAACTACAGCAGCCGTACAAAACTCTTCATTCTAACTGGTGTAGTTTGGATAGTAAACACCAAAGCTTTGCAAAAATAATTGTTAAGAAATGTTTTCTTTAGAGCTGCACATGGTACTTGCAGACTGAAGAGATTAAGATGTATCCATATGCTTAAAAGTGACTTTGTGATGACCAGTGAAAAGCGCCTAAACACACACGCAAAGTAAGGCAACCAGTTGTGTTTTGGACTCTCTCTCTGCCAAATACTTTCTTAAGCTAATATTGATATTTTAACCACAGCTCAAATTCTCTGACTGAAGTAAATATGCCTTTATAGTGGATTGCTTTTTCTGGACATTTGCCACTCCAGGCATTATCCTTCGTTAATGACAGAAATGGGACTAGCCCTTGTCAAAAAACTGCTTAAGAACACACATTCTGCTTTTCTTTTTTTGACCATAGAACATGGAAAACATTAGCTTACTGAACTATACACAGCAAATATTCCTTTAAAAATTAAACATTTGAACTTCTTTTAGTATAATTAATTCTCATCTCCAGGTATTTTTTAGAGTAGTATTCTTACACGTCCTTGAATTCAGACTTTATTTCATCTCTGCAGAGCTACCAAGAAGCAGATCTTGTCAGACAGTTATTTGATTCATCATGCAACAGTGAGTGAAATGCATTATACCACTGATTTTACAACACTGAGTGAAATGACATGTTTCCTGCACGTTATGAAACTATATCTCAATACTATATACAGCCTCTGTGGTGCCCTCATATCCAGTCTCTGGGATTCCTTCTAGCCTCTTACTTCTCAACTTGAGCATTTCCCTTAAAAACTTACTATAAATAAACCTGATTAGCCTAACTACAAATATAATAATATTATTACTATAAGTATAATATGAAGATCCATTGTCTGTGGTGGGGTTTTCTATAAATTCCATTAACAAGAGTGTATCAGCTTTACTAACTGCATGTAAATTGTGATGCTGATGCAATCATTTAATCTCCAATAATTCAGACTAAGAAAACACGCAAATACAATCACAGCTCATCTGAGGTGACATCCTAACAATGCATCAGCAAAGAAAATCAAAGATATCATGGCTACAAGCAAGTCATAGTGCTGCCAAGACAAATCACAACAGGTGTTGGTAAAACCTTGAAGGACCCTTTTTCTTCAGTAGCAGTTATTACACATTAACATTAAAAAAAGACTAAAAGTGACTAACAATTTTTCCTTCAGAGAATAGCACAAAACAGTACCTCACTCATTTCATAAGTAGTTAAAAGTTAAGGAGTCTACTGCTATTTCTTTAAAGACAATCTGTAACATGTGTTTCAAATATTCTCTTACTCTGTTTTTTATTATTAAAATTGGTTGACAAAGATATGTCAGAAGCCATTCCTACAACAATCATTACAAATAAGCAGAGTCCTGAAGAGCAGACACTGGATGGGAAACTTCTTCCAATTCTGCCATGTCTCCGATACAGAGGCAAGACTATTCACTCATGTTCGTTTTAATTACTCACTATTAACCTTTTCCCTTTGGACAGCACCTTTCTATGAGCATATGTAATACCTGGCAAGAAAACCAAACCATCATGTACTGTATAATACAAAGTTTAGGAGAGACCAAGTGAGATCTCCTAACTGTCAATTGCATTTGAATGGGTTTGTAAAGTTGTAGGTAGTTGAGTTCAGCTGAGTTGCTGAAGGGGATTTGCAGTCGGCAAAATCCACATGCAGAAGTTTCACAATGTTTTCAAGATTTGTTTGCAAGTCACCACAAACGCTGAATTTCCATTCATTTTAAAACTCCGTCAAGATTCAGAATCTTCATGGAGTTAATTGTGTGACTCTGAAAAGGGACGAGAATAAAGATGAAACTTTGCAATCCATATGTACTCTCTCATAGCTTATAGTTAATTCCCAAAAATTTGTATTGGATATTTAAAGATCAAGCACCGCAGAGATTCATAAAAGTTTGCTGAAGCAGTTACACACTATAAATTGTTCTTCGTGCTCCAGTGATTTATCCAAGGACAAGGAGGTTTTATACATCAATGTTTCAGGTGTCATATAACCCAACAACTAACGTAAACTGAATACAATCAACTAAAGTGGCTGGGTTTCCTTTCAGCATGTGTGAGGTTATACAGAAAGGTCTGAATCTTCTTAATAGGACTTGTCTGCATAGCTAAGAACACCAGCAGCTATAACTCTGGCTAAAAGCTGACACAACTGCAAACAGAAAGGTGAATTCCTCTCACCAAAAAAACCAAAGAATAAAAACAGAATCACGAAGAAAGAAAAGCCCAGAGGAACTATCTGCTTATTACAGCAAATTGTACAATAAATATTGATCTCCCAAATACTATTTATATTGCAAAATTCACTGATAAAGCTGTGCTTGCCTACATACCTCCAGACAACACAAGTTTTGAAGATTCAAAAGAACCCCCAAAGCTAAATATACCCAACACACAATATAGCTCTGCTGTTAGAAAACAAACAACCAAAACACCTCTCCACGCAACCCGCTCCTATCCTCCTCTCCACGCATTCATTTTGTTAGGAGATTTGTAATCTTCTCAAACCTTGAATGCTGTTAAGTCATGTCCGGCAACTCTCCCGACTGATACGGAGGAGAGCTGACAACAGCAAGCTGCTAGGCACTGTGCTCCTTCTGCTAATTGAATAAAAACTTGGCAATTTTCTCACTACTATGATATACCCGTAAGTGTATTGAGCAAGCAGCAGGAACAATCCTCCATGGGGAAAAAAAAAAAAAAGAGGTTTAACTATTGAAATGACAGCACCTCCTGCTGACAAGCAAAACAGCTGTTTATTTGTAGAAATTACCCATACCTAAACCAAGAAGCTTATATTTAGCTCAACAGGTATTATTTTACAAACTCTTTTCAACTATTTTGCTATTCATCTAATAAATCCTTGAAAACTAAGAACTATTGCATCTGCAGTTTGTCTGTTCTATATTCTGTTATTTCTTATATTTGAAAGAGGATTTCTGATATGTCTGTATTCTGTAGCTTATAAATTTTTTACTACAACTTTACATGTGGGTTGCACAGCCACCCTGTGAAGCAGTACTTCAGCAAGTAGCTGTAGTTACTACCTATGATTAGGCATGCAAGACTAACAAGTTTCACTTCAGGGGATCAGCCACCTCCTTTTCATCAATTCTGTTAAGACTGAAACATCGCGCTAACTTCTCAAATGCCAAACAGACTCCGGGACTACTTTCTTTTTTTCCCCTTCTGCTCCTAGATGCGAAGGAGAGGCACAAACACATCCTGTCCTTAAGCAGAGTATGGGGCACGCAAAAATAAACAGCTTGAGCACCACATTTACCTTCCAAATAAAGAACTCTACCCTCTTTATTTGGGAAAGATTTTTATGAAGTTAAAAGGTGACAGAAGTAGCAACTTTTGCACAGGAAAGGAAGGTGCACTGAGCTTTTAAAAATAGTCTAGGCAAAATACACTTACTTCTTTCCTGCTCTCCATAATCAGAAAAAGTCTGTGCATCTTTACACACAAAACAGTTACATTTAATCAGACACTGTTGTCCAAAGGTTACAATTATCATTGATTTGCTCTGAGCTGCTAAATTAATCGTCCTGTAATGAGACAGTTTTTCAAATCGAAATTGTGGATCTATAGACAAAAGTAAGGCTAACTTAACACTTAAAGGGTATTAGTTTTTAACATACTTTGTACTTCAAGAGAATGAAAAGTACATAGAGTATTTATTCTTCTAAATTCTCAGATAGTTAATATAGACAAATTTAACAGCTGGCTTTCTGCCTAAACAAGTATATGAAAATTGTCTGGGTTATTTGGCTAACTGGATTTTTAAAAGCCCAGAAGAAAAACATACATAGGTTTCCAACAGCAAGTATTCAGAATATTTACATTGCATGGCTCCATGTCCCTACCCACCTCTGAGGAATGGTCATTAACTTACCGTTCTCCACTTCAACTCCCCCTGGATGCCACTATTTTACTCACCTCTGCACTACTTCGCTGGCTTTGAACAGCCACACACATTTTCTACACAACTGTAAGCATTTGTTCAACACTTAATAGAACAAGCTCATTTATCCTCTTGTTCAGCTGACAAAGGCAGGGGGAAGATTTCATTGCGTACAGGCACCTGCAGAAATATTTTGCAACTGTATGTAACTTGTACAGTTTTAGCTAAGTGCTTCCCGTTTTAATTTCAGTGCTAATACAATCTGTCAGCTAATTAAAAAGGGCATATAGGCTAAGTGTGGGTCACTGATAAGTGGCACAGACAAAATTATTTCTTATCTGTCCCTCTGATACTTCTGCAAACAACGGAGAAGCCGAAGAACTGGGCTTTAAAGTCTGTCTTTATAGGATAAGAAAAAAAATAAACAAAAAAGCCAAAAAACCTAAACAGCTGTACGCTCTTTTCTATTTAAAGCCTGACTGAAGCCTTCTGCATCACAAATTCACTAATAGCATAAACCCATTCTTAAGTAAAGCTGATGAGCAGTCCTCCCCCTAAAAGGACTAAGCATAAATCAGTTTTAATCGCATCTCCTTTTTAAGTTTATATTTACTTTTCTATTTCCCTGCATAATTTCTTTTTAAACCAAGCTAAGAGGGTGTTTTTAATCATACAGTCTATATCTAAAAATGCAGTGAATACCAATGTATTCTTCTACCAGATGAAATTACAACTAAAAAAATCATTTGGGAAAAAAACAACAAATCAAGTAACACATTTTATATAGAACATTTAATACGTATCTATATATATTCTGTAGAATTCATATAATAGACACATGAAAATAATTTTATACCAAATTATATGAAGTAAAATTGTAAGTTTATCTGGCCACAGATTACTTAAAAATTAAGCAGTCAAATGTTGCATGCTCCCCAACCCAGAAGTAAGATACTATGGTAACTGCACCTTTGACTCAGCATTTCTATGGTACAGTCAATGTATGCTTTATCTCAGAGTCCAAACTAAACATTAGAAAAAAACATAACAAACAAGCCAAAGTTAGGGTAAGCAACACTTACAATGAAAATAGCAGAAATAAAACTTATACACCCAGGCAAAAGAATAGACATAATTCTTACTTCTGAAAGACATAAAGCCTTATAGCTTATATCCTAACAGTAAGAACAGGCTCCGTGATAGAACAGCACTTTTTTATCACCTGTATAAATATTTTCCCATTTTCACATTTATATTTGAGAACATTTATAAAAACAGGTTAGCTCTAAGTTGTTAATAACCAATATTCTAACACTATATAAGTATTTCTTCATTTTAGTTGTGCAGTTTTAAAAAATGCTGAAGTTATTTTAAATTTCCAAAGCAATAGTGGTTAATGCTTTAATCAGTCTATTAAAACAAATTCACATCTATCTGGTTACAATTTTGCAAAGATCAATGTTTTAAAGCTCTCTTCACAAACAGGCTAATGTACTTAAGACTCCTGAAGTACTTCAGACACATCCAGTCTCCACTGAAAAGTCACCGCCTCACTCCATACTGGAGTTGTGGAGCTTGAAAGAGTGCCATGCACCATTTAAGACTAAAATCCTGGCCCTAACCATTGCAACCACAGACATGAAACATCATGAAGATGGAAATGCTCCATAGGAACTTATACTCATCTACATGCAGTCAGCCCTACAAGACAAATCCAGGCAAGGAAAGTTCTACACAAAATCCACCTCTCTTGCTCAATGTCATTCACCATCCAAACTCCTGAAATATTTCCAAAGATTCTTCCCACAAAACCAATTCTGCCAGTTAGTTTATCTCTAATTTTATGTCTACGGACAACTATTTTCTTATCTGCTGCAACAGTTCTGCTGCACAAGATTTTCCCCAATATAGACCAATGAACAGCATCATGTGGCTCATTCTCATTACTCAAACACATCCAAATGGACAAAAAACTATGAGCTTACTACACTCTAATTTCACAGAACATTTACTGAGACATAGGACATTGGCTCACAAGCCTGTCTTTGCTAGCAAGAAGCCAACTGAGAAGAAAAAAAAAAAAAACTAAAGTTACAAGGAATTGACAAACTCATGCATTTTATTCAAAAGCAGGCAAAAGATTTCCAAAGCTTGAAATTAGGATCTTGACTCATCTCAGCTTCTCTCAGAGAAAACATCAGAGACTGGCTAAGACCTGGAACCGTGCTTGTTACCTGCACACCCAATGTTACCACTAGACCAGTGCACAATACCCGGATGAGATTAATACACAATGCTCTGTATGGTGTGGTTGCAAGCATATCATACTTGAACAGAAAAGCAAGTTTAAACTGCAATATTATATCTATATATAAACATAGAAAATGTGATTGTAAAAATCAACTTCTGGTTTTAAACCAGGCTTGCTATTTTTTGTTGTTATTGTTAAGTCTATATTCTATTGTACTAGTATTGTGCACATTCCTATTGCAAGAAATGTACTCCATAAAGATAGATATGACTTTGAACTCCTGCCCAAATGCTAATGTGAAGAGATTTTTCAAAGGATAAAACAGTTAAGACTAACCAACATAAGAGTTAGTAGGCTACACCAATAAAACCAAATGTAGAATTAATGGAGATGCTGCTTTATTTCCCAAAACATAGTCAATGATCTTATTAAAAACATAGTTCAAACTTTTCCTACAAAAACCAGGATCACTAAGTGGGATTAAATATTATTCTACTCAGTTCCTTGCAAGTCTTCACTCTAGTTACTGAATTTTGTTTGTCTGAATAAAAGACTAAAACCTTAGGTATACTTCACCACTAGGCCCAAGATGTGCTCTACATCAAAAGAACATTCAAATTTATTCCACAGAAAATGTCTACCTGGATTGGTACAGTCTATTTCTCCTCCTATAGCCCAAGTACCACTCAGAAAACATTCATGTGACTTAAACACTATGTTCAGTTATGTCTTGTTATGATAAAAGCAGCAGACTTTTCTCTGAATTCAACATTCACAGTCCCCGTTCTCAGGAGATTTTTTTTAATCACCAGAGAAAGAAAATTCTGCTTAGAACTTCATGGGACAGCTTAGAGCCACCTGAGTGCTAAATTTTCCTGCTGATCTTGTCTGTCAAAGTCATCCCCAGAACTTTTATGAACACCTTAGTAAAGCTCCATCTGTTCTGTGGCAAAACAGCAGAACTTCACCAGAAGCACTTTGGCAAGAACCATTTAGGCTCTAATCTGCATGTCTAACAGCTCATATTTGTTTAAAATAAAGTCATTGAAAACCCACATGACTACCTTGCAGTTCATGATATAAAAGCGCAGGCAAACGTACTTAGACACCAAAGCCCACCCCCTACCCCACCCGCCCTTCACTGCCCCTGCCTTTCTCCTGGCAATTACTTGAATAGCAGCTCTGATTTGGCAACTTTGGCTACCTTGTGTCAGTAGCAATACAGAAAACATAAAGAGCAATCCAAATAACTGCCCTGAAGAATGCTGTCCTGGTTTCACCTGGGATAGAGTTAATTTTTCTAGTAACTGCTGTGTTTTGGATTTAGTATGAGAATAATGTTGATAACACATATTGTTTTAGTTGTTGCTAAGTAATGCTTATATTAAGTCAAGGACTTTTTCAGCTTCCCATAGAAGCTGAGAGGGAGCAAAGACAGGACAAGCTGGCCAAAGGAATATTCCATACCATAGATGTCATGCTCAGTATATAAATGGAGGTTGGCCAGGGGGCAGGAATCCACCATCACTGCTCGGGATGGGCTGGGCAACTGATCATCAGGTGGTGAGCTACTGTACTGCATTGCTCATTTCGTATATTATTTTATCATTATTATTATTACCTTTTTTCCCATCACTGTTCTATTAAACTGTCTTTACCTTAACCCACGAGGTTCAGGGATTATTTTTTTTTATTCCATTCTAACCCCTATCCCACTGTGGGGGGCAGTGAGTAAACGGCTCTGTGATCCTGGTTGCCCCTTGGGATTAAACCATGACAGGGCCAAAGCAAGAAACAGCAACAAATCAGACCCAGAAAAATCAAGACAAGGTTAGAAAACAAGTAGAAGTATGAAAACAAGTAAAGGTACAAAAATATATATCTAGTGCATCCTGTTTACATAAACACAATTCCCTGGCTAACAAGTTGATTTGCCTAGCACTTAAGAACTTCATCCAGGCACAAACAACAAGCTTGCCATTACAGTGTCTTTTACCCCATGCTCATTCAACAGTCCTGTTCCACCAATCTCAGAATGGAAACTGACTCTAGACTATCTTTTTAAGGTTCTTCTTTCCATCTGTAGTGTTGGTGTCTTGGGGTAGGAATCTTTTTTTTGTCATACACTGCTGCTGTGCTTAACAGTACTTCCTCAAAGCCACACATACCAAACAGTTCTCATGATTTGCAGTAACCACCATTGAAAATTAATTATCTTTATCAGGATTGATATGGAAGTAGATCATGAACTGCAACAACAAGCTGTACATGTTTCCAGAAGTGATTAGAAATTGTATTTGGCACAAATACGCCATGAAACAGCAGGGTTTCCACAAGGAGTCTCTGATGGACACTGACAACAAGCCCGCTGAGCTGACCCATTGGGAAGTACTGCATGGTGCAACTACAATTACAGCAAGGTAGCTACAGTGAAGTAAGACTCTGTATTTAAACAGGAGCAGATTTTTCTTAGTTTTAAGTGGTATACTATCTGTTTTCTATAGGTCTACATCTGAGCCCAGCATGCAGTTTCATTAAAGGTGCAATTTATAGTCTTCCTCCCTCTCAGAGCTACAGTCACGCCTTCCCATTCTCCCTTCTGAAACTTTTTATTAGTTTCAAGCCATGTATTTTCACATCAAATAGTTCCTCAAGCACACCTCTCCCTCCAGCAACTGAACTTCAGTAATCTCACTACTTTGAAGACACATTAGTCTGGAAATTTAGCCTCACTTTAAAAAGGCAGCCAGTAGTAAAAACACGTATGCTTTGCTACTGGAATAACATGATCCAATCTCTGACAACACAAACCTTGCCCATCAGGAGTCAAGACAGTTCTTTGCAGATAAATTTCTGGAATATTAGCTTCTACGTTTCCAGTATGTTAATTGCCAGAAGACAGACCACACAGATCACAAAACACAGTTGGACAGAGTTTTATAACTGTGCTAAAGTTTGACAGAGGCAATAAGTTATCATATTTATACATTTGCTTTATGATTTGTTTTGTGCTGTGAAACTGTTGCCAAAGACAAGCCTGCTGCATACATCCTCTCATTCCTCCTTAATACCTTCAGGGATCCCAAAAACCAAGTCATCTTCAAAATATGCATGAGTACTTTGCATATGGAGATCTTCAAAGACAGAAGATTTCTTACCATATTCTTTGCACAACTTTCAGCAGTTGTACATTTCCTTTTCGCGTCTGAGTTGATGACAGGGAGCAACATGCCAGTTTTTTCCAGGCACAGAAATATACTGCAAAGCTCTCTCACACCTAACTCTTCTTCCTATGTGAGATCAAAATATTTCACTCACAGTACTACATGAAAACAATGTAATTAAAAACATACTTCAAAGTCATTGTATGTGCCAATCATTACGGTATTCGTACATTTAAACTATAAATCTCTTTTACACATCCGGGCATTTTTATGCTTTTGTCTTGTTTTAATAATGTAGAAAACTTGGAGCTATTAATATATATTGCCAGGTGGCTGTTACCTCTCCGTCCTTTGAAGGTTGGCCTGCAATCCCTACCTATTCTTCCTTTTACTTCACCCCCCAAAAATGGCCAGAAGCACCAATATATTTTGTCATTGGCTACACTGGAACATTTATCACCACAGCATAGCACTGCCTCATCCTCTGACTCCAGTATTATGTGGCTAGAAGTTCTTGTGGTGACCTCTTAATCCCTCCATTAAGATGTTAAGATTCTTCCAAAATACCTTTCCAGTCCTGCGTATCAGCCTATGCAAACAGAGTCCACAATGAAGGACACTGCTGACAATACAGAACAGATCTGCATTTTATGCTTATCAATTCTATTCATCCTCTAGGGACGAGACACGCCCAAAATCCAGTCTTCCACCAAACCAGAGACTCAGATGTCACCACAGGCGAACAACTTTATTTCATTGTAGCTCCTGGCTATCACTTACACTTCTAATGTAACTACTTTGTGAAAAAATTCTCATTTAGGAAATTCATGTTTTTCATGAGACAACACAGGAATCTCAAGTACTAACAACAGCCTACTAGACTTCTGATATTACTTCAGCCTAACCCTGCAAAAATATTATGTGAAAAATCAACATAGATTTGTTCTGAATACTTTTTATATATTACTTACACTTTCACAGGTTTAGATTTTTTAAGCAATGCAAATGCGTCACTATTATTGCTGCCAAGACTTAAAGTGTGTCCTCCAGCCAAGTGCTTCCTACTTCATGGAAGCTCTCAACCGGTCAGCAAATAGTCCCTTGTTTAAAACGGGGGCTGTGGAAAACAAAATTCTAACCTTCCACTACCAGATACTAAGCTCTGTGTCATGCATCACAGACAATACTGCTGCTTCTCATCGCTCTGCACAGAGAAGTGGGTGGGGGAAGGACCGCTCTGTGTGGAAAAGAACTCTAAGATCTAGACAGTGTTTGGCACAGAAGTCTGCAAACTTCTGCTCATTTACAGTATTATTCTGGAAACATTAACAATAAGTGTTCGGCAATTACTAAAGAAATAGGTTGGATAGATTAACTCAAACAATCAGATTAATACAAGAAAATACAATTACTGACATGTAAATTGCAGGGACTCACTTTTAGGGTAAGTTTTCTGAAACTTTCACAAGAGTAAAGAACGTGGAATTGTATTGACTGAAAGTTGAAACATGTAAGGAAATGAAAAATCAGAAAGATCAACTGGAAATGTCATTAGTATCGTGAGGGGAGGGAACAAGAAATAAATAAAAGAAGTCCAGTCATCAGAAAATAAATCACAGTGCCATGTAAGGCCTGACACACAAGCTCTTTGGAAACAGTTTGACCAGCACTTCTTTCAGTTGCAGTTCTGGCCTTATCAGCATTCATCACTGAACTGCCTCAGCCTCGGCTGCCATGCTGGAAGTACCTGTACATGTGATGGGGAAACAAGGCTGGATAACTTAAGAGTTAACCCAGGTAAAAGAACTGCCCCCCTCCTCAGTCAATTCTTCCCTCTGGTGACCATGCAGAGGAGCAAGTTCCACCAGCAGCTATCGCATCCCAAGCTCAGTAACCACAGCCACTAAGAGACAGTTGCCACATAACACACCAGGCTGAACACTGTCATTTAGACTAAAACTTCAGAAAAGGAAGAATGCCAGAGAGCTCTAGCATCCCTTTGGATCTACCTAACAGAAAGCACCCGCCCAGGTCACTGTTTTTCAGGGAAGCAATCCATAAAGGGCCTGCTTAACTCCTTACGCTGTAGGTTCCTACGGCAAAACAAGCTGGGACAATTAATCCAATCTACAGCCTGTTCCTGGAGCAATTCAGAAGTGTTACAGAAATGGGGCGAGGGGTAAATGAATGGTTTTGACTGTGGCAAGAACCTGGTGTCAGCCACCACCTGTCCCAGACACCGGTGGCACCACCTCACTCTGCTCATACCTTTGCAACAGCCTGCGGCACTGTGCTTTGGGAAGCAGCCACAGCAGTGCAGAACAAAACACCTCTGTTTACTTAACTCAGGTGAATGAATAAAGAGGTTAGCTTGGAAAACTGCAGCGTCCCAGGACCAGGAAACTTCTACTTGAGCGCACTCACAAATCACCCGTACAGCAGATCTGACCAATATAGCAGGTATTCACAACAGCTTGCCTCACACAAGAAAAATTCAATGCATTTTAGTGTATTGAGAGACATTTCAGTTTTTTACTTTGCTTTTAGCCTACAGTCGTAACTAGAGTCCTTGCAGAATATATTTTTGATACTTGTAAAAAAAAAAAAATTGGTAAAATACTTCTCCATATTCCCTCAATATGCCACATGATTTCTTTTAATTTAGGATTCAGAAAAACGAGTTTAAAACCATTTTGGCATCACTAATACATAAAACACCCTTGCTGTAGGTAAATTTTATAAGACAAAAATCACTGCCAATTCATGAGAGAATTCTTTTAATCCAAAGAAAAAGCAGCTGAGTAGCTATTAACTTTTCAGATTTCCTCAATATCTTCAGTATTTAAATGCACTTGTTCCAGACCTTCTCTGTCCCCACACATTGCTTTTTTGCTGGGGTTTTGGTGTGGGGTTTGGGGTTTTTTCCCCCCCTTCTCTTTTAAATGAAGTATGGCAACAATTTGATAGCCTAGCAGTGCTTTGCCCTCCTGAACCCTGGCAATGACCCAGAGGATTTGCAGTCTTCTGCTAATCAGAAGTCTGGCTGTGGCCATTTCCCATGACATAGCTGAAATTCTCCAAAACTTGCCCTCTCAACTTCACTAGCCACGCCATGCTGAAACTATTTGCTGTATCCTTAGGCTGACAATCACAACACCCATCCCCAGACTCTCTGCTACAATAGCACAGCAGTATCAGGGCTGCAAACCTGCCACACTTACTACTGACCCACAAAAGAAACTCCCTCCGGGAAGCAGTTTCTTTTGCAGACCTGCTTTTCTCACAGCAGCAGCACGGCAGACATAGCAGATCCTCTTATCCAACGCAGACTTTAAAAGGAAACCAAACATTTTATTTTGAAGCTTAAATATAAAAAATATACTCTGTGCACATACTTAAACTAAAATTTTTTAACTTCTATCTCAAGTTAATACACCTAAGGCCTGGTTTCTTTTACTGCGAGGGTGGTGAGACACTGGAACAGGTTGCCCAGGGAAGCTGTGGCTGCCCCATCCCTGGAAGTGTTCAAGGCCAGGCTGGATGGGGCTTTGAGCAACCTGGTCTAGTGGGAGGTGTCCCTGCCCATGGCAGGGGGGTTGGAACGAGATGATCTTTAAGGTCCCTTCCAACCTAAACCATTCTGTGATTCTATTCAACAGCCTGGCTGCCATTCCAGGCTCACCTAACATATCACACATTCTCTTCAGTGGTGCATAAAAATAGCTCTGATTTATTTTATTCTTTTCTATAAATAGCAGGAACTATGGGAAAGATACGATCCAGTTTCTGACCTGTCCATCTTCCTATTATGCCATAAAAAGTGCACAGTATTAGTAGCTTTGAAGAAAATCACAACAAAAATTTAAGTTGCTTAGATCACTCATGCAGGTTTCACTGTTCTAGAGTTCATAATGTTTAACCAAGACATTCCGTGACTTTTCAAGGCAAGGCACAGCTAAACCCTTTGTTTCCTGTCTATATAACAAGAGAGTACTTAAGCACTGTAAAATATTAAAATTTACAACTGATGAAAACCTTCAGGAACAGGAATGATCACAATTCAGTCTTTTTAAAATTTACTTATTCTTCAGCAATTTAAGACAATTCAAATAGTGTCCTAATGTTCCCATTAAAAACCAGAAGTAGCAATTTTTAAGCCTAGAAAACCTTTCATTCAAAAACTCCCAAGTAACTCAATAGTTAGCTATTTCTAGAATATCGCGGTAATATCACAATTCCAAGGCAAACAGTAGCATTATTGTAACACAAATTAAATCTACAATAGTGTCTATATTTATAACACGTTTTGTCTGTTGCAGTACACACTGTTTTCATTAAGCATTACAATGTCTTGAAAACCAGTCTGAATGTCCATACTAAGAAATGGTTTCCAAGAGCAACTCAGCATCAGCACAACATGCAACATCATTGATGCAAAAAAGTAACAACTAAGAGGATCAGTAAAATATATGCATATGTGAAACAACCATCACACAAATATTTATGGCGACCTAAAAAAAAAAATAAATAAAAAAGAAAGATCACCAACTCTTAACACCAGTACTATCTCACAGTAAACTAATCCAACACAAAGTTCCTCAATTAAAAATGTCCTCCAATTCTTTAGAACACAAGCCATTTAAATAATGCACTTAATTCAACAAATGAAAATTCCAACCAGGACACTGAGTCGTGCTCGCCACATTCCAAAATTCTTTGCCCTTTTCTGGTAATTGCTTACCTCATTACCTGATAATTAATATTTGTCAACATGACTTTAAAAATCAGTCCAAGCACTCAACTGGTAGTTTCTGAAAAAATAGTTTTTTCTATGCAAGATTTTTGCTTTCCCAAATTATTACCTAATCCAGTTAGAAATACCGAGCAGAATAATGAGTAGATTTACAACAGACTGACTGTGCAGGCACCTAAATCAAATTCAGTGCAATAACACATGACTGAATATGCAAGTTTAAATGCACCTCTGTACAATGGTAGCATTTAAGCCCCAGTTGCTCTGCTGACTCTTTGTAACTAGGTATATTCAAAACATGGCTTCCAAGCTGTGTAAAAACAACAACATACTATAAGACAACTTTTTTTTTTTTTTTTTAAATTGTCTGGGTTGGGGTTTTTTGTTTGGTTTGTTGGGTGTTTTTTTTTTTTAACAGTCTCTTAAAAGTTTCAAAAGGTCTATGTGTCTTCTCAAAATTTCATAATGATAACATTTATTGTTATTTTTTATTTCAGGCAGTTAAGTAATGCATGCTTTTATATTCGTTTACAGCGTGACCCACAAACGTGGAGCAGCAGTAAATCAGCAGGTGCTGTCCCAGACCAATAATAATGCAAATTTGCACTACGCAGAGCCTCCTACTCAGAAATCCAGTGGGCCTTTGACCTGACTCCTACTGGCTATTATTTAGTTTGAAGACATCAGAACCACAATCCTAGAATAAAACCACTGCTGCAAGATCCTCCTGTGATTGCGTTTTCCAGGCTGTCAGACCCTGATGGTGGCTACTGCTTTCAGTATATAGATCGCCCTTTTGTCCTCTAATATTTTTACGTCCAGGCACGAGCAAAGTAAAAGCTACCCATTTTTTCAAACCTACATAAAATCCTGAAAAAAAAAGCCCCAATTCCCATAAGAAGTCTCTAAACATATTTTTAGTAAGTGATGATAGTTGGCAATAAGCAAAAAATACATTACCCATCCTTTTATTCAAATACTGAAGTGCATTAGGGGTGATTCAAAGGAAATAAGAGCATTGCACCTCAAATGCCATTTCCAGGTTTTCTCTTATAAATTATAAGATGTATGATCCTATGAAGTGTTAAGTGATACTTAAATGTATTATTTTCAATAAGCACCATAGCTACATGCTAAAAACTGGGATGCATGGAATCATGAAAAGTTACTTGGTAAAATAAGGTCTCACTGAATTATCTGTAACCCCTTCAAAGTAACCAAGTAAAGAATAATTTAAGGATTAAATAATTAAGGATAATTATATTATCTGGAATTATTTAAGATAAAATTAACATTGACTAGAATTTCTGAAATATCAACACTTCATTTTCCACAGCTAGTCACTCATACAATGACAAAACGACAACTTGTCTAACATTTAACCCAGGTCTATAATAGGGACATTGAATTCTGCTACAGGGAGATGTAAGGAGAAAGCAAAAATTTTGTAAATCCAGTAGTCCAGTTCAAACCTCTATTTTGGGGGTGAGTGGTGGATAGTGTGTGTGTGTGTGTGTGTGTTAAAACAAACAGACAAACAAAAAATACCACACCACACAAAAGAGACAACCAAATAAGGCAGTTCACATCTATGCCCTGAAGAAAAGCAGCTTTCCACCATCCTGCCCCATCACCTGAGGGGAGGCAAGCTACAGGGCTATGAGGTGATGCCTCGCTTCAGTTTACAGATACGTAAAATGAGGAGCCACTAAATAATATTAAATGGTGTTACTCAACTCAAACTGACTTTGTCTTTTATTACAAAAAGAAAATTTAAAGAGAAAACCTTTTTTTTTTTTTCTTCAAAAATAAACCTTCCTAAAATTCATTCACAGTTAACAATTACTTCACATATTACCTATCACTGACATACCAGTCTAAGCAGCATAACTCATTTAGTTTAGTTAATGCACTTGACACAAATGTTATGATTTTGGAGTATTTCTGATGATTTTGTACACACATGACTCCTCCATGAACTCTGTAAGAAATTTTTTGGAGAAAAACACACTAGTTAAAAAAAAAAAATCTTTTGACATACACATTTAAGTTAAAGTATGTAAAATTCAGTAACTGGATTAAGTTGAGTAACTAACTGAAGTTGAGCCTTTCTGGAGATACTACCATGAACTCATTCCCTTCAGTATCAGGTGAATTAATAATCATCCAAGAAATAGGGTTATATTTTCCCTAGTTGGAACTTCACCGCAAGTTTCAAAATACGCGTGCTGGAAATAATGTGTTTGTCTCCAAAACACCAAGGAATACACTTCATATTTTTAAATAAGCACACATGATATTAAAGATTACAGACTCAACAATATCTGTCTCCACAGGGTCATCCCTCTGCCACCTTGCCGTCTCATTTTATATATTGTTTAGGCCTGTTCGAATTTGCTCATATTTTAACTTCATTTACCAATCCCACATGTGACATGGGCCTAATTTTCTAGTAGCTTAAAACATGTCTGAAATCCAGCATAACCCAGTGGACATTAAGATAACATCTCCTTTTAATCATTCCTTTAAAATAGTTGGGAATTTTATGTAATTTAAATAGACCGCTGATATTGTAGTAACATTACCTTAGAGGCTGTTTGGAAATAAATTTGAAAATTAAATCAGGATCATCAGATTGAGATCAGAAAGAGAACCATCATATTTCTCTAGTTGAAGCCTGAAACTAAATTAATATAATTTAAATTCAAAAGCTACGTTCTTAGATATTGTGAGGTTGAGACCAATTTGCCCTTCTTTCAAATTTTACCATTAGATACATATATAAAAATGCTCCAGAGCAGAACTGAAAATCTTGGCAGATTCAGTAATGTGCATTCTGAAAAAAATACAAACAATTGTTCTGTTTTCAATAATGAAAATCCAATGCTATTTGAAAAACTGCATACTCGCATTATTGATACAGTCATGAGCGCCCAGGCTGCGGCTGGGAACTGAAAGGGGCTGGTATCCAACTTGCAGCGGCCACCTTCACTGCAAAACCCTACAAATTGTATGAGCAGTGCCAACCCCAAACATCCTTCTGGGGATCTCCCGGCTTTTCCTCCTGTACAAGGCAGAAAAACAGGAGCCCTTCAGAAAAAAAACCAACTGGAAATGTCTGCCCCTATAGGAACACCTGAAGCCTCCATGCCAAGTCCACTCTGAAAAGGCTCTCAGTAAGGAAAACTACAAGGACATGATATGAGCCATCTATACTATACTCCCTTTTTTTCTTTACTTTTTTTTTTATTATTTTCTAGGAGAAACTGGGAAGCACCTATGTGTGTAAGTTACCGAATAATCCTAACAGTCTACTATGCAAGTCATTCTGTTTTTACGAGGCAGTTTTAAGCACAGTGGAATGATTCAGGAAAGGGATACAGGAACTAAATTTTTCCCACAGTGAGATGTTAACAAGATAAAATGTAAAAATACCCAACACCAAGGCACATCCTACCTCTGAAAAGGATACCAAAGCCAGCACTACAAGCAGATCTGCACAGCACAATTTAGGGCAGGAGATAGCTAAAAATGACTTTCTTCAGCATCAGTTCATCAATTCTGGCTCCTGCTGACTTTCATATTTTGTGGGAGTTAAGAACCTTCATCTCACACTCGTGCGAGATCCTGGTGATGAGCGCAATCTTGTGCCTCTTGCACAGTATCTTCCAGCACCCACAAAAATCC
>VFFE01007802.1:456634-520891 GCA_008921705.1 Burhinus oedicnemus
ACTGCCAAACCTTGAACCAGCTAAAAGCTTCCAAACCATAGCATTAAATACCATAAATAATATTTTAACCACAGAATATTTCAGGTTGTAGGGGACCTCTGGAGGTCATATGGTCCAACTTCCCACTCAAAGCACAGCCAGTTTCAAAGTCAGATGAGGTTAATGTGCTCCTTCCTTTCTTAAATGACAGCAACAAAACCAGAAAGATCTCTTTCTACAGGAGAAACAAACAAATGAGCTTGACAACGTAATACCAAATATGAAATCCTTAAAAATTAGGCACATTAGTAGGGGAAAAAAAAACCCTAAACAACCCAGAAACTGCTCAATCTAGACAAGCCACTACCTCTATTTCTACAACTAATCCCCACAACCTGTACAGGTGAAACCAGTTGTGTTCAGTGGAAAGTTACTTGGGGAAAAAAAAACCCTGTTGCATAATTCAAAGAGTGCAGTTTAAAGTTATACAGAAGTATTGTGCTGACTATTTGACTCAGCAGCAATTTTTCAGTTTAGACATTCATACCTCTAGCATCCCTAGCACTGCTCTAGCATTTGAACACTCACTGGTAACTGGAAGAGTTTGTTTCAGTATGAATATCTGGAACTTTCACAGATAAAAATTGCTGCCCCACAGTTTTTAACTGTTTTATCCTTTCAGGTTTTATTTTTTCTTTAAGGGAGATGCCAGGCTGAAAGCCTAGAGAACAGCTTACTTCAGCATTCTTCCTTCCAAACTGACATTCAAATGCTGGTGTGTACACACTCATGCACACACATAAATGCTACAGAAGCTCTCTACTGAACTTCTTTTACTCGTTTTCAGGACAAGGCTAGAAAGCCATGCTAGAGTCAGAAGTCCTCACTTTTCCATACATCTTGGTATGCTCGATGTGCCTTAAAGGAAGAAAGAAATCCTTTTTCTCTTTACATTTCATTATTTTGAAAGAAAGGATTCTACAAAGTGAATTAAGAGATATAAAAAACCCAGACTGGTAATGAATAAGCCTCCAGTTTTAAAGGTATATCATTTACACTTCGCTTAAAATTGTATTTATTTACATACACTATTTACAAACTTTAACTATGAAGTTTAAAATAAACTACCTCATATTTTTGCAAAGTTTGACATCAGACACAACACCCGTTGTAAGGCACTGCTATCCACAGGCCAGACAATCTAGTGATCAGTTCTTACTTCATGCACTTACTGAAACACAATGAAATTGGCTTACTTCATTAAATAGGAGCTGGAATAAGCTGCAGCTGCAGGAGAGTGAGGTGGTCCTCATTTTTAAAAACTAGCAATGCCATTTGGGAAAAAGAGTAACAAGCAGTGAAGAAAAATAATTCCCTTCAAGCAATTGAAATACCAGTTTTGAAGATAAAATATTGAAAAACCTGAGGTCAATAAAAAGAAACGTTTTCTTTTGAAGTTCACCACCAACTGGGGCAAGTGGCATGTTGCATACCCCAGGCTTAGGAGAAATTCGTTTCCTGTTGTGTTGGGGGAAAAAAAAAAAAAACCAAACAAAACCATTATTGCTATAGTCCCTCTGGAGCATGTAATTACTGATACATTTAAAATACACTTTATCAAAATACTTGACAAATGTTGCCTTGAAAGTCAAAACTAAACAGCATGCCTGAGCAATGTTAGTCTAACTCTGTTCTCATTATAGGAAGGACTGGTAGAAACGGAAGCACTGTACCATGCACATGCATTTCCCCGTCCCATAAATAATACCAAAAAAGAACAACGGAGTTTCACTAGACAATAATTCCTTTAGGCGAGTCCTTGCCTTCTGGGGCAATACTCTTGCTCAGGCACAGCTGTGCCACCATGTCCTCCCAAAAAACCCAGCAAAATGACATTGCTAGATTTACGTGTTTTATAGCAGCCAGCCTTATTGCAATGCAAAATCCTGGGACTGGTATTTCAAGTGTAGTTGTTGGCAGTCATAGAAGTACTTAGTATAGCAGAAGAAATATGAGGCCTCTAGAGTCAAGGAAGGGAAGTTGTTTAAGTGAAGTACCTCCTACTGACCAACAAGTGCCCTGATCAAATAACACCAAGATCAGACATCAGAACAGCTGCCACTTCTGGAGAAAAAGCTCAAGTGCTAACAAAAAATTAGCACAATATCCTGTCAGCTCTGCTCCCAATAGGGCAATGTAAGGTATGGAGAAAAAGTAGGAAAGGATGGTATGAGTACAAGTGACTCAAGAAAAAGGCAAAAAATCCCATTCTAATACTTCCAAAGATACAGTTACTACGTGCATACACTAGTTGTAGAAAAATCAGTTCAGGGCTTGGAGACTGAAGCAAACTTCTTCACTTCCAGCAGTACAGCAAACACGCCAAGGCAGGACTGACCCAGTGACGATTATCAGAACTGACACAATAGGGAGTCCTATTAAGGTGCCTGTGTTGTAGGAAAGAAGATTATTCTTTCAACAAAAGAAACAAACTGTATAAGCATAACATTTGGTTGCATATTGGATGCCTTATTTTTCAGTATTTTTCCCTTCACAGTTCATTAAGCATTGTCATTGTATCTTGTACGTAAACCACTCAGAACACTAAACTTAACATTCCTTCATATATCAATATGAATGAATTAAATCCGTATCAGCTGTTTCCTGAAGAAAATCTTTCATAGATATGTCTCTAGTAATAGCCCATCAGGGAGTTTAACAGAGCAAAGCAAAAGACAGGTACTTAATTCTAAATATGCTTTGTTCAATTTCCTCAATAATATTTGCATTTTCATTGTAGAAAAGCTCAAACCTCAACAGTGGCAATTACTGTACATTTGAATAATTTCACTGAGTTCCAAAGCTTTATGTAAGGGAAACATATTAAAAAATCAGCTCGTGGACTTCTTATAACACAAGGTATTACAAGCCTTTGTTTTCAGTATGTTACACTGAGTTAAGAAATAAAAGCAGCTCAAAGGCATACCTTGTATGACCCTTCTCTTAGTGAGAAAAGTAAGAGGATAATAAACAGCCCTTGCCAATCTATTCTTGTAGCACCATAACATTTAGTGACTTGCACAAGTTATTTTAATTTTGTTTCATAAACAGTTTGTACTCTTGTAAGTTTTACAGCATGGACTGCACTCGGGATGTGAAACTGCATCAGACTCTAGATCAAATACCTCCTGGTTCATCCCACGTTGACCCTTTTGACAGGCACACATACGCCTCAGGCTACAATCCCACTGCTTCTCTCAACTGATTTGAATCATAATGAAATCCTGGATCATTTATGACTGTATTTCAAAAGTAACCTTAGTGCATTTAAAAGTAATAACAGGATTCCTTTTGGTGACCTTTAAGTGTCTGAAATACTTTAAACAGGCATGCCCTATTACCCTGTGGAAGTTCCAGAAAGCCTAACTTAACCTTCCCATCGTACACGTTACTGATTTCAAGAATAAAATCAAATGAGAATTAAAACAAAGTAGTGTTTGGTCTTGCATCATTTCACCCACAAGAACCTTAACTCACAGCGTGCTCTGAACACACAGTAAGTCTCTGCAGGTGAAGCTGAGTTCTGCTGCTGTGAAACAGCAAACAGTAGAGCTAGATGACAGAAAACTGGTGATGGGAAATGGCCTTTTGTTTTTGAAGTTGCCGATCAAAATCAAGACTTCATGTGTAGTGCTTATAATTTAACCCTCATTAGTACATCCAGAACAATGATCATGTCCCCTATTTCCATGATCCACTTGCACATCAAAGGAAACTCAAAATTTGCAATGTATTTCCAAAGTATTTGAAAGGACTTTTACAAGACAATTAATGTAAACTACTCTTTAACCTCAGGATGACAGCCTATTATGGAAAGCAACGAAAATATTTACATTATCATTATATTTTTCCTGTTACACAGATGAGATGTCTGCACTTCAGGCCACCAGTTTAATCTGTCCCTACATTAGCCTTAAGGAAACAGCCTCAAACGTGAAACTAATGCTAAAGACTCCTATTCTAATCTCCTGTTAATCAAAAAAAGAAAGTTATATTTATTCTGCATTTTCTCCTAGTTGCAGTAATAAAAGTTTACAAGTGAATTTGCCACTGCTCACTAACTGGGGCCAGGACTCTAGCAGCTCTGGGCCATTTACTAAACTAAGCATTTCCAGCTCCTTTCAATGTACAGCCAATAGGGAAAGTGCAAAATATATTCACACATGAATTAACCAATTAAGAAGAAGTTTTTAAACCAGAAAAGCAATATCCATATAGCAATATATTATGTGCAAGTACACCATGATGTGGTGACATTCGCAGACTAGCTCTAGTAGCGAGGCCAAAAAGCCATGTCAACAGAGCAAATACAGTAAATCTGACAAACTCAGAGCGTGCAGTCAGATTAACAGGGTTATTCAGTTTCCAGAAAAGAAACTGCCTACAAACCATCAGGTCAGAATACCTACAGGAATAATATACTTGCAGATATAACCTCACTATTCTCTGACCACATTGTACACCGCTATTCAATCCCCCGTCGAGTTGAACAAAAGCAGCCCGCGCCTTCAACAGACACAACCACCCTGCAGGGGCCACCAGCACCAGTGCCTCCCCAGCCTCACCAACCCCAGAACTCGAGCCAGAGGAACCAGAATACAACGCCATAGGGAGCTACAACGTTTGAACTGGTGCTAACAGAAGCAAAAGACCAAAGTTCTGAAGAGTAATGTAAGAAAATGGTAAACCAATAATGCCCACCTACAATTACTGCATGTTGAGAACTGTAATAGCTCTGTCATGTGAAAGCCATTCTAACAAGAAGCTGAGTCCCTGTGTTTTCCCCCCCACTTTTAGCTTGTCGCTCTAAACACAGAAGTTGAAGCCTGCTAAAAAGGATGCATTTCAGAATTGGCAGAACATACACGACCACCCTCAGAAACCACGGCTCCAACTTCCTAGGCGATGACTAACCATGGAGTCCTGATCGAGTCGTCTGTGCTGCAACTCACTTAAAGCAGCAAAAAAATCTGTGAAAGTTCAGAAAAGCCTAATTTTGCTAAACATTTCCAGGATGTTCTCAAATACCCTGGCTGTAGAAAAAAGAATGAACTCTGATGGGAATTAATGCCTAATGGGATAAAGTGACTACGTACTGAATTTTATCAATATTCCTTTTTAGATACCAAGAATAAGAAGAATTTTAAGAAGCATCAGAAACTATTTCCAGCAGCCCTGTTGATGTAAAGTCCTGGGCTGGACTTGGTAGGTTTACATGGCTATTTACTATTGGTGTTAGTAAAATAAACTATTTTCCAGTTCTGGATTGTGTTGAGCAGGCAATAACAGGAGAGTAATTTTTAACGTGTTATCTCCAAGATATGTGATTTGAAACTAGAATATGTTTGAGAGTGCTTTTAAAAAGCCCTACATTCAGGAAAACTGACACCCAGCAACATGGTTAAGGCTACCAAATAACTTAGTGGCAAATTAATCTCACAAATTGGGAGCCTCCTGATTGCTTGAGCTGAACACTAACCAAAACAGCATGTCGCCTTTCTAATAGCATGGGAAAAAATAGTGAAAATGAGAGGCAGTAGTTACTCAGCTAACAAAGTAAAACAACGTATTTCCAAAGCAGACTTATGCTTCATCTGCATGTTTGGTATTTCATCTGGAAATGTACAATCTTTTGCCACAAACTACCTTAAACAGCCTAGTAATAAGATGACCTGATCACAGAAGCAGGCAACAGATGTTGTCTTAGAAGAAAGATGCCATTAAAATCCAGAAGTAATTTTTACAAAGCACACCCTTTCTTCTCCAATCATGCCTATTTCCCCTCAGAGGGGAAACAAGACATCTGCACAGTATAATTTTCAATAACTAATTTCACACAGGGGGAAAAGTAGCATTGAGGAAGGAGCCTTCTGGCTTTTTGACATGTCTTCATTTGTTTTCTACTCTCACAATAATAAAAAAAACCCCTTTTATTCATATTTTTTAAAATTAATCTTCTGCACTCATTTAGACAGGAAAAAATCCTTAGATTCTCCAAATACAACTGGTGTATTTATATTAAAAAAAACCTGCTACATACATTATTTACAACCAGAGCCAAAAAGAAGATATGACTTCAGCTTGATAAATGGTGTAAATGTCATGCAGCTATCAGCAGCACAAGCCTCTGACCTCACGCACGTCTATCTCAAGCCAGAAGTGTACCCTAGAGACCAGCAAACACTTACTGTAATTATTTACTGTCTTCTAAAAAGACCTGCTGTGATCTACACACAGTAAAACTACAATTATTGGATGTGGATAAAACCACAAAAACACACTGTTACAAGCTCATGCTATTTTGTCATGGCAACACCATAACTCAAACTCATGTAACAATTGAATTGTCAGAATCCTGCTTTAATGTGAAATGATAATGGAGCTCTAAGTCAGCAATCTGTGAGATCTTTCTTTCTAGAAAGAGAACAAACAGAAAAATAAAGAGGACACTAAGAAAATTTATGAACTGGTTGCATTTCCAAACACAGCTTCTGATGACATCCATGAGCTAAAAGACTCTGAATGTGACCAGGAGTCATGATTTGATACTTTGAGCTTGCTACGGATCAGGCTGGAAAGGAGGGTTTACCTGTGACAGTTGTAAGGCTTTCAGCAGCAAATTCTTGGCAAATCATACACGTGTGAAACAACCTCCTCACTACAATAAACATCTTCACTATAAACACACTCAAAGGAAAGCAGACATTGGTAAAAATCTGATACACACTACACTTGTCAAATTCAAACCAGGAGACACTGAGTTACCTGGGCCAACTTCTGACTGCAGGCACAGTGCAATAGAACGGCACAGTACCGCACAGGGAATCTAGACATTAATTACACCTTCATATTTATGTTTAACAAGGTCAGTTTCCTAAGTAAAGCAGTAACTAAATAGTTCTAGTTACTCCTACTGGGAATTATCTAATGAAACTACTTACACAAAATCAAATAAACACATCGCACAAACACTAAAATCGCAAGGAAGCAGACAAATCAAGAAAAGAGATGGCAAATAGTAATGTGTAAGAATAAAACTAAAAGCCAATATGATAAACAATTAAACAGACTAAATAGGTTTTCAGTGTCTAATAAATTTATCATTAAAATTGCTTTTAAGTATGCACATCCATACAATAATGCACATTTCTCACCAATATCTTTCAAAGCCTATGAATTACAGGATAAACCATTACTTCTAGGCAGTTTTAACGTGGTTTTAACATCTAGCTCAAAGAGAAAAATTGAGCAATGAAGGTATTAAAGTCAGCAAAAATAATAAAACTTTGCCTGAAAAGTCTTCAGAAATATTTGGTATATTTTGTGTGTTTGTGTAGGCATGCTTTCTTGTTTCTAATCTACCCTTAAAAAAAATTAACAACAACAACAACGGTCAAAGAGATATTCAATTTTTACTGGTGCCCCTCCAGGTATCATACTTACATTTACTTACTTGACTGTTTTACAGTGATATACATACCTTATTAGCTATTATTGTGCATTTATTGTGGAATAAACTAGAAAACGTAGATGACCTAATACAATGCATAGCTGTGGTCATAAAAAGCAGATGAGATTCATATCAGTGTTTCAAATAAACTGTAAACAAAATGGGAGGTACATATTTTTCTTATTTCAGGAAGAAAACATTTTAAAATTAATTTAAATATAATCAGATAAATTTAAATTTCATTACAAATGATAGCGGATGAATGCAACTGAACATAAGTCCCACATATTATCCTCTTTCACCCTTCCATAAGCAGTTCTATATGGAGGCAGATGCCAGATAATTCCTGATAACCATTAACCTCAAGCAACAGCATCATATAGCGGGGCTGACCACAAGATTCCTTGTATCCTTTTAGCAATTAGCTAAGTAGCCTCTTTTCCCCATTTGATTTTTTTTTCTTATTCCATCTTTGAACACTGAAGAGATACATTTCCCTTTCCAGCTTGTTTCAGTGAAGTATTACCTAATTAACATTTGAATAGCGCTTTAAAAAGCAAAACGTAATTACTGATAGCCACCAACTACCAGTGACTGTCACTAATGTTACCCTGGGAAACATTAATTTACAATTAAGAGATACATATATCAATAGGAAACTATGAGACTTATTATAAAAATCTTGACTTTTCATGACTGAAGTTGCATGACCTCAAGCTAAGAAATCAAATAACAGCATCTGAGCTTTGTTCATAATGTATTTACTGCAAAATGGTTTTCTCTGTCTAAAATGCAGTTTGCTTCACTACACGAGTTATTTGGCATAACATATTGTATGTGTATGCAACAAAGCGGTTTCCTGTTTCTGCCTAAACATAAAGAAACACTTTTTTACTATGAGGATGACTGAGCACTGGAGCACATTGCCCAGGGAGGCTGTGGAACCAGTATTCCTGGAGATAACTGAAAGCCATCAGGACAAGCACCAGTCTGCTCCAGGTGACTGTGATGGATGTGCTCCTCCTGTCTGAACTCACTGAACTTTGGTCCAGGTGGATGCTCAGCAAGTAGGTCTAACCTAAATTAATCCTATTATGTGAGGCTCTCAGTGAGGACTCAGCACCAAACGCAAAAAAAAGGTTTGGCTGGAGACTGGGCTGGTAAACAGCTGAAAACGCACTAACACAGCAGAAAAAACGACTACAAATAAACCACTTTACGCTGTAAATATCTGCAGCCATCAGGGCCCGTTGAGCTCTCCCTCCATACCAGCTGGCTACGTGGCGTTGATCTCCCCTTGAGCAGGGCTGCCTCTCAAGGTCATTTCTCGAGGCCAAGAGATCCCTTACCTGACACCAGGCATCGATGGGTTGGTGACATTTTTTGCATGCATGTAACATTTAAGATACATATAGTAAGCTTACATGATAATCTTTATAACCCATACTAACTTTAACTGTAGTAAATGGTAGAGTTTTGACTGCAAATCTATCTTTACTTATTAAATATTTTACATACTTGAATCTACTGATTAGAACTCAATAAACTAACTACTAGATCAGATCTGTCCAAGTGATCTCTGACTCTTCAGCAACAGTGCCCCTGTTCGGTTGTTAGACACGATGACTTCCAAGAGGTGCCTTCCAACCTCAACCATTTTGTGATTTTGTTAGAATTGAACATTGCCCCTTTTTAAGGCTACTCATGGAATTTGTATTGTACTCTACAAGTGTCATCATTTGGGCTGGGCTGGCCACTACAAACCAGGACAACAAGTACTTACCCACCATTTCCACCCATCTATCATAATCATCTTTCAAAATATTCCACTATACAAGAAATAAAGCAGTCTCGCTAATCCAAATTTATTGACAAATCTCACTGTGCTACAAATACTTAGACCATGTTAACAACAAGCAACATGTTATAAAATAGCTATTCCTGATACTAAAAGGTTTTACCATTTGATTAACATGAATAATTTGTCTACAATGTCTCCATTCTGTTGATCTTTCTGCTATAGTCTCCTTTGGAAATAATTATAGATGAATATGACAAAACATTGGGACATGCATAACTACGAAGTTTAAAAACTTTGAGATATGAAAGGAATTATGCATCCATAGCCATGAATTGATTTTGTCTCAGAGTTCAGGATCCCAGGGCTCTGCTCTCACACTAGTGTTCAGCTTCAGTCTGAATTCTAGATTCTGATACTAACCTAAAAAGTAAACTACTTAACTTCAGAGTCTAATGGATTCTTCCACTAATCTGACAGTTTTGGTATCAGATTTCAGTATCTTTAAGTTTCCAGAGCCTAGTTTGTTTTGTCAAGTGACAACTAAGACAGTCCATTAAAAGTGAATCATAGAATCACTTAGTGTGGAAAAGACCTTTAAGGTCATTGAGTCCAACCGTTAACCTAGCACGGCCAAGTCCACCACTAAACCATGACCCTCAGCACCACATCCACCCATCTTTTAAATACCTCCAGGGATAGCAACTCAACTACTTCCCGGGGTAGCCTGTTCCAATGCTTGACAACCCTTTCAGTGAAGAAGTTTTCCTGATACCCAATCTAAACGTCCCCTGGCACAACCTGAAGACATTTCCTCTTGTCCTATCGCCTGCTACTTGGAAGAGTCCGACCCCCACCTTGCTACAACCTCCTTTCAGGCAGTTGTAGAGAGAGATAAGATCTCCCCTCAGCCTCCTTCTCTCCAGGCTAAAAAAGCCTAATTCCCTCAGCTGCTCCTCATAAGACTTGTGCTCTAGACCCAAAAAATGTTCCACAGCTATAAATTTGACAGTGGTATTAATTCTCACTGCAGGTCTTCAGTTTAGAGCACTTATAAGAGTTTGTTTTCATCCACACAAAGGAACTTTACCTTGACTACTCCGTGGCTGGCTTTACGTATGAAAGTTATGATGAAACAAATATATTCTTACATGTTGGGGTGTCATGGACCACTAGCATATTTGGCCTTTAGTGAAAAGCAGACACACTATGATCATCTTATATACCATCTGTGCACATGAAGGAAAGTCACAATTCCAGCATGCACAAAGCTATGTTTACAAACTTCGCCAATAAATTTCCCAAGTTGTTTTCAGTATTATAAAAAAAATTATCTTGAGATCAAAACCTGGTTTTATAGCTGTTAAATGACACGTTTTGGTTTATTATACTTTTTTGTGCATACAATCACTTGTATTAAGATTAATATTACCTTTTTCTTTACAACTAGGTATTAGTAAATAATATCTGAAACTATACAAAAATTATTGCTTGTTTCCATTTCTCAATTTACTAGAAGTGCCTTTTCCTTGATTCAGTTTTCTCATTAAAAGTGTCTGCAGTTTGAATTATTGGATACTTAATTATTTATCCGAGATAAAACATTTAAGAAGCTTTAAAACCTAGGAAATCAATGCAACAGAGCAACGGCAAACATTTCCACTAGAGAATCCAACCAACTATTCATTCACCATCCAATTTAAACTTAGAACTCTTAACTAAAGCAAACAAAATCCATGAGTCTCAAAGCCACTCATTCTAGAAGAAAAGGCTCAAAACCTTATGAGAAACTTGTTTCATGGGACATTTCACATTCCATCTAAAGTTTATTCCCTTTTATATATATATTCTAATATCAACCAGATGCGACAACGAAGTCTAAGCAGCGCTGTAAAAGGTGCAAGCATATCCTGTAGCTCGGCATTTCAGGAGAGGGTTGGAAAAAAAAAAAAAAAGGCAAAGGTACCTGGAGCTAAGTGATTAATTGAGGAAGTAGTTACAATCTGAGAAGCATTCTAAATTCAATTTTATTAGTTATTAGAAAGACTGCATTTCAGTGAAAATACACAATACCCTGACAAAGGTATGCTATGGTGACAAACAAGGAAATCATCAGGGACAAGAGCACAGCTGTCCCAAACTGTGCAAACAGCATGCATATGAAACAAGAGAACCTCCCCCAACATCAACAAACAGGTTTGTTCTCTTGCTTTTCAAGCACAACATTCACAGGAAAACATAATGTTCTACATTTCAATTTCCAGCAGCAACAGGACCAAAGAGACTCTGCTGATACTGAACTACATTAAAAAGTTTGTTCCTTCAGTAAACTCACAGGCGGATTTCAGCCCAGCTGACAGAACCTTAAGAAAAGTCTTCACATTTGTTTTGTGGCCTTTCACTATTCCTGAAACGTTAACCGATCTTCCCTGAAACCCTCCAGCGCACAAAATTCCTGCATGTTTAAGCAGGTCAGTCACTCCATCTCCATCAAATTCTATTAATGCTAATAAACATGCCCAACTTTCACACTATCATCAAGTTATCAAACTTAAAATGTCACTTTTATGTTTAATTCTATATTTTTAAAAAATTGAGTCTGGACCTTCATTAACAAAGTTGTAGACTGTTATGGTTCACTGCATGTCTGCTCAAGAGAGCAGCTGTAAGAATAACTGCTGATTTCATCTGTATTTGCTATGTGAACAAGACTATGAGCTCTTCATTTTCAATGAATAAAATAAAATTTTCCATTTTAAGTATACTACGTGGCAATATTTAGTTCTTAAAATTTTACATCATTTTAGTTGTAGCAAGCTTAACAATTAAAATACTCAAATATGGACTTTCTACTTTATAAGGATTGTAACTATTAGAAAATAAAAAAAAAATAATTGACTCATAGTTTAGTAGCCCAGAGTCAACAGTTTAAAAATATGGCAGCAGAAATAACATACCTATAATACGGAAAATAAAAATTAAGATCAGTATTATATACACTTTTAAATATTTATTTTAATTCACTCATCATAAATTCCACAGAATTTACATCACCCGTGTATCAGTCTCTCTTACCAATTTTTGCTTCACTCCTTTTATTCCCTTTCATCACTTTCTCAACTATGCTTTCTTCTTGAAAGCCTAGGTCGGAGCAGCTGCAGGAGAGGAATGCAAGCATCATGCCTCTTCATTAAAGCGTTTTACCCAAAAAGCCAGTTGTGAACAACAGACTGGCAGTGTTGGATTTAAGACAAGTCATAAAAGTGAGACACAACAACTCTGAAATCTCCTATCAGTAGGACCAAGACAGTAACACAAAAAAATAGAAAGTAGCCTTCTTAGACACATACTTTTATTTTTACTCAAAGTATAAATATATTTTTGTGTGTGTGTATTTTTACAAATTCTAGTAGGTAGCAAATTTCTCATTCTTATCCCATCACTGAAAAACGTACAACCAAACTGCATTTGGAACCATAGCAGTTCACTTAGCTAAGATTTATTTACTTAAAATATTCATTATATTTATATAACACTTGTATCTTCAAAAGAAAAAGCAAGTTTCTACTGACAAACAGTGCTGAAGTGATCTATCTGAAGCACTATTAAACAGTAAGCAAGACTGAATGAATGTCAGTGAATAAAGACAAATATTTCAACAGCGTCCATTGGGAGGCATTACAGAATACAGCATCCATATTAATAATTCTATTTCATGCAATTTTATTACAATCCTTATATTCTAAAACCGAAATTATTACCCTTGCTCTTAAGGACTATAACATATCATGATTACATGATCTACTAAAAAATACACACTGTAGTATTGCAAAGCCTCAGTGCCTTTCACTTAGTTTCTTTGTGCAAGGTTCCTTAAGACAGATGCACACAAGTTATAAACACACACAACCTTCCCTCGAAACCACTGATTACCAGGTAGTTCCCTTTCAGCCTAATGATAGCCATGTACAATGCGACCACTCACAGAGGAAGTTTGAACCTGTTAAACTGGAATTTGTATTAGTGGATACACGTAAACTCTATAACAATTTTTTTATCTTTAAAGCATCACTATGTCCATAGACAACCAACCTACATGAAGCAACTCTTCCATGCAATAAATACAGCAGGCACCTTCTGAAGACCAGATAATGGTATCTGCAAGTAAGCACCAGCTCACACCTTACACTCAAGAGTTTCAAGATACAGAATTTCAAGAACATTAGGAAACACAACCAAATCACTCAGCCCTAGCAAATCCATTGAGCAAGTATTTTCTAGTGCATTCAAAAGCTGCGACAAAGCTACCAAAAAACAAATTCAACAAAGATTTTTTAAGCAGATTTTGAGATTAAAAGACAGCTATAGTTTGTAATTATTTATATTTTATCTCCAGAACAATATCATTCACTTACTTGTACAGTTTTTCACGAGCAAGTTCATGCAACAAAGTTCAATACCGAAATTCTCCAAAACTGTATCAGTATCACTCGCTGCACAACACTGTTCAGTTTGTCTGCTTTTAAAACATCAAATAGCCTTTTTTTTTAAACAGTCAGCTGATTCCAAAATTAATCTTCACCATCACCATGTGTTTTGTATTTCCACAAGAAGAAAAAAAAAAATTTACTGCACTTCCTAAATGGTTGGTTTGGTTGCATATAGAGGTATTTAAACAACTGTAAAAACCCCACGTGGATGTAGCAACTTTTCAGCAGTCCTGTAGTAACTTTACAATTTCACTAGCCAAATCATAAATCCTACTAACTGGTCTTCCATATATAAACTCAAGCATTAAAAAAAAAAAAAAAAAAGTTTTACCATATAGCACATCTTTCAAAAAGACAGACTGGATCATAAGCGTAACTTTGGCAGGATCCAGAAAGCAATTTCAAACAGCTTTTGACTACTCCTTTAAAAAGGCAGATGATTCTTTTCTTGATAGTAACTGTGCAGGAACCTGCTCATCCATTTTATTTCTATTCCCTTTTTTTAAAAAATTTATTTTATAAATTATCCAGTCAATGTGCTAATACCACTCTCTCCCCCTGCCCCCAAATATGATTAAAATGATACCAAGCTCATGTTAGTCTTCTCTTGCTGTTCAAACTGGTCTTGATGCCATCTAAACACCTTAGAACACAGTTTTTATATTTCAAGGAGGTGAAAAATTCTTTACCTCTCCATATTTCCTCATCTTCCTGACTGATGAGGCAGCAGCCATAACCTTGCTGGTCTGCCTGGCAAAGCCCTGACTTAGTTAAAAAGATAATTTTTAAAACTAAAAAAGTTATAACCATCTGTATTATGTCAACATGCTAATTTTTAAATAAGAGTATGCAATCTCTCTTTATGTACATCTAGACCATACTGGATATCAAAGGTGACACTTTTCATGGTTTCTATAACTCCAGACAGAGTTGAAAGTAATTCACCTTGAAGTCATCATGGTGAATATAGGAGGAATGGAAATATTCTGTGGTTTTTCTTCCCTCTGATATTTACAGTCTATTGCATTATGACTACACACATGCAAACACAACACATCATCTTAAGAACCCTTACTATCTTGCAGTTCTAATATCATAAAAATTAAACCTCTCACCACACTTGAAACACAAACGTGCAAACCTGTATAATAAGGAACATAAAATAGAAACATAAATCAGATTATACTTACAATCTAGTTAACTTCTGTGTGTTCTGAAAAAGCAGCTCTGGAAGAACTTGCAATTTATTCTTGTTCAGACGCCTAAACAGTTACAATTAGAATAAAAAAAAAATTAGATTCTCTTCCAATTTAAGAAGCTTATTCTATTATGCATAAATACATGAAGCTCCCATTGTATTAAACCTCATGCTATGAACTCAGCATAGAATGCATTATGTACATTAGTCATACACAAGCCAAACAGATCATGCCATCTGTAGACCCCCTGCCTACATTCTTCAGGCAGAGCATCAAGTGACAAGCACCAGAAAGTTTCAATGTTTTAATATGGATGAGTACACAAATATATTTTCTTTAGTTTTCCTCTGGATGCTTACTAGCAGTGAATCATATGGCCCCCACGGTCAGCTTTCACTGCTCAAGGAATAGTTACTAGGAGGCATCTGGATTTTCTCTCTCCTTCTAAAAAGATACGCACAGTAAATTAAGTAATTCGATCAACCAAGATTATTTCCAGGTTAGCTATTATTTCTGCAGTATACCAGTATACATACAAGAATAATTTTTTTCTTTTTAAAGAATTTTCTTAAAACTTCATTTTGAAAATATGAGCACTGTTGTAGAACATATGAACACACAGGTAACCAGACAACTATACGATGATTTGAAATAGAATCCTGATCTTTAAGATTCTTCCGGAAACATCTTAGAGAACTGCTTAATGTTTACACGTTAGTCCACTTTACTAGCGCACTGTGAAAAGTTTTACACCGATGACCACAGCTTCTCAATTGTAAGAAATCAACTGTTACAAGTTACTCCAGCCTAGTAGATATAAAAAGCACAAGCTTCCTCTCCTTCACGAAATGCATGACAGCCCTGCAAAACCTAAAAGCAGTTCTACTTATAAGAAACAATCATTTCTGCAATCCTTTTTCTGTTGTCTGAAAGTCACTTGCTTTCACAACTCTAATGAATGTTATTTACCTAACAAAGTTGACCTAAACTAATCAGATACAACTCTACTATTCTAATAGGAAGCTGACTTCTCATATGCGTTCATATCTAAACCTGTATTTATGCCTCCTTTGTTGGCCATCTACCTTAAAAGTTAACTTTAATAACAGATCTATTTTTGTTAGAGTTCTGATCTCAGAAGACACCTGAAACTTTGAGAAACCTACTGATACTTAGCCCCCAATATCTGGTTTCTGGTTTTCTTGCACGCTGAGTAATTTCACTATCAGAATTCAAGAATTTTTTTGAGTTGAAAGGCCTTCCCTCAGAGATCAAACTAATGTTGTGGGGTTTTCATATGGCAGAGTTTTCATATGGCTACCATATGAACATGGCTTGCAAGATAAAGGGGTGATGGGGGAGCGGGGAATATTTACTTCTCTTTCTGACACCTAGAATAGATCAAAGGCTGCATTTGCAAGCTTGCTTACAGAGCCTAAACATTATGCATTATGCATGCCGCATGCTCACCTGAGCAGATACAAAAATCAGTGATTTCACAGTGCTTTTACTGACTACCCAATTACATTTCTAAGATAAATGAACAAACGAGTAAACAAAACACTAAACAAGAACATGAGAGCTATTAAGTACTAGTTTGCAGCTGGGAAAGTCCATGGGAAGATTTTAAAATGGATTCCTTTACCCATGTGAAATGTCACACTTTTAAGCCAAACTAAACTTCATCTTAATATTGATTAATTTAAGGTTGATAGTAATGTGCTACTTAATCATCATCAAATTCATATTTTCAGTTAAGCACGTTTATATTCTAGAATAGTTGATCTACTTAGCAGGATGAAACACAATGAAAAAAATTAATTATGATAATACAAGTCTTAGCACCTCTCAGTTCCATCTTCATTCATTAAGACTACCACTAGTTCTTGAGAGGTACTAAATACGTTGAACTTATTTATCGATCAGAATGAAAAAGACTGCTAGTGAAACACGAGTTCCACATAGTTTTCTGATATTTATCACTGCGTCTGATCGTCATTTCAGCTCTCACAACGTACATGCAATTATCCACTGTCAAACAAAAGCCATCTGACTTATCTCAAAGCAATGTCCAAGGAATATGTTTTAAGAATATTCTTATCTCTAGTTGCAAGGATTTCACAAATGCTGAGTTTATGCTTATTGTTTTAAGCCACAGAAACTAAGCAAAATCAGATTCAGTTTCTAGAATAGGAGGTTCCACACCAACAAGCAGACAAGAAAATGTACGTAGCAACAAAAAAATTGTATTTTCAAAGTTAGAAAGTTTGCAATCTGAGAAGTCAAACATGTACAACTTCCAGTGACACAAACAACTTCTTAGAGGAAAAAAGCTAGCATCAAAAAATTTTCCCTAACTTATTATCAAATTAATCCAGAAGATCAAATATTTGAAGTGATTTCCCATTATTTGTATCGGCCAACACTGCCCTACCTGTTATGGATATGTCCTGGTTTGAGGTAAAACAGGACCAATTTTGTTCAGTAACTTTACTTGTTAGCTAGGCCTCTTCTAACTGCTGAAATGAACAGCCTGTTGTGCAGGAAACCGTTCATTCTCAGAGTGATAAGACCCATGTTTATAGCTGATGCCAAGGAACGGTATGCAGAGAGGCTCTTGCTTATCCTTATTGCTATAACAACCAAGGCCAGCCAACTTTGTTACTTGCCCGATTGGAGGGTGGGAAGCAGAAAAGCATAGAGGGGTCACACCTGTGGGGAGGAGCAGACAGGACAGGTGACCCAAAACTGACCAACAGGGTATTCCATCCCATCTGCCTCATGCTCAGTATAAAAGCTGAGGGATCAAAGGGTCAGTCCTCTTTCTTCAATGGCCGGCGTCCTGGGAGGACTCTGTCTCTGCATCTGCCTTTGATCCCGATCCTGAATCCAGATCTGGAATCCAGCTCCTGTCCATCACTGAGTCCAGTCTGGGACTTCCCTGGCGCCTGCTAGTGACGTGACCGTCATCCTGGGAGCTTGATACGGTTTTGTATATATTTCATTTCCTTCTAAACTCTTAAGTCTCTCTTTTTCTCTCTCTTTCTTGCCTCCTGAGCGGAGCAGGAGAGAGAGAGCGTCTGTTGTTCCACCAGATTGAGCCAATCTGGCCCAAACCACGACAGGATAAAGGACCAAGTTCTCATTTGGCATTTTCATAGAATCATAGACTTTTAAATTGTCTTAAGCATTTTAAGATTTCATCCGGACATTACCTTAGCATTGATTTTCTTTCAAACATCGTATGAATATTGGGGGTTGGACTAGATGACCTCTTCCAACACAAACTATCTAACGATTCTACGAAGTTCACACAAAGATGCTTTTGAAAAAGCTCACATTATGACTGAGTGTTCACTAGCACTAAACATTTCATATTGGTCTAAATTTACTTAATATTTCTAACATTATATTGTTATAAATGAAGTGTTGGTCTTTTAATACTGCAGCAGTAAACAAGCTGAATCCATCTCTCAAGACCAATAACTTAATGACATTCTTCCTTTGCCGTAATTCATATAAGCTTGATTTTCAAAATAAACCATCAGTACAGGTTAGCACTCCTGCACTGTACTGCACGTGATGCTGTCCTCAAAACACTGTGAGTGCAAAGTGCTTCTGTCACAAACACAGCTTGCAGCTAGTAAGCCAAGACTATATTAGTAATCAATAAGCAAGCAAATCTGAGGTAACAACAAACATTTGACAAGACCATGGCTACTGATGTCTTGGTTCAAGCTACAGAACATCACTTCAATCACTTCCTAAGATTTACTTCAAGTTGGAATTTCTGCCAAAAGACATTTTATTTATTATTTGATTCTCAGGCAAACTCGGAGAACAAATAGGGTTTTGTTTCTCTTGAACATCACCTCCTGTATTTAAGTAACTCCTACTGCAATACTCACCTAAGTATAAGACTGGATCACTTCATGTAAACTTAGATGTACTTGATGTAGGATACACTTAACATGCTTATCTTTATTATGTGCCTGAACACCACCAATAGCCTAGGAAAAATTGCAATTACACTTCTTATTCTCTTCCTGGGCTTGAGAGAAAGGCTATTAAGAAAGTTCTCAATACAGCAGTATCAAAGTACCAGACAGGATGTTTTTAAATCCTATAAAAGAGACACAGAAGTATTTAAAAAGTATTTAATGAAAAGAGCAAATGGTCTGAATGGTCATTTATGAGCACTGTTTCCTCCAGACTGACAGAGAAGTGCCAAACACGAATGAACTGTAGTAGAATAGTTCCTAAAACGCCATTCGACAAGAACTGCACTTTATCCTCATCTATCAGCAAGCTCTAGGACAAATAAAAAACTTCAACCGCAAGGTGAAGCAAACATTAGGAATGCCAGCCCAGGGCAGGGCAAGCTGTAATGCGGCTGTTCTTAAGGCGAACTTCAAAGCACAGGCTGAGCACACTTTAAGGAACCCCTTGTGCAGCAGCCCCTTCACACAGAAAATGATGCAAAGAGCAGTACAGAAATTTCCTATGCTTGCCTAAGCCTGTTACTATGAAAGCTTTTCACCATCATGTTACTGCCCAAATCTTGTCCTGTCAGGTGTTCAGTTCTAATTACAACAGTATTTCTGATTTTGTAACAAATACCTTGGAAAAGGTGAAGCCATAGATTATTACACTAAAATAAAAATGGTCTGCAAAAAGATCATAAACAAAATGAGCCAAAATCTTGTAAAATGATTTTGTGGACATTGTTCTTGTGACTGCACTGTATTAACAAATATAGATATTCCCAATTTTAAATTACTGACTTATTTAAAACAGAAATAACATCAAGGTATGATATCTGGAAACCAGATGTCAAAGCCAAGCCATTTTTGCAACTGCAACTAACTACATAATGAAGGAATGACATGTCAATTTTGTGACTCTGAAGAGTAGATCAGAATCAAAGAACATAACACGTTTTCTCATGAGCAAAGTCAGTCAAATTTTGATCGTCACACCAAATCTTCTGCATTGTTCAAACTGGGAACACTATCTGGGACTCACAGCACACCAACTAAAGTCTCTGATCTGTCCTCTTCTCTCATGTTAGAAACACATACACCATACAATCAGCACACGTGCATGCACACGCATGCACACACATAGCACCAACCACCACACCAATATTGAGGTACAACCAGAGGAAGGAAGGAATCTGGGGTGCAGAGCCAGACAAGATCTGGTCCGGGTAATTTGACCTAGGACTGCTGGATGAGAATGCAGCTGTTCAGTCTCTGAAGTATTTTGAGCTGGAGGTTTTACAGCTAATAAGACCTGCAAAGTATTCCTGGAATTCAGAGCACTGGGCAGAATGATACATAATCACCTAATGCCACAGAACAGGTTAGCTCCAGTGCTGGATCAGAAGCAACTCTGGATGTGCACAGCATGGAGTCCAGACTAATAAAACCTCCTGGAAGCTGAAGATCTGCACGGAGACGCTCTCCAGAAGTCGTATCAGCTCTCGCAATACCTGCATTGAGTCAAACTTATTATGTCTGATTAGACACATGCTGACTGTACAGTCAATCTCCACACGCTACAACTCCCTCCATCTTCCAGATTACTTTAACCACTACTATGCATGGGAAATATAACTTTGCACGTTCTGTTTTGTTGCTCCTCAAGTCCCCATAAGTGAACCATAAAAGCTGTCCAACCACCAACTGCACACAATAGTTCTCAACGTGTAAGCAATGGACCTCCAGGAGTCCATACGTCACTTCTAAGGCATCCATGTAAGACCATCACCCCAGCACAATGTCCTCTTGGTAGGCTCAAATGTATGTTCACCTCTGGTTCTGTTGCAAGATGTTTAGAAAGCTGTAAACGTTAAAGGCTAAAAACCTATATTTCTGTATGCAGGAATGCACTACAGAAGTGAGCTGCTGTTTCTTCTGAAATTGCTATAAGTCACTGGCACAATTTTTGTAACTAGGATCGCTTAGTAAACTGAAAAATTCAGTCTGGGGTATAAGCTTATCTAGAGTTTAATTATGTTTGGATACAATATGGTTTCATCCTCTTAATACTCCACATATAGAACCAGGCATATTTTTTTAAAACCAACTCTTTTAATCACTTCATACAGGAATACAGAGATAACACTTCAGTGTATGAAGCACTGGAATATTGCAGGAGCACTTCTATAAAATGTGTAACATTATCTATAATAGTGTTTGTAACATCATATATAAGCATATCTCTGCCCCTCACAATAGTTTTGCTTGATAGCTTTACATAACAAAACTTCATACTTAATAGATGTGTCCATGAGTTTTTAATAAAAGAAGAGTAACTCCTTCCTTCAACACTGGAGACAGCAAGACATATCAACTTTATTTTGTAATAATAATGTCCAGGTTACTTGTTGACTATTATTCTGGATATTGCATGACATTATTTTCAAGGCGGATATAAGATAGGCATGAAACAAAACAAATACAATGATAGGTTACCTCCAAGAGAGTAACTAAATGTACATTAAAAAGAAACTGGCAAGCTGTGTACTGTGAAAGACTCACCTGCTGTTAACAGTCTGGTTAAAAGGGCTACTTCTCTGAAATAGTACTAAACTACTTAATGGACAGGAAAAAAAAAAAAGACACAAGTAGCTTGGAAAGAAAAATTGCAAAAGAGATTAAGAAATCAGAAAACAAATAAAAACATTAAAAAAAAAATTAAAATCCAAGAGATTTGCCTATTCTTCCCCAAAGACAGCCGGAGTCTTCCACAGCATTACCAGGGACTGTATGTTTCAGCTAAAGTCACTCAATATTTTTACAGGTGTTGGGCTGCAAGTTGGACTCGGGCACATCAATCCAACTATTTTTAACCCCTCCTCTGCTTTCTAACCTCTCGACTCTACTTCACATGAACAATCTGAATTTGTTACTCAGCTAATACTTAGAACTGCCAGAGACTACATTACAAGAACCAGCTGCAGTTGGAACTGGAAAGAGTAAGGAGGTCACCATCGGAGGCAAAAAAGGACTTCTATGAAGGCCCAAACTGTTCAGCATACTCATAAGGTGACCTGAAAATTTGGAGGTTCACGGCATGACAAAATTTGTTGGTGATATGAAGCGAAGGCTGATTACAAACTCCAGAAAGAACTAATGGTATTTAGTGCCACAACGGCAAAATGACATATATAATTAATCATATATAAAATTTAACAGGTATGCAAGGAAACAGATTTTTAATTTCATGCATACAACAGCAGTCTCCAACATGAAAATCACTTCTCAGGAAGCAAACCCCATGAAAACATCAACTCACTGCTCTACAGCAGTTCATAAAGCAAGTGTTACAAATGAATAGGGGAATAATGGATAACATTACTATTTCTCTATGTAAATCCATGGTGTATCTACATGTCGAAGACTGAAAGATTTTGGAATTTCCACCTCAACAAGGATCCCACAAGGTTCAGAGAAAGACGGCAAGTATGATCAGAGTTACAGAGCAGCTTCCATATTGGAATAACTCAGTAGACAGAGACCCCGCACAAGGAAAACAGCTGAGGGACAATACGCTAAAGGTCTGTACAATTGTGAAGCAAGGGAAGGTGACAAGAAACAGTTGTTCTCATCTTTTCTAATACAAGAAAAAATCTGTAAGTATCACATGTTGTTGATGTTAGCTTCAAAAAACAAATGGAGTTAATTTTCCCACACAACATGCAGTTAAATTCTGTAACAACTGATTGTCTATCATTAGTTGCTAGTTTATGTGGGTACAGAAGACAAACAATTAAGAAAAAACATTAAGTAATATTAATTATAAAGACCCAATTGATGATGCAAGTGATCTCTGACACAATATAATTTATCTACTTGCTCTTTCTTCATTTGCTCTTCCTTAGAGTTTCAAATGGAGACATGATACTGGCTTACTTGTACTTTGGGTCTGAGCTACTATGGCCATTACCTTCTGGGTTTTGGTACATTATTTTTTTTTCTGTTCAGTTTCATCAGCAAAGAATTTAAACTTAGTACTAGAAATTTTAATTTATACTAAACAATAGAAATGTAGATTTTAAGCCTCTATTCAAAGCACTTCTGCAAAGCCTCTTCAGACTCTGAAGTGTGCCTGCTGCACAAATTCAAATGTATTCCCAATGTAAGGCTTAAAAAGACTATTTGAACATCAAGGAGCAAAGTAAAAGATTCATAATTACAGTTGCAATCAAGAAATAGGTATATGTGTACGTGCGTATATAGGCATATCCATATCTCTATGTATTTATCTCTATGAACATTACTTTCTTCTCATTTTCTTTCAGCCAAAGCCCTTTTGTCCCAACTCTAACATCCTCACGTCTCCAAGTAAGCTCTTTTGCTCCTCCTAGTTATACTGCATGCTGACTTCTATTCTCATATAAATACACAAATGTCTATACTTCACAGCTTTATCGTGTTACAAACTGCATTTTCTTGGTTTGTGATTCAGATAGATTCTATAAATCTGCATTTTAGTCTATGACCTTTAAAAGTCACAAGAAGTGTACATGCAATTTTGTACTCCAGTGTATTATTGTTTACTTTAGAGCAGCCACATACAGCACCGAACAAACTGTTTCAAAGGACAAACACTCACTCTCACCTCCCAAAAATACTCTGCTCATATACATAACAAGTGCCAGTTTGTCCCCTTCCTCCCTCAGCCTACTGCCCATCTGGGGCTTCCTATGTCCTGAAGGCAAAGGGATAGAGGGGAAACAACTTCCATGTCAATCATGGACTATCAAGGGCCCTTGAAAAAACAATGGAGAAGTTATTAACTGTGAAATTCCTACCTTCCTGGCTCCAACCAGGCTAATATTTCTTTCACTGTCTGAAGCTGGGATAGGAGAGAAACTTAACTATTAAGATTCCCCTGACTATTAAAAAACAGAGTAAGAAACAACCACTGGAGCCTGGAAAGAGACAATACTACCAGCCTAGAGGCAGATTGGAGACGTTTACCGGGACCATTCTATGAAATAACTGAAGGAAAAGACCAACATTTTACAAGAGTTATTTTTGGTTTATTCCTTTTCTTAGCTTCTGAATAACTTCTGGATGAGGAAATAATCTTAATTTTGATAGGAAAATTTTCAAGCTGTTTTCAAGCCAGAGGTCATGTTTTCTTGGAGGGGAAACTTCCTTTTGGGTACTGACTTCAGCTGCATCTCTCATGCTTACACATTGGAAGGGTCACATCCAGTTTGGGTACTGTTGTCTCATGGAGTTCCACTCACAAGAAAAGCAAACAGGAGCTAAATCTAATCTATATCAAAGACATGATCAGTACAGATGGAAAAGAACAAGGTGCATACAAAGCGCTACTATAACATAGCAAGAAGTCAGCCAGCAACTTCCCAGGTCTTTACCCTTTTCACCATGGGACAGTTTGCATTATGGCAAAATGACTTTTTTTTTCCTGCCACTTCAGCAACATGTATTAAAGCCTTTAACTTGCTCAACTTGCAACCATTCTAATCTTTTTTCAAGAAGAATCTAACCAGATTCTTTGCTACTGCAAATTATGGAGAAAGCAGTTTCAACAATCATGCGGTAATGCTCCTCACATGCAGAGTATCCCTTCCTTCGAGGCTTATACCACCATTGGAAGATTTCATAAAGTTCAGAAGAATTTCAGGGTTCGGAAGTCAAATAAACAGGTAAAAACATTTTAAATTTCAGAGACCTATGCATTCCTTATACAGTTAATTTGGAAATTTGGAAACGGTTTAATGCAGTTACATTGCCTCTTGATATTTTTCAGCTCATGCATCACTATTTCTCTGTGAGTGATTATAATTTTTTATGATGTGCAACACAGCATAGGTAGGTTTCAGGTATTATTTTTATAGCGACTTCTCTCGTTTATTTACACACAAGGCGTACAAATACATGCTTGGTGTGGGTCTGACAGAGTAGGAACATTAACATATCGTATCAAATACAAGTGTATCCAGTATTTTGAGGAGGAGCATTTTCAGCTTCATGCTTTGTTCTCGCAGCTGCAGAACAGTTTTACTCTGAGTAAGAAGCAAACTAAGGAAAGCTCAAAACCCCTTTTCTGCAAAGTTACAGTGAGGGCATGCCCACTAACTACATGAGAAATTTCCTCCACGTGCTCTTCAAAGCCCCTAAGAGGCACTCACCCAGTGTAAAAGCGAGGCAAGTGTTATTTATTCAAACTTGGGAAATGGTACAATTTTGTGAGGTAATTTCATTTATTATGCTACTGACTTGGTTTGAAAATTTTGAATACCACAGCATCAGCAAAACATGCTTCATGCAAACGACAAATATTCAAGGCGTGAGCAGAAATCACCAAAGTTACACGGCTATCGAAGAAAAAGGAAAGGATCTGGCTTCTACTAGAAGATCTCACAACAAAAAGCACTGATACATATCTTCGCTTTCTTTCAAAATGTCTTGCAGTATTATATTTACTAACACTATTCTTGTATATTACTGAATGCATTCCACCCAGAAATTTAAGTTGATGCACAGGCCATGATATAAACTTTCATTTGCCTCTGAATATAGCAATTATCTATCTTTAACCCCATGAATGTGTGTGACGCCCGCTGGCCTCCAAATTGTCTCCTTTTCAACTGAGCATCGACAGCTTTACTACCAAATCAAAGTACTGCACATTTGTCATGAAATAAGTAGCACTCCATTCCTTTCCACACAACTTCAACAACTTTCAAATTTGATTTAACATCTATATTTGCATTGCTAACTATTATATAATTCATTCTCCAACAGAAAATAAAAATTACGGTGTTTTTAAATTTTTAAAACAGGTAGTTTTAAGGGAACAGTCCCAGTACCCCAGCCTTTAATATCCAGAAATTATGCAAGCAACTTTGGGTTCACTCCCCGACTTGGTAATTTATTTTATTTCACAATCAAAACATCTGGGTCTCATTTTTGGCAATAAACAAGCTAGCTTTTCTCTCCTTTGTTATTAAGAGCTCTATGGCATTGTCCTTGGAGAACAGCCTCAGGGAACATGATGTAGTTGAAGTAGTTTCTGAGTTACTTTAAGGGAGAAGTGGTTACATCACAAGCTTGGGCGTAACCAAGATGCAATAAAAATGAATTAATGCATAACAGGAGACTCAGACAGAAAGACAGGAGTTATTGAACTCTACGGAGTTACTGAGTTTTCTCTATTAAACAGCACCGACTTGGGAAACAGTAAAGCAGGAGAACAGTCAATTTCATTCAATGGTTTCACCAGAAAAATCCTATTAGCATCAAGAAATACATTGTGGTCATTAATGTAACTTCTTCCCCTCCTTTGTATCACTTCCTTTTTGTAAGGGAAAACAGTCACGACACAGCACCCATTAAAAAAAGTCAACCTTGTCCATTACTTTCTGTCAGCACCTCTTTATATTACTACACTAGGAAATACAGCCAGACAATACATAATGGAATTTCAGTAACGTTGCTACAAGGAAGCACAGTACAACCATATTATAGGATTATGGTGTGGAATAAATGATCTTCTTTATTTACGTAACCTGCTAGTACCGAAGCTTTTCCAAAAACTGAGAGATACCACTGCATGTCGCTAAGGGACTTTTTTTTGAAGGAAAACTGTTTACAACAGTTACAACTTTGAGATCCCTTATTACAAACATAGCAGGCTGGGTGGCCCTGGTTCACATTTTCAAAGCTGTCAGAAGTAATAACCTTTATTAGTAACTTTTCATTAGACTGAAAAAGATTATCTACTCTCTATCAGAAGCAGACTACATCTCTTTGTACAAAGCAGCAGCACACGAACTGGCAGCTCTATAACAGTTTTTAGTTTTCAGAATAAGAATTCCTCTTTATTTTTTTAGGGTCTCTTCACAGGAAAAAATCTGACATTAAGAAGGAGGACAGAGCCAGTATGGAAGCATTAGACACAGATTTCATCTGGCTACAAACAAACTAGTAACACAGGCAAAAAACGCATGAGGAACAGGTTTAAATTTCAATGTTTTCCCAAAACCAACATGAAGAAACAAAAAAGGTCTAATAGCATTCATGTATGCATTAAAGACTGAGATCAACGCTATACAGCATACAGAAATGGACAGAAGCGTTAGTACCAACTTAGTTGAAGAAGGTAATAGAGAATCTTAAGTATAAGACAGCACTTATTAATGACTATGTCAACAGCAAGAAAATCCTGTAAATCCAGAAGTATCAAGCAAAAGTTCACGGACAATCTCTTAACTCAGTAGCGTATTTATAAAACCAACCAGTTACATTCAGCAGCAAGGTAGTCTATATCTGTCTTTCTCAGCCTTTAACATACAAGAGTTTACATTTTCTATTAACTATCATTCAAATACATCCAAAAAAGCTTGATCAATAAACCCTGAAACGTAGAGACGCTCTCTGCAGAAGCTGTTTCTGTTTCTGCAGTGCTTTTCAGAAGTTCTCTTATTTCAAATCTAAAAAGATTTATGTATTCACACAAAATCTTCCAGTTTTTGTATCTTCAAAACCCTAATACAGAATGAGAAAAAACAGTTACTTTCTCATGATTCCTCCAGACTATGTGAAAACAACAGGACTTTACCCAAGGATTATAAAGAATCTATTGGAGTATCCCTAAATGTCTACCACTTTTAATACTTTTAGACAGGGTTAAACCATTTCCTTACACCAGACAATAATCTCTCTCCAGGTCAGGGCTGAAGCCCTGTGAAGAAAGCAAAAATGAAATTTTAGCGTGCACGTCTCCAAGCCACGTTGCCCCTGCTGACAAGTCTTAAAACTTTATATTAATCAAACTAACCATTTCCAGAAGTCAGAAATAGCTGTAAATAATTAGCAAGAAAACTTGCAAGTAGAACTATTATTGCAATTTTTACCAGAAGAAACAGAACACTATTCCTATTTGATCTGTTTTAATAACTCTATACCAGCCCAGCTCACCACACCTCTCCATATATAGTAAAGAATGCTTCTGTGGTAATGTGTTACTCCTTCCTCCCTGGGGCTATATGCCAAGCAGAACTATTTAAAAAGGAAGACTAGCAGAATCATCTCCTGCCTGAAATCAAACTGGATGCATAACAAAGAATGCATCCTCCAAAGCCATCAGAATGAATATAAGGAAATAATTAAGCAGAACAAAGAGCACACTGTACACTGGACTTAAATTTGAGAATGAAAAAGCAGCTCTTGTGACTGCTTTATCACAAGCCTGTGGGAATCACCTATCACAACTCATTCAAAGGACATTTTCTCACTAGGAAGCCACAAGGGGTAACCAGCCACAAAAATTCATTATCATTAAAGAAGCTCTTCTCTAAAAATTGAGCGCATCCAATTTCTGTGATAATTACCTCTGATCCACTTCCACTTTCCCAGCAAGTTATCAAGTGCAGGGGGTCAGTTTTTCTGAAGTGCTTCAGTACCTAGCAGTTCCCATATTTCTCTTGTATTCCTAATATACTGCATCACACCTATCCCACTCAGAATTATCAGACAAAAATTAAAATGTATACGTAATATCCCTAACATCTGCATGAACCCTAGAACCCTCTCTTCTTATGATCCCCATACTGTAAGACCTCAAGACAAAGAGAAAGATCTGGAGAAGAGGTCATCTCCAAGCAGCTGAGAACATAATACTAACATGAAGTTAACTATAAGCCAACATGAATTAGTTTGTTCTGTTCTATACAGAAGGCTGCAGCTTCAGGTGAGCTCCAGTTCAATGGACACAGTTAAAATGGAGTTGTGCCAGATGAAAAGCAAGATCGAGACTGTACTGGTCTGACCAATGACAGAAAAGCTTCAAGACCTACATGTTCACGTATTCTCCAAGAAAGAACTAAAAGATATTAAGTACCTTGAATTCATCATCAATATTTCGCTCAGGAACAGGATTATTTAAGGATTGCTGTACTTGACAGAGTTAAATTCAGCCAATAACACAGTATTTCTAAGATGGCAAACAGTATAATCCTCCTAATATGAGGAAGCTCAAAGAAGCAAAACCCTTTTGATAATTTTAGCTAAGCTAAACAAAGTTCATCCAAATTATTCCAGACCAGTGATGCAGCAGTTCTGACCCAACAGTATCATAGACCTTATTTCTGTATTTCTTACAGATCCTGGAGAAATGACTGCTAAATCCTTAAGTGTTTTGCTTAAGTAAGTACTCCCATAAATCTTCATCAAGTATAAAAAAACTGCTAAAATCAAACAAACAAGCCACAGAAAAGAATAATGTTTAAAGACTCTGATGTAATGTTCAATGCTGATCAGTTATTCCAACTGAATTATGGTTACATTGTAGTGGAAGTGTCATTATTCCATTTGCTTTGTAACCATCACTTTCAGAAGCTTAAGAATCCTGTGGTTACAGAATCTCTTGTCTCCATAAATGAGACCCAAATTTGTTTTTCCGTGAGTTCTTATGGGTCAGCGAACTACTATGAAAATATTTTTGATGAAACCAGGCTCATTTATTATCATATTGTTAAAACAAACCTCTTCATTTTGCAGCCCTGGTCAGATGTACTAATGCAAACCAAAACCAATTCACTGAAGCATGCATCATGCTTTCTTGCTAGCTGCCCTTTGCCTCTCTTGCACTCTCGCAGACCTATTGACAGAGTTGCTAATGGCTTCCTTCAGAAAAGAGGTGCCAATTTTTTTTTAATTTTTTTTTTTTAATATTTACAAAAGAAATAAAGGTTCACTGTTGCATCAGCAATAACAAAAAAGTTTGGCTGTCCAGCAATGGCTGAGTAATATGTAACTATATAATTATGTGCTACAGACAGACATAGTAAACTATGAAATTTGAGGATATTAGTGCCCTCTGGGAACCCACAGTTACCGGGAACTACCGTTTTCCCAAATGTGTATACCCAATTAGAAGATATAACCACTACACATCTACACATCTTCAAAGAATCAGTATAAGTGGTTTCTCATAACTACTTTATTCACTGAGTGGTCCCCAAAGGGCAAGAAAGTGACAGCTACTGTATCATTAAAAAAATTATTCCAACAGCAGTCCCATAAAAATAAACACATTAAGAATTATAGTTCTTGTTCACTTGACTTACGGACAAGAGAGAGTAGGAGGGATTAAGCTTTGAACTAGTTTATCACTATTACAGGCTTAAGAACTTTTTTGCTAAATAAAGATGGTCCAATATAAACACAAATGTTTCAGGAATGGTATACACCCGTGTAGTGCAGAGGACTCTCTAACCATCTGTTGATCAAAGCATACACTTGTCTCTTTTTACCTGTTCTTTCCATTTTAACTACAGACTGCGTGCACAAGATCTAGCTCATACAAGGTATTTATCAATAGCAGAAGGCAAAGAATGAAATTTCTGCTGTTTAAGTGTGTTTGTGCCACTCACACCAACCACAGTTCCAAAAAAATTGTCTTTCTGATACGCAAGCACGCACATGTTATCAAACCTACTGTTGATAGATACAGAGCAAGCTTTTACCAAGTTCATAGTGGATTTCTTTCCTGAATTAACCTGCAACTACTTTTTCATCCAAGGTAATACCACAATCAGAGTACACTACATGGCTAAGCACTACTGTTTTTCAAGTATGCAATGCCCACAGAATGACAAAGTATGCCTCCAAAAAAGCTCCAGATACATTTTTTCATGTTAAAGCTTTTCTTACTCTTTGAAGAGTCGTGTTTCCAGTGATGTTTCTAAAAATTATCTCACCTTTTCACAGTGTAGCTTAAACTACTTAAATACTTTGAAATAGAAATGCAGCCAGCTTTATTAAGGCACTAAACAGGAACCTGACTTCATGCATAGGCAAAATGGAGACTGGGTACCTCGCAGAATCACCAAGTTTGGCTTTTACAAGTTGTTTCATGCTTATTATTTTTTCCACCACAGTCTTACTACACTAGTGATCTATACTTACACTTGAACCACTATGTATCCAAAAAACACCAAGTTCTACCTGTAAATCCCTATTGACATGAGAATGTAAACACTAATTAATCTTGAGATATTGAGACATTGACATTACAGAAGTGTGTGTATATATTGCAAGCTCGCTATGTTGTATGATTATATTACACAGTATCAAGTTCTAGCCTTGAATAGAATATATATTATATTCTTAGGATTTTAGTAGCTTGCCGCAAAAACATTCTATTTTGCCTTTCTGAAAACTAGCGTGAATTCTTTTGTTTCAAATTTACAGTGATACCTCAGCCCTGTGGTACATCTTTTGAAGAAAATTCAGTAAGCTCTTATGAATAACTATTGACCAAACCCATGGCTACAGCTTTTGTTACACAAATATATTTTTTTTGAGCAGGCATTGTCCTGTCTTGCACTTGGGACCATAAAGCTTTCCAGAGTTGCAAGATGTTGCACTGGTATCTAAAGGGGCCAACTGCTAGTCGTTACAAATGGACCAAGACCATAGCAATCAACATCACACACAGCTGCACTAATTTGTAACAGCAAAAGATTCACAAGGAAATGCTAAAACTGAAATTTGCACTAGATATGACATCAAAATTCAAATGGAAATTCATGTAATTTGGATTTCAAAAGTGTTAAGATGATCTTAAAGTTTTAAGTACAATTCATTTTGGGATGTGCATTTACTACTCACACTACTTATGAAAGATGATTTCTTTACTGGACAGTATCATTCTACTACAGTCAAAACAAAGTAAAATTTTCCTGAAAATTTAATATAGAGTACATTATTCACTATATGAACTGGGTATCTGCATGGAATAGGCCATACTAGAGTATTTTCTTCAGTCCTTAACTGTTGTGAGAAGCTTGACTCTATATGGAAATGCATGTCCTGAGGATCTTATAACATTCTTTTCCAACAAGAACAACTTTTTGGACTAATAGTTGCAAATTCCCCTTCCTCCACAACAATTTTATATTGACTATAAATTTGAATTGTGGGAACAGCAGAGAGAGTTCTTTTTTTAAAAAAAAAAAAATAAATTCCTGACCATATCTAGTATGTCATTTACACAAATGACTAATGTTTCTCTAAATTACTGGCAGTTAAGTAGTGTAAGAAAAATACATTTCAGTGAAATCCTCCAGAGTAGCCAGTGTACAGTATTGACAGATTAGTGAAGTATGTGAGCCATATCTTGGGAACATTTATTTTGGTTGTTTGAGCCAAAAGCAGCACATAAAGCTGAATCAAAGGCAATTCAAAATTAATGAGCTTCCTTCTTTCCTTCCAAGAATTAATGAAGGTGAGCTGTCAGCTTGAGCCAAGATGTGACTCGATAAGACATAGCACTTACATTCCTCCCCAATGATTTACTGAAGTGTACTATTCACACTCAAGCTGTCAATATCTATTTTAGTTTTTATTTGTAGACACACGCACACCATATATACACACATACACACCGAGAACTACCACGTTCTTGCTACTGGTTTCGTCCTGTGTAATTCTAAATGTATCAACCACACAGCTAAGTAATCCACCATTTGCAGTGGTATAGCAGTTTCCATAATACCTCATGAATAAAATTTGTACCTATTAATTTATTTTCTCATTATCATTTACATTTCTCAGGAAAGCTACTGACTTTGCCTAGTTGGTTTTTTTTAAGCAAGTCTTATAAGAAACAGGGATTCCTTATTGGTGACTTGACAGCACTCTTAAAACTCAGATATCCAACCTGAGCTTCTTAGTGGGGTGAAGGGCAGATGGAAGTCCATTAAATACCTCTGCTCTAGATGAAAAAGCAGTGGAACTTTCCAAGGTGTCTCAACCCTCTCCATGAAATGGATAGCATATCCCTAATACCTAAATTGTAGGCAGCTCGTTCAGTAGGAGCAGAATAAGATTTGGAAAGATGATAAGCAGTTTAGTTTCTTGCAACAGATGTAAATCAGAAATTATCCAGTACTGGAACTGACTTACAGTCCACCCAGATCAGTATCCCATTTCCTACAGCGGCAACAGGCAGACACACAGAGGCATAAGCCTAGGGCAAGCACACACGATACTCCTCTACCAGCTTTACTAGCTTTCAACCTTTTTCAGCTAGACCTCTTAGCTGGATGAAGACTTTGCATATTTAGTGGCCCTCAATGTATATCTCTTTCACAATCATAGCCAGCCTCCTGATGACCATATGTGAACTTCTTTATTATTCTTCTCTGAGCTCCAACATTTTAGGATTTCACTACACCACCATCACTCCCATCTGCCCATTCTTCAACTCTGAAATGCATCTCTTGTATTATTTCACAGTGACTCAATCTCAAAGTGCTTCTACAATTCCTCAGAGTGGGCATTTGGATTAAAACTGCCCATGAAGCAGTTTTCTGGAAGGCTATAACAAGGGTGATGAGAGATGGAGTAGCCTGGGTCTCAGCCACTTTGCTAACAGAGTTAATCTTTATCAGGCAGGTTATTTTACAGATAACACCAACAGCATGTGAGGCAAATTCATACAAGTTGCTCTTTAAGAAGGAAGGGACAAGGCTTGAGGTCTTGGCTCATAGTTTAGCCAGTCAAATGAGTCAAGCCAGTTCCAAAATGTTTCACCTGGCTGGAAATGATACCTATGGTTTGGAGGACTGCTGAATTTACCTACCAGTAATTGGAAAGATTTAATCAAGAGCTCCAAAATTAGATTCAGAAAAGAGATCATCAGCTCCAAGAATGAGTCATAAACATCCCAGGTTTAAAGCGAAGGTGTTACCCAGCCCACGAGCACACAGAGACAACTTTTTCCCCTTGGAAGAAAGGAAAAACATTGGTGAAGACTAGCTCTGATTTAGCTATATAAAAAAGACAGCAGAACAGCTGTGTGGTAAGACATTGGCTGTAAGGGGAACAGCAAATCACTGTGTTTTCACAATACATAAAAAGATGGCACAAAGGTAGGAGATCACAGCACTCAGACTAGCACTGCATGGTGCAATAATGAGAAAGCAGAATGACAGAGACCAAAAAGACCTGTAGCAATCCAAGCCCAAAAAAGAAACCCAAGAAGCACCTCTCTTGCAGATGCCCAGAGAACTGCATGATACCACAGGAAGACGCAACATGTCACTGTGATGAATTTGCACTCAGCCTCAACACATGAACACTTCGGGACTCAACTTTTTTCTTCATGTGTACATTAAAAACCAAGAGCTTTTGCTTAGCTTCTGCCACACAGGACAAACTAGAACTCAACCATGGCTCTCATGACATTACTTTGGGACGGCCATTCTCCAAGAGTAAAACCAAAGGTAGAGACAGGGAGTATGATTTCCTGTAGTCTGCTGAAAGACTAAGTGCATACTGCTCCAGAGTACAAATGGCAGAGATTTAGTCCTCCTCTAGAATTCTGGTTCTGAGTCAGAAGCAGGATCAAACTGTGGAACCCTCTTTGTGCAGTAAGTTGATGAAGGAACCCATGAACTTAGAAAGCTGCTATATGAGGGTGTGGCTGCTACTCTATTGCTATCAGGGTCAGAAAATTATGCAGATGAAGTACTTACAACAATGTAGTCCTCGCTTAAGCAGTAAAAACTATGTTATGGCCACTTGAAAGGGAAGACCCACACTCCAAAACAACATAATTCTTGAAGTAGTAAGGCTGTACCCATGCAAGTTAAACCAAATAATCTCTCCAAATACATTCATAATTTGCCCATGTATTTTTCAGAGAGACTGTCTGAAAGGGAAGCCTTGGGCCAAACCCTAAACTGGAGAGTAAATAGGAATGGAAGTGTCTCAAATAATACTAGGAAGGCTCTGCAGTACAGTGTGCTCCGTTCTCCATGATGGCCCGACTGGCATCCAGGAATAAAACCAACAGCGCCCCTTCAGATACTCACACCCAAAACATTGTAGCTCATCGTGTTGGACTTCTCAGTGTCAAACAGACACTCATTTGAAATGCAATGCTAAACTTTTCTTGAAAATGTAAGGTAAAAGAGACTGCTTTTTCAGATGTTGGTTATAGGATTCCTTTTTTTTTTAACTGGAATAATTTCTCAGAAGGTATGGGTCAAACATTATAAACAATATTAATTAAATATTAACCAACATCAATAAATATTGCTTGAACTTGCAGTCATCAGCCAATGCAGCAAGGAGCTTCGTATTACTAGCTTACAGATGCAGGCAGTGCAAGAGCTAAGTACTAGTCTATTCTTCAAATCAGGAGAACAAGAACACACCTGAAAGTGTCACAAACTGAATTTCAGTTTTCCATACTCTACGCCAGCTCCCGCAAAGAGTGGTTAAGTTTACAACTGGTCTCTGTTAGAAACTGGTTTCTAACTTTTACAAAATATTACATCACTGACACACAGACTATGATCTGGGATTAGACAGCACAGGTTCATTTTACCCTATTGACTGTGGGTTGCTGCAGCAGTAATTCTGCCCAGTATGAAAGATTAACTCAAGTTTTGACATCTGCTACACCTAGTTCCTCAGGAGTCAATGGGGGATGCTACCATCTTTGGTATGAACGCAAAGAAATCCACCCCTCCCAAATGCAAAGATGCCACCCCTAAGAGGGGAAAGGCCAAGTGTAAAGAGCTGTCTAGGGAGCAGAATACAGGCAAAGGTTATGGTTTCTCACTCCTAAAGCACCACCTGTTCCTGGGGAGTTTGCCAGCAAACCTGGTACTGCACCAGCTTACACATGGTACTTTGAGAAGGAAGAGGGAAGTATGAAAGTCATAAAATTGATTAAGTATCAGACCACAGCTTTAAATCTATTTTAGTGTGTCTTTGTTCTCCACCATTTCCAGATAAGTATTTTATAATCACTGATTTCCAATTAGATATGCCATAGGGAAATGAAGACACAAAACAAGAAAGCTTTTTTCCTGAAAGGTTACATTCAAACTGTCTTACATATTTACAAATCCATAAATAAGTCTAGTGTATGCAGTTCCAGAAAAACACCTAAACTGCACACACTGCAAACCTTCTATAAACACTATAGCTTTGTCCATGCTGCCAAAGATTTGCAATAAGCTTTTGTTTACAACAGTAAAGAACTGTCCAATGCTTTTATTATTTTGCCTACTGCTCTGAAGCACTTAGCAATATTTCCACTCAGTATGTTAATTACGGAAGATGATTTTTGTATTACATGACTTATTTAAAGCCTGTTCAATCTCAATTTATGAAATACAGACTGTGAAGCATCACATCACAATTTATTCTTCTGCTTAGCATCTTTGGTAACTATTAGCCATTTTACAGTACACTATGCCAAATAAATACACTTTAATACCTTCATCAAGCATTTAGGAAGCTGCTTACAAAGACTCAATGCACAATAGCATCTCTGTAGTTAAAGGTCAAATACAATTTCTATTTTGACCTCTGTCTTAGCATACACAAAACCAAAACCACATATGTATGCGCTAGGGTTAAAATCTGGATTTTACCTTTATTTATTTATTTATTTTAAAGCTAATTATTTTTCCCAACTTCGAAAAGACTTCATTTGGCCATGCTTATACATTTTTCCCCCCTCCCCTAAACAACAAAAACACATTTTTAGTGTTTTCAGATGTTGAAATCTTTTATGCTAGCTGAAGACACTAATTTGAGTAGAAAGAACCAGCCATCGGCCAAAGTCCAGTCTTTTGAAGATAATACAGCTAAGTGACAATTTCTGGCAGTTGGCTGTGGAAAAGTCCGGATTGGTTGGTGTCTTATATCCTGCCTCATTTTTCACATAAATGTGTGGCATACATCTGGCTCTGGAAGAAATTTCAGTTCATCTTTTAGGCCAACCACTATGCCTCTTTCTTCTTGAGCCTCTTTGCATATGAAATTTCATAATCATTTTATCTTAAAACACTGTGTTATCTTAACACTGTGTTAATAGCAAAGCATACAGCTGAAATGCTAAAATCCAAAATAAATGTGGCTGTAACACATTGTGCCAGTATACCACTGTGTTTGTATGGGCATACGCACACTACTTCACACCACAGAAAACAAAACCTTGAAAAGGGATCAAAGTTAGACCTTTTACAGTTAACTATTAGGAAAAAAACTGCAGAAGGGAACTAGAAAAAAAGAACTACAGATTCTGAAACCTGCCATACACCAACAGACACAGGTGGTGGTCTAAAATTTGTTACCCTGCTACTGGCAAGGAGGGCAGACTATCCAACTGGCACTTTCAAGTTTCAGCAAAACATTTCCATAGCTTCTGAAACACTTATTGAACATATGCATATATCTGCCCTGCAAAGTCTATGGTTCAACATCAGTTAGTAGCATTTTTTGGACGGCAGCACTTTGGAGCCAAAGGAAGGGTGATAGCTAGAGAAGCCTGGCAGAAGCTGACAAGCCTGGGAAGAGACATGCAGAAGTTATTCTAGCACCCCAGACATGCAAGTCATGTTGACACATAGGCTCTACAAGCTTGACAGTTTCTCCACCTCAGAGCTACAGGGCACAAGAGCCCTGCTGCTCTGTTTGAGGCTCAACAACAGTATACACCGATTATATCTACTAATGTTGTCTCTTAACTGCTCGACTTTTTATGGTCAGCTACCTCACCACTAATCTTTACGTTTTGGAATAAAACTGTAGAAACTTATTGGAATAAACCCACTAGAAACATTTCTGGTTTTCCACTATGGCGAGTACCACTGGATATTCTCATAAATTCTGAATCTTAGGACTCAGCAGAACAACTTACACTAAAAACACTGAATTTTGCTAAGAGGCAATGGTTAAAATTCCTGCGTATTTGGAAAGCTGAGTAAAAATATGCCAAAATAAGAAGTGTCTTCTACCTTCCACATCACCTCATTTCTCAACTTTGTACTGTCTGTCATTTTGAAATATTTTGCATTATGTGCGTCCTTCAGCTGATATTGCCAGACTTTATTAAGCTAATGTACAATTTTGACAATATCCTGCCGCCCTATACCTCTATAATACCTTTAGATGCTCCATTGATATTGTAAGCATTAATCCTCCACATAAAAAATATTTAAGAAATTAAAAAATAAAACATCAGAGTAAAATCCAAATAACTAGAGAGCCATCATCATGGTGTTTTTGGCAGCAGTGGCTAACAGCTCTACAGACATTTTATTTAAAATTTACTTAGACTGTTATGCAGGACATTCTGCTAATTTACTCAGTTAATAATAATGGATTTGCTTCAATAGCCAGACAAGTGAAAATATATTGAGCTAAAATACTATTCACCTAAGGTTATGCGCTTTGAATGATTACCATGGGGCAGGGAATGGAACAATATACTTCCACTGTTACTTTGAATGAGAGACCTTTCTATATGATATTTTGCCAGGAATACAAATCACTCCTGTTTTTTTAAAGTCTGACCCAATGCAGCTGCTTTGTTTAAAAAGAAGTTAATGATTACTTTTGCATCTACTTCAATAGATCAGAAAAGAACATTATTCCAAAATCAAAGCAATATAAGCATTTTTTATTTATTATTTGAAAGAAATTAAATGGAAAAGAGCCAGTTTTTTTAAAATTCAACCATCATACTTTCTTCATTAACATTTTGCAATGCTTGACAATACTTAATAAAATAGTTTTAATATTAACTAAAATGTTGCAACTTAGCCTTTATAAGTTACGCCAAACTTTCCACAGTTCATTCTCCAAAGCCTAATGACTCACAGCAAAAAAATCAGATTTATAGTTTTGTCCTAAAAATGATTTAAGCTAAAATACCAAAATGTTGCAAGTGTCCAGGGCTCCCTTTCATACTACATTCACTTACGAAATATTTTAAAGACAGGCAATCCTAAAAGAGAAGCAAAGATGCAGTATGTTTAGCAGGCCAAGTTAAGAGTTCACACAGGGAAAGAAAGTAATACTTTCACATACTTAAAACAGACACTATTAAAGGTAACATATTTCCTAACTTCTGGTTTCACAAAATATATTATTTTCATTTGCTAACAGAGCAGGCTCTACAGAAAAACACCACATTAAGACAACCCTTGAGTATGATTTGTGGTTACTAATAGCCAGCCCTTCTCCCAGATTTTTTTTCAAAACTCATTTTGTAGTTTAACTAAATCTATCTTTATTTAGATAAAGCTATGAGAAAGATATACACACACACACACACACATAATATAAAATGAGCTTAAAACTAGGACTTATTAGTTAGGATACTGACTCTCAAAGACAAGCTATAATGTGAACAAACTGTTTTCTACAGTGTCAGGCAACGCTTAATTTTGCAAAATTAAGCTGGTTATTATTTTTCACTCCCCAAGAAATGTGAAATAAATCAGCTATGGCAAAACCCTTGACCTGAAAGTGGTTTCTAATTGAATATAGGTACCATGAACTGAAGAAATGGCTTATAATGAGAATTTAAAACTCATCTCCCTTATTGCCATAAATGGAGCTTCGTAATTCAAGACAAAAATCCCAAGTAAATTCATTTTAAAAGTTCAAGGCACTAGTTCAACAACTTAAATGAAAATCTAATCCTGAAATCATCTGAAACAGTTTTAGTACAGCTTACGGTCAATGCTCCAGACTTCTCTTGAACAATTGCTAGTGGGAACTTAACTCTTGAAAGCTGGTTTAGAAAATACCAAGTCCTACAACAAATGCCTTGCAGATAACTGAGCTAACAATCAAGCATAAAAAACCTCTGCTTCTCCATTTAACAAACAGGCATTCCAAACCAGTATGTGATTTTGTTCTAGGCACCTACCTCTAACAAATAATAATTCCCAGAAGTATTTCAGTATTACAGAGAATTTGTTCTGCTGCCATCATAAGCAGACAAATTAACCTAGCTTCGTGATAACGCTAACCAGTACACCCAACTAAGAGTAGCAATTGGATATAGCACTACTTTTGTACCTTTTGATATTTAAGTTTATACTCTTGCAGGGCTAGTAGTTTTCTATAATCAGGTTCTGGATTAAGAGACCTCTTACCTTCAACTTTTTAAAAAAGCAAGTTTAAATAAAATAAATAAATCTAACTGCTCTCAAAAGCAGAGGAAAAGAGAGCAGTCTTTTCTCCACCTAAGTTTAGCATGATAGCCTGGAATCCACTGGTATCAGTTGGCATTATACAACTTTAAAGGAAATTAACATAATCAGAAAATTAAGTCTAAAGGCAGTTTTAGAAACACTGTGGTTCTCAAAGGAGACAATTGCAACTTCCATTAGCATAGATTTTCATATATATAAAAAAATACAAATATATATAATATAATGAAATTACTATAAACAAATCTTTCTTCACCTACATATCCATTTTAAGAGTTGCCCAGATAACATTGTTTTGATTATGTTAAGATTCTGGTGTCATCGGCAGATCTATTTTCTTGGCACACAATTGTACATTTTATCTCAAGTATTAGCTATCATGCAATATAAATTCAACTGTGTTTAAGACCATACTTTATTTAGGCATTTTTTTTACCCATCTCTTTTTCTTAAAGGAAGTTGATTTTATAATCATGAAATACTATGAATGACCATTAACGGTGAGGTAGAAAATCTGCAGATTTTCCATAGATACATAAATACAGATACTTACAGCCGTTCAAGTTGTTTTAGATCCTGAAATGCTCCACGTTCTATCACACTAATCTGATTTTCTTCCAAGTGTCTGCAATTCCAGAAATACCAGTTAATTTTAAGACAACAGAATAAAAGAACTTCCCCACTCCTCTTCACACATGCGACAAAATTGCTTTTCACAGAAGTACCAATAACAGTTATAATCAGAGATTATTAAAAAATCTGGACAGGACAGCACTGTTTTTCTCTTGGTCACTAACAGGAAACTGATTCAAAAATTGCCTCCTGGCTGCCAGATTTGGTAAGCATTTTTGTTCCTAAACTTTTAAAGTCGTAATTGTTATGCTCAGCAAAGTGTTGGTCTAGAGGCTGATTGTTATATCCTTAGTATATTACTTTTTATGTAATGTAATTGAGATAACTGATTCTTACAGCCCATAGCAGGAACCCACTTCATGTCAACATATTTTTTGTCCAGCCTTCATGTTCTGCAGAGATTTCAGGCTTGCCCCAGAGTAAACCATTCGTAAGTCAACCGAAGGGGTTCAATCCCTCCAGAAATACAGCCATGGCAGTGATGTGTGACAACTCTACACAGTCCTTACTGTACCAACAGGGTGCAAATGCCTATGGGAGAAGTCCCAGGTTTCCACTGCGTCTGACCCTGCTTTTCTTCACCCCCTGAAGATAAGTTATAAGTAATGGCGCCTGACTTCTCTTTGATTTACACTATGCAGGAAACAACTACTCATTTACACAGCAGAAATGCTTTTTACAGGTAAAGTAGAAGCTGAGGAATAGAGATACCAATGGTTCCTTTTAAGCTGACCTTTTTCCTCTCCCAGTGCTGCCTTCCAGCACACACCCATTTTCTGGCTCTGTAAGAGCACTCAGATGCATGGACTAAATCTCTAGGCTCTCTGAACATTTTATGTGGCTTTAGCTAAAACACAGAAAGAAGGAATTTAACACACAGTAAGTCTGGGCTCAGCCAAGACTAACTAGAGAAAAAGCACTATTCTTGCTTGTTCTTAACAGCCACTTCTCTGCACTCAGTCCTAGGAGGATGCTCAGAGCTGTTAAGTGGCTAGCAGTTGAGAAGACAGACAGCAAGACAGTATTCCACAGCTAAGACCACATACAAAGATCAAAAAATAAAATTAAAAAAAAAAAAAACAAACCCATGAGCCAGAGAGGCATGTTCCTAAAAGGAAGGGGAGAAAAAACTGCATGAGGAAAGGGAAGAAAGATGAAGTTGTAAGGAATAAAAAGAAAAGGTACACAAGGGAATATTTTTGCCATTATGTTGTCAGTTTCAGACTGGAAGCTTTTTTCTGTTGTGTTGTTCTACCAGTTTCTGCACCATTTCCAGATCACTTGTTTGTTGTGTTCATTCTGATGTCTGAAAACAGGACTAGACTACCTTTCTAGGAACTCTGGGACAGGTTTCAGGTTTCTGTGAAACATACACCTTTATCACACTTGTGGAAAAAAAAAAAAAGATGAAAAAATAGGATGTCAGTAAGGTAGAATAATCAGAATTATGAAGAGAACATAAGAGAAAGCAAAGAAAAAATAATGAAAATCTGAATGACTTCTAGAGAGCAAGAGTATACAAAGTAAAAAAAGCTGCACAAAGCAAAAGAAAAATTGCAAACAAATACCAAATATGACAGGAACGTACAGAATAGGCAAGTGCACAACAACGAACAAAAATGGGCACATTAGCAGACAATGATACAGCATGTCTTGGGTTTCAGATGGTCAGCATACATTGCAAGACAAAACCAATATAAAAACATATATATATTTAATAGCTATATTCTGGTTTTATTCCTGACTTTCGTGGCAAACACCACACTACTCAAAGGCTGAAAAAACATGTTACATAAAAGTAATGCACACAGAACAAAAAAGTCATGTAAAGATGGCAGTTGCATATTTTGCTTATTGTTAAGGACAATCAGTATAAATGACTGCAGCAACATTAGGCAATGTCTGACACTATAAAAAACCAACCAAACCAAAACAACTACTGACATTAATGATAGTATAGTACATGTATTTTAATAGACTTCAAAATTATATTGACAGTTGGGGTGGGAGCCAAGGAAATCTAAACTCCACTGCCAGAGATGAGCGAACACCACAGGAACGAAAAGTCCTCCAATAGATTTGAAGTGTTTTCTTAGTATGTAACAACTTGTTCAAAAGTGTTAAGGTAGCAGGAGAAAAGACTTGCCTTTTCATTGGTAGGATTCAATTAATTCATTGATTCAATTATCACTAAATAACTGTACAGTTCAACAGTTGCACTTTTAAGGACTTAAAGCAAAACATTGCAGAGGGCAATCTTAAGAAATACAGAAAGGAATTTTCAGGGGGGGCTGGTGAGGTTACTTATGTCTTTCTTAACTCCTGATAGCTGTTTGTTTCAGAAGAAGGGGTCAGAGTGGCAAAACCAGCCTGCCTCTGTCAGTGCTGGGACCAGCTCAGGAGTTTTGTCTTGGTTACTGAAACTTGAAATTAAGTGCAACTGTTCAGTAAAATACTGCTAGTGAACTAGATGGCACACAGAGAATGTAGTCACTATTATGTAAATGGCACTCGATAAACTGAACTAGATATCAAATCTTTTTTTTTGTTGTTTTTAAGTAAAATTAGAAATTTGAACTTACCCATTGGTTACTGTTAACATAAATACCTTTCACGTTTCAGAAACATTTTCAATAAAAACATCTCAACTACTGCTTTTAAACATATAGATCTACAGACATGCATATATGATCGCTCCAATAACACAGCAATGTTTCTCACTGAGAAACTTGCAAATTTGCATCCCTACAGTAGCACTCAGTGCCCAAATACAAGCTCAGTGAAGGCAGAAACCAAGTTACTTTAAATGAGAGCTCCAGAAACACTAACAACCTAAGAGCTTCACCTCAACTAATTCAGTACGTTATATTCAAAACTATTTTGTTTCTCATCTGTCTTCTCCGCCCCCCCCGTACATGCCCAAATATTTAAAGCTATATGTTTGATTTCACATATAAAAATAATGCAATGAACTTAATTTCCAGAAAGCGAATACCAGATCCCCACGGTATATCTGGCAGAGGCATCAATATTGAAGTCTGCTTCTACGTTGATGTGAAGGGTATCTAAACTACTTGATGTAATTCAGAAAAACTGTTAGAGAAATTTCAAGGAGAAAAAAAGAATTCGCTTTAAATAGAAAGAACCTCCAACTGTTCCGACTGGAACAGCTTCAAAATTTAGTTCTTGTTCTTTTAACCCAAGATTATTTTCATAAGAAAAAAGGTCTATGTATAACTACAATGAAAATCCATGAAGTAGTCCTAATTTTCATCACTAAATTAGTGGTGCCATTTGAGGTTCATAGAAGAGGAAATAGGAAATCTGGAATGACAAGTTCTGTAGACTGAAGTTTCCCCTTTTGATGTTCAAGGCCCGTTTTGAAGTAGTTAAGCTCTTCACTGATACTTTTAGGTTAAGAGATGCTACCACCTAAATTTTTGGTATTTATTACTTCATATTAGACTAAAAAAATTCACAGGTTTCTTCGTGTAAAACTTCTAGAGCTATCCTTAATCAAGTTATGCTTAATCTTCTGCAAAAGTGCTATTAATGGGACTGTCCCTCAAAGTGACCAAAAGCCGGAAGTCCTATTTGTTAGTGTTTCAGTATAATTGATTTATGCCTAAGTAATAGTAAAGTGGACCAAAATTTTTACCACAGTATTTATTAAAAGCCAGTGAGAAACACAAACAATTAAATAGCTCTGAAACTACATTCAGACTTCAGCATGGAACTAAAATTTAGTGTTTCACATCACAAACTGTTCCAGTTGCCTAGTTTAAAAGAGTACTAATAACTGAACAATGTGCAGAAATTACTAGCATTTGGTCTCTAGAATTATGGACATTCTTAGTACTAGCACCCTAAAACAGACTTGTAAAGAAAGGTAAGTTTTGTGTTATACTCACAAGACACGGAGATTCTTCAGTCCCATAAAGTCCGTCTTTGTGATTCTTGTGATATTGTTTTTTTCTAAATCGCTGCAGAAGAAAAAGAAACCAGCATTCAGACACTATAACTGCCATCCAAAATTCCGTTAGCAGAAAGTACCTCCACCACTGGAGCATCTATCAGCTGCTCAAACTGTACAAATTAATGTTTCCATTAAAATCTCAAAAAACAAGTCATCAATCCTGACACATTCTGCCTCCTCCTCCGAGTACATTGCTCTCATACAAGAATCCTATTCCATTTTTATTTCTAGTATTGCTGCTTACTATATGCTTCTCTCTGCCTCAAGACTGCAGTCGTGTAAGAGGCTAAATATATTCAAGACTCAATGGGTATAATACAGCTAAAACAGAGTACTTAGTCCCAAAATGAAGATCAAACTTTGGGGTTATTCTAAACCCAAGTGAGGCTAGCCTGTCACAGAAACTTCAGCGACACAGCTTGAGGAGAGACCAACTTAATTTAGTGACTCCTAAGTGTGGTCCTACCCAGACGATTGGAAGATTTGCAAAGTTACAGAACGGCTTATGGGTTGGGGTTTTTTTTCAAGCATCTTAACTGGGCAGCCTCCTGATCCCGGCTTTTTCGAAATCCTGGTTTTCAGAAGATACTGTTAATCACAGTGACCTGCTTCCCATGTACGTTCACCCTTTGCCAATTCCTACCTTCTGTCTTTAAACTCCCAATTCCCTAACACCTCTGTTATGCGCCGACACGTTTTCCTCATGTGGTCACATACCAAGTATTACCTCCTGTACGCTGTTTCAGTCTGTGCTAATTTATGCTCTAGATACAAAATTAATAAGTAACTGGCATCTTTTCCACAACAGGGAAAACCCACTGTAACCTTGAGCTGCCCACTTTTCTGCAGCTTTTCTTTGGAGTGAGCACACCAAAAATACAAAAGAATTTCATGTCTAAACTTATAACTTAATAGAACAGACAACAAAATAAAACACTGTAGTTCAAGACAAATTCTATTGAATTCAAAGTTGGGTCAAATTAAAAATAAAGGAATTTATAAACTAATCCTTCTTGCAAGACTGATCCTATACTTAAGGATAGCTCTGAGTACACTAACTTTGATGCCTTTAGAGTCACAAAAAAACGCAAGAATAACTCCTTTTGTTTCCCAATGTAAAGAGTCTTTGTCTTTCCATTTCAAAAGAGTATACCAAATACCTGCCTGTGCTGTAGGTCCCGTGTTGCTGCTTTCTCTCCTCTAGACTTGCCTGTGCTAGGCACCCTTGAAGTTCTCCCAGTTTAGCCTGCCCCATTGTTTGGAGTTTGGGTTTTGGTGTGGGGGTTTTTTTTCCTGTCCAGATTGTTCTACCTGACCTAGTGCTAACCAACAGGGACAAGACAAACAGCTAGTCTTTCTTCCTGGTCTTCAGCCATGCTTATTTTAACATAATAAGCAATATGCAGCAAACGTACAATTAATAAAAACAGATACACTCTCCATCATGTCACCACATATTTGTTTAGAGTGTCAGTTTGTTAGATACAGGAAGACTTTTATGAAAAATAAATTTTCTAATATTGGAGTAAAGTTTTTTCTTCTGAGTCACATTTTATGTCTATCAAAAGTTACTAAGTATCAAAAATACAAGCCTTTGGGATAAGTTTTCATGCCAAAAAAGCATTCAGTATTTTTCTAGAGATCATGAGATAGTAAACAATACATTCTGACAAATATTGTAGTCTATTGCCATTGAATGAAAACTATCTAATATGAAAAATTAGCTATGAGGCTAGACATTTGTTTTCTAAAAAAGAATATGAGATCACAAATCCACAGCAGGAAGTAAATGCTTTTCCTAAGCAATTATTTTTTAATATAGTTCCTGCATTAATGTGCACCGGGATACATCTCTTTCATATTACAAGGTTTAATTTTTCTCTCCTTTCTAGTAAAATTCAACAACAAAGAAGAAGATTACAGTATTATTTTTAAATACATCTGGTAATCATTTGACACCTGCAAAAACCTTGACCCTGAAATAATTTCTGAAAATCAGATAGGCGTTCCTAAGTGCTGTTTCACATTGATTATTTCTCTAGCTACAAAAAGGAATTCAAGGAAGGAGTAAAAGTCAGAACTTCCAGGAATGCCTCAACTATCACACTTGGATTCTGAAAAATGCTGCACAGACGGCTGTCTAGGATGGCTTCTAAGTGCCTAGCAAGTAATACTGCAAACAAAATGCAAAAGCTCTTGAAGTGTTGAGAACAGTTTAATCATTTGTAATTAATTCATATACCATTCTACAGGGGGGAAAGATTGCTCCTGGCTGGCACAATGTCCAGTAATTTTCTACCATTCATGCAGTTCCATAGCCTTCCAGTATGGCTGCTACTTAAGTCCGTCTTTTTTCACCTCACATGAGATTCTATTAGTAGGATAGAACTACTGCTAAGAAATACATTGAGTGTTCAAGCATAAATTATTATTTCCTTTGAATCAAGATCATTTTTTTCTGCTGACAGAGTAATATTCTTCTAAGGCATTAAATGAAAAGCAATTGTTGTGGTGACAAATTTCATTTTTCTAGTATGAACCACCACATTATCAAATAAAGGCAGTTACATATTTGGAATTTTAAGCCTGTTAAAAGGTATATCTTCAATATTCAGAGAAGAAACAGGACTGATTTTTTAGTATATCCACTAACGTCCCCAAATGCTTCCAACCATGATAACAAAGAGAGGTTTTCCCCAATATGAACACTATCCTCTACTTATCAAAAATGTAAATATTTAGATGAGTACAGGTAATTGTACTTATTCATCTGAGGAAATAACTCTTCATGTTCCTAAACATGCATAATTGTTTTCTCACATGTTCCCTAAATCTCAGATGCAAGCAGATATGCAATTAAGCTCCTTTTAATGTAATTTCAACATGCTGGTGCATTCTCTTACTGGAATTGAAAAGATAAAATACCAAAACACACCACGAAGAACTAAACTCAATATAGTATGAGCCACTTCATAACTGAGGGTAGTCTGGTACTTGAAGTCTGCAATAACAGTGATTAAGCTCACAGTTCATATTCAAAAAACCTCAGCCTATAGGTCTGCAGGATTTGTGCCCAGAACAAACCAGCTACAGCTAAAGATCTCCATCTCTTCCATGGCAACTTAATTCGCCACAGACAACAAGAAGGAAGAACAGATTAAGGATTACTTAAAAAAACCCCAACCCTTAAAATTCAGACCAATAATTCTACACATTGTCCATAATGAGAATTTTTTACTGAATTCTGCCATTAAAAATAGAAGCCATATAGGCATAGCATATGTAATATTTTTTGCATATCATTTTCAAGCTGTTGCATCAACCTTACAGTGAATATTTCTAAAGTATAAGCAAGACGTTAAAAGGATTGAAGCAGTATGAGAGATATGCTAGACTGCAGACATGTTTTATAATATTGAAAACTATTTCTGATGGTTATTAACAAGTGTCAAAATAATATTAATAAAGTTCTTCAGTCATAAAGATAGAATAAACTTTTAAGAGTTAGTTTATGCACCTTAGCACAGGACATACTGAAATAATAAACACATTCTCCTGTCAGGAACCCATTTTCTTTAGCACAGACGGGAACCAAGGATAACGATAAGGAGATGAGGGGGAAAAAATCCCTATATTTCAGCTACATGAACAAGAAAGACAGTATCCTCGCTTGACTTTTGTCAACTATATTTAAAAAGATCCATTAAAGAAAAAAAACACAAAACAACTACAGGGCACTTCCATTGCATGTACCAGCCCATTCTCTTCCATTTGCCTTTATCCTATTGATTGAGTTATGCTTTCCTCCAAGAATACCTTTGAACCACTGCCTACATTTTTCAGATTTTCCAGCTTAATTTCCTCTTCTTAGTTCAGTTCTTCCACCCTGGTGCATCATTAACTACTCACTGGTGCGCCAGCGTGACCTGATCGCAAGAAGCATTGGAAAGAATTAAGTCTTGAGTAAGCAACGCATAAATAGCTTGTGTTTTACTTGCATGTTGTTTCCCATCTGTTTTTCATGTCATTCCTTCAGAAGTTTTCCCTTGCCTGTATCTCAGAAAAGGTCTAGCAAAGCACAGCATTAAGCCTGTCAGAATTCTCCAAGGCAGACAGGAGTCAGCTGAGGTATGCAGGGCAACAGTGTCATTGGCCCCACTTTTTGTTCATTTCGATAAAATTTAATTCTCAGCACAACTTCGCTCAGCTTGAACAAGTGTATGCAGAACTGCATTCCTGTCATGTACATAGCCATCTCCCCACCGCACCACCCCTACTGCCCAGTCTGTGAGACCAATCCCACACATAAGCTCTATTCCTCTCCACTTTCAGCCCCAAGAATACTCCTGCTATTCACTATTCTTCCCCTGGTGAAATCTGCCACTCCCTATTCTGAAAAAGACTTTAACATTTCTTGACCAATACAAATCTTGAGATTGCTTTTTCGTCCACTCCTGCAGATTGGCACAGCCTATATCGTATATATATCATCAATCACTCTGTTAATCCCTTCTGAAGGTTAGTATCTAAGTCGATGTTTTCCATTTCTGTAAGTAAAATCACTTGCACAATGCTCTAAGAGAACCGTTCTTCACAAAGTTTACTTTCCTTAAACCATTTAGGATTTAATTGATAACTGCCGCCTCTGTCTGTTTTAAAAAGCAGTATTCAACTTCCAAGCATTCGCCTGTTCCAGCATGCTCTCCCTCAAGGCTTATCCACCATTTGAAGAAAAACAGACTAAAACCTTCATGAACTACTATGTAACACTTCCTCCTCCTGTTCACAGTAGGTCTAACACTGCTGCAAGAAGCAGATTGCCACAGGTTACCCTGTTAGTCAAGTAAACTTCGTGACTGTGAAGTTACTGAACTAATGCAGACATTAGTGGTTAACAGCTGGTATTTGTGGGTAACATAATATTTTATGTTTCCTTTATAAAGTTTGGCAGCTGGTTATGGGCTCACTAGTGGGTTTCAACTACAAAAAGCTAAACCTTAACATCTAATCTTGGTTGGCTTTCAAACACATCAGCATTCATAAGCACTGCTGGAAGCAAACAAAGCTTTCAAAAGAAATCGTCTGGGTCAAGGACATAGGGAAAATTATACTGTAAAGGTGAATTTAATTTATATTTAACTTCAACAAATACCTATGTGCAGATACATTCATTCTACATAAAATTCTTATAGTGCAGAATTCCTGCACTTTGCATAGCATGTGGGGCCAAGCGGATCTTAGATCTTACCAAATGTATCTATCTCACCCCAGAGGTACACAAGCCCAGCTACTACTCTTTGTCATTTCACATTCAGATTATATTATCCCATCATCTAAGAACATCTGAGAAAACTCCATTAAGGAATACAGGTCTCTTCTGGTGTGTCAAGCAGCAAAGTTGATACCTCTCAATTAAGAAGAAACTGAAACTGTCATTTATACCAGCTTTTGGTATTAGGTCTGTCTTGTCAACCTATTTTTCTTTTTAGCACAGAACATGTTCAGGACAATGCAGGTGTAGTGGCAGCTTTAAGAAAACAGACACGGAACTATTTCACTGCAATTAGAAACATGAATTGGACTAGAATGGTGCAAGACATCATGAAAGTGACTTCAGATGAACTGTTAAAGGGAGCTTTAGTCATAAACATGTCCTGCTATGTTCTAATAACAATTTAATTTGATACATATTTTTGTAGATGTTGAAGACTAAATCACACAATGTACACGCTTATTACAAACAGGGATGCTTGGAGCAACTGGAATAAATCCTGCTGCATAGTAAGAATTCCTCTGAATTGCTTCATCTTTGACTCTTCTCTAAAGACGATCTAGTAAACTTAAGACAGACTTCTAAATGTTTTAAAGCATCAACATTCTCTAGAGCATGCCATTATGCAGCTTCAAACAGCACTAGGAGTGCACAGCTTTCTTCTGCTACATCACTTAAATTTCAGTTGATAAGTATTCTGCTTAGCCACTCAGCTCTTCCAAAACATCCAGACAATGTTCTCAATCCCCACGCTCTTCCTTGGACTGTATAAAGTCTATGACTTGAAAAGTAAATCCACTTGCCACTTAGCATTACATGCTTCTGTCTTCTAGACTCACATACCTTGGCAAACATATACACTCACCTTAGAGACCTCTGAGCCTATACTTCTCTAATATGCAAGATCAGAATTGAGTTTGACAACACATCACCACCACAATAAACATTACAACTCTTACAAAAGAGCCAAAAACAAAGGCAATCAGGTGCTGAAGTCTTGCAACACTCTTCAAATCAATAATTCAATACTTACATATAAATAAAAAATCCCTATACAAAATTCAAATCCTTTTCTATAGAAGGATACAAAAATTCAAAAAAACACTCCTAGACTGTAGAAAGTTCCTATTATGTAGCTGTCATTTTGCTACCTGCTGCACCCCCTGTGCATTGAAGTCTCCAAGATAATCCAAAGTTTGGGCCCTCATTATAATTGTGAGTCTTGAACATACCCAGATGAATCTCTAACTTAATTCCTCAACTCTTCCAAGACTATAGTATTTTTTTAAATCTGCTGCCCATTTTGGAGCTAGCTCTGCTTGCCTAGTTCTGCTTTTCTAGGCACATAGAAGCCAAAGTCAAAAGGCTTACTAAAGCATAAAAACCAGTTAGCTGTCAGTACAACTCCCTAATGGTTTTGGTTTTTAAGCCTGTGAGCTATGGGCACTATAAAAGTTCACAGGTACAGAAAAGACTCTTGGCCTGATGCTCTTACTGCAAGTAGTCTATTGGCTTGAAGACAAGCTTCTACCTAATGCATTTTTTTTAAGTCACAATTTTTTCTGATCTGGGAATCCACCACACTCCAGGCCTAAACCTGGTAGCTTTTGGTCAGAAAAGACAGTGCTTAAATTGAGTTCTCTTTCTAGAAGAAAAGCAGTTGTTTCACTTCGTTAAATCCATTCACTGTCAGTAAGTGTTCTAGAGCAACAAAGTTTTCCTCCCTTTCAGAAAGCTCTCAGGTGCCAATCTGGCAAACACAGTGTCATTCCTAACACCAAAACCGAAGATCATCTCAGATGTCCAATAATTTCATGGCAGTAGCTGATTTTGCATCTCAATGACAAACACAAGTCTTAGATGGGCAGTATTTTGGAAAATAGTTATTAATCCATTTCTCTTTAACCTAGGAAGACATTACACATAATGAAAATACATACAAAGTAAAAATAACCTGCTACCAAAGGAGAAGGGAATCTAGAGCACCAGTTGCAACTTCGTCCTCAGATGTTTGTTCATTTATATTAATAAACAAGGAATTCAATAAGAGCAGTAGAGAAACTGCATACTGTATTTAAGAAAAATTAACTGCCATACACTTCAAAAGACAGCTCTTACCCAAGTTACACAGCACCAAGATTTTTCCTGTTCAACTGCTTCATAAGTAAGGTATGTATTTCTAGTCATAGAATCTCAAACACAAAATTCAGTTTCTGTTCCTGTTAAGTTTTCAAAGTGGCTACCGCATACCAGCTCCAAGCTATACACATTTGAGACAAATAAATCAGCATAAAACCCAACACTCTGAAAGGAATCTTGATTAAACCAACACCCAATGTAAGCTACAGGGAAGATGCATTTCTCTTCATCTCATTTTTGGTGTTTTCCAACAAGGGATGCATAAAATCTGCATGTCACACAGAACAATGCACTTAAGGATTAATAAAAATCTCTCATCCCCTAACAACCAAACAGGTCAGGATCCGACACACCATCTAGAAATCGCATCAAAACAAACCTCAGCTGGGACACAATTCATGGAACTTCCAAAAGTTCAGGCAGAACAATAATTTCCCCACAAATTTAAGAGCAACTGTCTTGAGGATACAGCACACATTGTTATGATTAATTTGTAATACATTCCAAAGGATTTGTTTTAAATGATAAATGAACTTGGCAGTAACATTCAAAATGTAGGAGCCAAAATTCAAGTGATAACAATTGAATCCGGATTCCTGAATCTGAAAAGTTACTGATTTTTTCATTAGCCCAATTCCTCCAAATAACTCAAGCAGCACACATTCTTGGGAAACAAGGCTTTTATTGTTTTGTCATTACACTGCTAAAGGACTTTGTCGATCCAAACCATCTGCTAAAATGACAGCTTAGTCATCCCTTTAAAATGTTCATGTTTGATTTGTTTTCCCAGCCCCCAAACACTATGCAAGGTAACCATGAACACAAACACACAACACCTGAACTGGAGAAAACACACATTTTCACAGGGAAGTTCACCATTCATTTGGTTACCTACTGCACTCCAGAAGCTTAAAGCAGCAAGGAGTACCTTCCTGATTTTTATGAAAGCTTCCTGTAGGGTTGGAGGCAAAAGGTGGTTCAGTAACTCTTCTCTTCATGAGTACTTCTGTTCTTAGTCTGGGAATGTGCTAACAATCCTCACCATTAAAAGGACAAAAATCCACTACCATGTGCGAACGTATCCATAAAGTAGCTTTTCGGCTATCCTTTGCAGTCTTTACACACCCAGTATCTGTTTTATTATTCTAACCATTTTCCAGGATTTCTATCATGGAGTTAATTTGTCTTAATGGGTATAGACTGCCACTAGCCTCTTGACCTTAAATGACTATAATTCCCTATAGAAAGCACTTGGCAATTCTCTTATGCCTTCAATCCAAGAACTTCAAAGTTACTATGATAAACTACTCAGTTATAACACTACCCTAAAACCCTCTGGCAGCACAATCTGCATATCTTCAGGTTTAACATATTTCCGTCTCAATTTCTGCAATGCGGGAAATAAATTCCTGGGACTGAATTTTATGAAATACACAAATTCCATTATTCTGTTAGTTTCCAAATCACTTAAGCAAGTATGAACATCACTTGTAAAGAAAAAGACAAAAACTTCAAAAACCACGTTCAGCTGAAGTAATATAATTTTTTTAAAAAACGATGGTACATTCTATATAAGACTAAGTTATTTATTCTTAAAACACACAGTTGACTTTGCAAAGGAGGATGAGATTTGGGTTTGGTTTTTTTTTTTTTCATTTTTTTACCGACTGCTAGGAAGACCGATATTCTCTAAACATTTCACATCATCTAGTTCAATAGAAAAAACTGTAAAGTCCTTCACCTAGGAGAAAATAAGCCCATGCAACAATTACAGGTGGGGCACTGACTGACCAGGGAGTTGCTTTGCATAAAAGGATCTTGGAGTCCCATTGGGCCACAAAACATCACCAGTGTGCCTGTGCAGCCATGAAGGCCATCCTTGACCAGACTGTACCAGCAAGAGCAGAGCCAGAGGGGTTTTAAGAATTTGGAAGAATTGAATAGTCTCTTGTATTCAGGATTTGTGACAGTTCATCTGCAATACTGTGTCCAGTTTCAGACTCTCCAGTACAAGACAGACATTGACAGATTGGACAGAGTGAAGTAAAGAGCCACCGACACCATCAGAAACCTGCAGCGTATGACATATGAACAGAGGCCGAGGCTTGCGGGACTTCAATAAAAGGTTAAGGGGAGATCTTACTGCTGTCTGTAACTACCTAGTAGGTAGGAAAATATAGACCCTCGTCTCTGACGTGCAGTACAATCAAGTCATATGTGAAGGAACAATAGTAAAGAAAAAACAAGCCCTGCCACAACCACCAGTTCTCGAAAGGATTCAGAAGTATTCTGCATACCTTCAGTAATGAGTATTGTACAGTGTATTAACACAGTAATATTGGGACCCAGTAATTTTGATACTGCTTGCTATTCATGTTAAACCAGAATAACAATGAATTTACAATCCAACATTTAATGATTTTTCTTGTTGTTGTTGGATAGCACCACATGTATGACAACAGACAGTTTCATTCTCCAGAATAATTTAAACAGTCATTAAATAGCCACACAATAGGTGGAATGTACAAGTTCTGTGCTGCAGTCCCTCATACTTTTGTAACACACCTACATGATACAGCTTTTAGTTCACAAAAATTAGATTGTTGCTTCTGATTACAGAAGGCTTTCAGGTATGACTCAGACTTGTTTTCTTTCTGACTGAACAATGAGAAAACTGATCTTCGAGGTTAAGTGCCCTAATTTTGTGAATAAGCTATCCATTCTTAAGCCCATTACAGTAATGCTTGGTTAATAACCCACATGGAGTGTCCAAATGATCTGGAACTCCTTGCAGGCAACACACTTCTGTCCTCATCCTTATAAAAATAAGGAAAATTACTTGGCAAACTATAGGTGTTAAAAAACACCAAGAAAAAAAATTACCTTTTGCAACTTGTGCAGTGGCTGAATTCCCCATTGAGCAGACTGCTGTTGAAAGTCGTACCCGAGACCTGCAGAAAGCAGCACAACGGACTGAGTAATTCAAGTACTCTGTTTCTTCCAAGGAAACATGTTTGTCCCAGCCTGCAGGAACTCCTGAGTAATTATTATAGTTTGCAGATTTTATTATATATAAAGGAAATGTTATGCTGGCAGAATAGCGTTCTAACAGTACGTTTTACACTCCCGGGCCCTTCACCTTTGTCCTCAAAAGTTTTTAGTTACTCTGAATATGCTCCAGATCTCACTTGGTAGTGTCATCTGTGCCCTTGTGAAAGATAAAGAGAGCCTGCAGGAAGAATAAAACAGGTCGAGAGGTTGTACTGGCATAGTCTCATGTGCCAGTACACAAATACAAAGCTTATGAAACAAGCAGGAAGAGCTAATGTTTTGAATACACATGCAGCAATCCACCACTGCTGGAGTAACTAACATGGTGGGATAGCTCTTGTAGTCACGTGTATGTTTGGTGATGGTTGAATACAGGGTTCTCAGTAAAGACAGGCAAAGAAAAAGAGGAGGAGAGGCTGCCCTTCATGTGAAGGAACAGCTCAAACATCTGGAGCTCCTCTATGGACTGAGCAAGTCCCATTAAATGTGCAGGTCTGGATTAGAGGAGAGGTCAGCGAAGGTGACATTACAGTAGGAGTTTGCTACCAACCACCCACTCAGGGTGAAGGTGGGAACAACACTCCTCTTTAAGCTATGGGAAGAAGTGTCCAGATCACAGACCCTGGTTCTTATGAGGAACTTGAATCTCCCTGACATTTGCTGGAAAGGCAGCACAGGGGCAGGCAAACAAGTCAAGAGGCTTCCAGACGGTGTCAGATACGGCCTCCTAAAATAGATACCAGATGGGCCAACCATGGGTTAAGTTTTCCTGATCTGCTACTCAAAAACAATGAAGCAGTTGAGATTGAGATATTCAGTAGAATCCTTTGCTTTAGTGATCATGAAACAATGACATTCAAAATGCTGAGGGATGCAAGGACGGTAAGTAGCAGAGCATAGAGCCTGGAATTCAGGAGAGTAGAATTCTGAAATTTTTCAGAATTCAGGGGATTGATGGGGGACATCCTGTGGGAAGCAGCCTAGAACAACCTTAGCACAAGAACACTCCATCCAGATACTGAGGAAAGTAAGCCGGTGTATCAGAATACCACTGTGGCTAAACAGGCATCTCATGACTGAGCTCCAGTGCAGAAGAGAGGATATGGTACACAGGAGTACAGAAAGACTGCCCAAACATTAAGTGATGGTATTAAGAAGGTCAAAGCTCAGCTAGAGTTCAAACTGGCAAGGGTCATCAAAAAAAGCTTCTAGCAGTACATTGGCTATAAAAGAGTAAGGAAGATATGACAGTTTAGTGATAGACTGAGGTGTTCAATGCCTTCTTTGCTTTAAGGCTTCACTGACACAGTCTCCCAAGTCTTTGTGTCTAAAGACAAGGTTCAAGGAGGAGAGAAACAGCCAAGTAGCGGCAGAGAATCAAGACAAGCATTTCTTAAGAAATCTTGACTGTACAAGCCTGTGGGAACAGACAGGGTGCATCTGTTGGAGCAGAGAGATCTGGCTGATACAGTGCAGCCTCATTGTGACATCTCTGATACAGTTAAATATTACATTTGCCTTCAAAACCAGTGAAAAGAATGATATGGCTAAGTGCAGGCTGGTCAGCATCAGCCTCATTTTGGTCCCTTGGAAAGTCAGTGCAAATACTATTGGAAGAGATTTCTGGGCACACAGAAGAGAAGATGACTGAAAATAGCCAACAGATTTACCAAAGTTAAATTATACTTGATCAAACTGACTGCCTCCTATGCTGAAACATCAAATGTGGATTAAGGGAGAACAGTGTCCTTCTCAATTACACAGGGAATACTGTGTCCAGTTTGGGGCCCCTTAGTCCAAGAAAGACGCTAATAAACTGGAGCCAAGTTCAGAGAAGTACCACTGAAATGATCAAGAGATGACTACATAAGCTGAGTCTGAGGAAGCTTTACCCTGGAGAAGAGCAGGCTTTGGGTGCCTGAAAAGCAGATTTCCAACAGCTATACAAAGGGGTTACCCTGAAAATGGAGCAAGGCTCTTTACTGAAGCACGCAACAAGAAAGATTCAATGACTGTAAATTGAAATAGGGGAGATTCTGGCTGTTCATAAAAAAAACCTTGTTACTATCAGGACAGTCAAGCTATGGAACAGGTTGCATAAAGGTGCTGTGGTTTTCAACACACAACTGGACAAATCCCTGTGTAACCTGGTCTAAATTCCACGTTGACCCTGTTTTGAACAGAGGCTGAACAAGAAGACCTCCTGAAGTCCCTTCCAACCTTAAAGATCCTACAATTCGACATGTTCTACAAAGAAAAGGTAAAACATTTGTTTGCTGGTTTTTGTTTTGGGGGGAGGTAAGGTGTTAGCAGAAAGCTTTAAATCTGAAGCACAAAGAAAACTACAGAAAATACTTTAAAATACAATTGCTGCAGAAACATGATTTAATATGAAGAAGACAGGATATGCACATTGTAAAGAGAAAGAAGTACAGTACTGTGTCATATCAGTCCAAGCATCATTTTCATTCACATAAAAAACCCAAGGTTAACAGCTGCATATACAAAAACTTGTTTTCAATTCTTGATTTTAATCGTTCCTACTTAACTCCTATAACTGTATCTCATCTTTCATATCCAACGCATACCAGCTGGTTGTATAGACATTAGGTGGTTACTCCAACAAAGTGCTATTCCAACAAAGACCAAGCAGTTATACAAGTAGGAATCAATGTCAAACATTCTTTGGGCCTTATTTTCACTGAAGTATCAAATGGACGATGTCATCAGGATATGAATAGATATATGCCTGCACATCAATCTTCTTCACTTTTGGACTTTAGAGGTTACCCAAATGAATTCACATTCTTTATATCAAATAGGAATACCTTGTAAATCAATGTAAAAATATAAAACTTGTGATAACAGAACTTCAGAAAATCTTCTAAGAAATATAAGCATTCTTCAGAGTTAACATCACTATGACAATTTATGGCAAATACTTACATTTCCTAGTGTATTTAATGTTAATTTAATGTTAATTGAAGATTTCTAGAACAGCATGCAATAATAAAAGGAGAAACAAGGATTGACAAAAACTACTATTTTTCATGAGATTGTTTTTCACCCTGACTCTGCCACACACTTGTCTTTTTTTGTCATAGAATCGTAGAATGGTTTATGTTGGAAGGGACCTTAAAGATCATCTCATTCCAACCCCCCTGCCATGGGCAAGGACACCTCCCACTAGACCAGGCTGCTCAAAGCCCCATCCAACCTGCTCTTGAACACCTCCAGGGATGGGGCCTCCACGGCTTCCCTGGGCAACCTGTGACAGTGCCTCACCACCCTCACAGTAAAGAATTTCTTCCCGAGATCTAAGCTAAATCTCCCCTCTTCCAGTTTGAAGCCATCACCCCTCGTCCTATCACTACACACACTTGTAAAAAGTCCCTCTCCAGATTTCTTGTAGGCTCCCTTCAGATACTGGAAGGCTGCTCTAAGGTCTCCCCGGAGCCTTCTCTTTTCCAGGCTGAACAACCCCAAACTCTCCCAGCCTGTCCTCACAGGAGAAGTTCTCCAGCCCTCTGATCATCTTCGTGGCCCTCCTCTGGGCCCGCTCCAATAGGTTCACATCCTTCTTGTGCTGAGGACTCCAAAGCTGGACACAGTATTCCAGGTGGGGTCTCACCAGAGCGGAGGAGAGGGGCAGAATCACCTCCCTTGACCTGCTGGCCACGCTTCTTTTGATGCAGCCCAGGATGCAGTTGGCTTTCTGGGCTGCGAGCGCACATTGCCAGCTCATGTTGAGCTTCTCATCAACCAACACCCTCAAGTCCTTCTCCTCAGGACTGCTCTCCATCCATTCTCTGCCCAGCCTATATTTGTGTATGGGATTGCCCTGACCTATGTGCAGGACCTTGCACTTGGCTTTGTTGAACTTCATGAGGTTGGCACAGGCCCATCTTTCAAGCCTGTCCAGGTCCCTCTGGATCGCTTCCCTTCCCTCCAGGGTGTCAACCATGCCACACAGCTTGGCATTATTGGCAAACTTGCTGAGGGTGCACTCACTCCCAACATCCATGTCGCCAACAAAGATGTTAAATAGTACCGGCCCCAGTACTGACCCCCCCAGGGAACACCACTTGTCACTGCACGCCACTTGGACATCGACCTGTTGACCGCAACACTTTGAATGCGGCCATCCAGCCAACTCCTTATCCACCGAGTGGTCCATCCATCAATTCCACGTCTCTCCAATATAGAGACCAGGATACCATGTGGGACAGTGTCAAATGCCTTGCACAAGTCCAGGTAGATGACATCCTGTTGCTCTTCCCTTACCCACCAACACTGACCTCATCGTAGAAGGCCACCAAGTTTGTCAGGCACGATTTGCCCTTAGTGAAGCCATGCTGGCTGCCACCAATCACCTCCTTGTCTTCTATGTGCCTTAGCAGAGTTTCCAGGAGGATCTGCTCCATGATCTTGCTGGGCATAGAGGTGAGACTGACCAGCCTGTAGTTCCCCTGGTCATCTTTTTTACCCTTTTTGAAAATGGGGGTTATTTTCCCCCTTTTCCAGTCAGCAAGAACTTCACCGGACCACCACAACTTCTCAAATATGATGGATAGTGGCTTGGCAACTACATCCGCCAGTTCTCTCAGGACCCGTGGATGAATCTCATCAGGTCCCATGGACTTCTCAGTTTTGTTGTTTTAATTCTATACACAATCAATCACAACAGGCTCATTTGGTGAAAAAAACCCCAAAAACTACTGCATGTAAACTTCAGCAAAACTCACATTGCTTTATTCCGCAGAGACAATATCTGATGTTTGCATTTAAGTCTGTATTTCACTTAATTATGCAGTATATGACTGAATACAATGCAGTGAAAAAACTGCTATCTGTTGAGGTGCTGTTCACTAATACAGACAATTTGATGTTTAGGACTTAAAATATTTCACAGCTGCTTCTGACTACTGTAATTCTTGATGACTTGGGAAAAAAGTTCTACCAACAAATTATTTTAGTGAAGCCTGACATGAAAAAAAATCAAGCCTTGCTCACTTTCAGACATGCACAGACTAGAAACTCTTCCCAGGAGATCTTTTCCTGGAAAGGTAATAGAAGTCTTTGTCTGTGTTTGGGTTTTGGATATTTTTTTTTTTAATTTCTGTTGTTGTTCAGGGGTTTTTTTTTCATTTAACAAGCATCCAGTTTCATCAACTCTATCCCTTCCAAGAAGTACCACACTGAGTATACATGTCTGCTGTAGCCACTAAGGAGCAGATTAAGCCAAGAAGTTGCAGTAAAAGATGTAGGACAGTTTTAGTATGTAAAACTGAATTTTGAAGGAAGTTATGTATTGATTTGATCAAGCAGCATCCATATGTTACAACCACAAGCAATTATCCTCATTCTCGAGTAGATCCTCACCTTTCCTGGCCCTGCCCTGTCCTCCTCCAACTTCTGTTTTCCAACTGTTGACTTGCTGGAGTGAAGTTGAATTTATTTCACAAAGTTTGCTAAATGAACGCAAAACTCAAAGTTTTCCTAAACCAGGCTCGGCACACATTAGATGTTTCAAGTTACTGAAACTACTCATGCTTATAAAACCACTTTGCACTAAGCCTATTATATACCTAAGAACTACAGAAGAACAACCTTGGAAAATGTCTACTCTATAAAATGACGTTAACGTCAATGGGGAATAATTCATTTTCAACTTCCAAAAAAACTTCATAAACAATTAGCTAAAAAACTTTCCAGGCAAAAAAAAAAAAAAAAAAAACAAAACCAAAACAAAAAAACCCCAAACACCCACAAAAAACCACACCCAAAAAACCAAACAACCCTCAAGAAGTCCATAAAACACTTTTGATTACTCCTTATCTTTTGCTGCCTTTTCATATGTTATCTATTAAAGGTCACAACTCCAAAGGATCATTGGGCTGTTTCTTATACTTTCACATCCTTATCTGAAAAACTTATATCCAGATGTGTGTTTTTGTCTCACTTTGAAGATCCAGCCTTTGCCTTAAGGCTTTATTTCTCAATATCTGCTTCCACTTCTGGGAAACTAGTTTTCTTTACTCAAGCATTTTACTTCCATGATTTGTTTCACCACTTTATTCTTCTCTCTAGCTTGCCACCCTACTGCATTTATTTAGGCTTTTCAGAAATGCACAATTGCTTCCCTGTACTATTTCCTTATAATGAGTTCCCTTTTTTGCTTCCCAGCTATATTCTTAAAACACCATCTCTAAACAGCTCTACCACTTCAAGAGGTTGAGATGACTGGCTTGTTCTCAGGACTCTACAACTATTTCAGAGAAGACTGTGACCCAGAGGTTCCCACCTCGCTAAGTGATGCTGTAACCACTACCACCCTCACCAAGAAAAGATATTTCATTCAGGTTTTTCCAAAATCAGCATTTCAAAAAATGTACTTATTATAATGCCTCCCTAGTCTAAACAAAACCATCACAGAGATGAAAGAAATTTGGGGAAAATCCAGAAGTTAAGGTCCCATCAAAGTCCAGGCAAAACATGCTTGATGACTAACAGGAAGACACAAGACTGCTTTCAGAATGCAGCTTTTTCTTGCCAAAAATTGTCAGTCATTTTTAACGAATACAACTGTTTTAATTAAAAATTAGGTTTCTACATCTGTGGGTGACCAGTACACATACACATAGTCATTAATTATAATGGGCTTGACATCATATGACCACATTTGTTATATGAGCTTTACATACTACATATTATATTCTAAAACAGGGAGAATGGCCAGTCAAATCTTTGGGAGACAAGGAATCTGTGCTGTTTGCCATTTACTTATTGTGAGGGGAAAAAAATTATTAATGTAAAGCTAAATTATATTCTCATATAGAGCTCTGGGTAACAATTAAGAATTTCTTTGGTCTTCTATCTTTGCAAAAGACAGCATGTCCCAAGGAACATGATTACAGAATTCCAGGGAAATGTCTTCCATTTTATGATGAGCTTTTGGGAATTTCTAAAGAAAAACTGAATTTAGGAATTTGAATCATTTCTACTTTGGCCAAGCTGTTTGTGGAAAAAGCCCTTCCAAGTCAAGTTTTTTTATTAGGTCAGCATTATTTAATATATGAAACCATATCTACTGCTAATGCTAATAACTATTTTTGCCAGACAACCAATCACTATTTCAACCTTAAAAGCTGCTAAAGTACCTGAAGAAGGGTGCTCATTATTCACCAACACATAACCAGAGAAAATGTCAGTGGGGAAAAAAAAAAAAAATACAGTAGGACAGTTCGGCTGAACTGACTTAAAACATTTGGTTTTACTACGACCTGAGAAAGTGTGTAAGGCTCACAACTCACTGCCTGTATCTTTTGAAACTGCCAAGGTTATTTATTAGGGTCCCATAACAAAATACACCAGTAATGCCTTACAATCTACTTATAAATTTATTTTGTACAAGTTAACTATACACATTCATTGCCAGCCACAGGAATAAAGCAAAAAGACCAACTGAAAAAAACAAGGATTAAGAAATAGTTCTCTATTTGTATACACAAGAAAGCACTTATGCCTCTGCTTTCAGCATACTATTTCCACAACAGTTAAATGCTTATCTTTTGAAACATTTCATGAGAATGTTCATGCACACACTCTTCCTCTCCACTCACCCACTCTCCCCCTCTCTCCCCAGTGAAGCAGGCGACCTTGACAGAATCTAGCTCTTGGAAAGAAGAGTTTGGAGCCAGACATTAAAAACTGCACTTTACAGTGCTGTGATTTTGGAGATCAGAACCTCAGATTCACTAATAGGAAATTTATTACCACTTCTGTTATCATGCCTAGGAGCAACCCTACGATACCTCAAAATTTCTTCATGTTAAGTGTTGTACAAAGAAGACCCAAAGGGCTTTCAGCAAAGACAAGAAGAGCAATAGGATGAAGACAAGCAGATGAAACCCTACTGATCAGTACAGCAGGCACTGTCCTCAACTCTAAAGTAGACTAACTTGCACTGCATGTTTTTAACTGATATCATGAAAATTACAGTAAACTTAAAATCTGCAAAGCAACCTTTCTTTTTTTTTTTTTAAGTGAGGACAGTTGCTCCCAAGCAAGAGCATCAAAATGGAAGGGGGAGGGGGAATCCATCAGAAATGGAGTTCATCATCATCCCTACCCACCCCGCCTTCTACAACTGTGTTCACAGGTTGTTAAAATGGGTTACTGACCTCCAAATCATTAGCCTCCAGAGTAATTTATCCCTTCATTTACATGGAGCCCTGGTTGAAACAAAGGAACAGATCTTCTGCCTATGCAGACAGGAACAACTGTGAAGGTACACAGAAAAAGCGTTCTGAAAAATTACAGACAACTGATTTGTCTTGTTCTTTTGGGTGACTGGCTGTATGTACAGTCATAGCATATTGTCACTACAGTACCCCCACACAACACAAGAGGGTTAAAGTCTCTTCAATTAAACGTCTAAATATAGCATTACTGCTTAAAGCCTTGCACCTCAAACTGGAATGAACACAGGTCCATATAGCAGCCAGCAAGGTATCAACAATAAGAACGCTATCTACCAGAACTCTCCACATTGCTTGGACTCTACATACATTTAACAGGTATTTGAGGATCTTCATTAGTAACCTGCTTCTACTTCCACAAGGCTGATTCTTCAGCATGCAACCAAAGTAGGAAGGCAGTCATACTACTGACCTCTCTGCAGGAAGCATAGAGGGCTCTCCCAGTAAGTTCCTTTGACTTAAGCAGTTAAGAACCATTTCTGCAAAGTACTGCAAGTTTTCAGGAAAGCATAGGTAAGAGCAAGCTGGTGAGCAATACAAATTCTGAAATCAACTTAGAAGTAAGTTTCAGATAGGTTTTTGCAGGTTGCTTGATGGAAAGACAAGATCAGCATTAAAGCACTGAGTTTTCTTCCACATTTTAAATGAACTGATGTTTATTGAAAATGTCTCTTCATCAGTGACAGAAAAGGAAAGAATATAGCCATCGGTTAAATGATTTCCACCTGAGGGACAAAATTAAATTAAGGTCTCAGAAAAAGAAGCAACTCACAGACAGAAAGGTAAAAAAATCTAATTAAAAGCTCCAGAAATCTATCAATCATAGGATTAAAAACATATATTGCTGCCAAACAGATGGTGTAAAACCACAATACAGGACAAATTTATTCTGACAGAGACAACTGACAAACCAGATTCAGTTGGGGGG
>VFFE01007802.1:520911-699432 GCA_008921705.1 Burhinus oedicnemus
GCGGCAGAAAAAAGCTGAAAATAACTGGCAGAGAGGTAAGAATCAGCCTCTTAAACTCTCTTTTCCACGGAGGAGGCCTTCAACTCATCTAAAATTTACTCTTGAGTACAAGATCACAGACCTGTTCCCTTATGTAAATAGGGAGATAGATCTTTTATGTATTTGGTACCATTAGAAAAGACTGTCAGTTGCTTACAAGCGCATTTCTCAATAGGGAAGAACAAGTTCTTGACATTCCTGAGAGCCATTCAAGATCTTAAATGATACATCTGACTGGAAAACATTGAAGACAGATTTGAAAATAGACAGAGCGTTACAGATCTCTAGAGAAAAGACTTTAAACTGAAAACAGAATAGCTTGGGCTATGTTGCAACCAGAATATTACTAGAACCCAGCCCTTTCTTACCCTGAAAGCTACTTAAAAACAAACAAAATGATCTCCAGAGGTCCCTTCCAACCTCTGTGATTCTGTGAAAAGAAGTCAAATTGATATAGCCTTACATTGGCAAGCAAAACCTGATAGTGAACATAAAAGGAAAGGGAGTGACAACAGCAGCCCCAAGCCAAAACTCATATAATACTATAATAATGCACTTGAATCAACAAGAATTGATAGAAACTCCCTGTCACCCAAGGAGCCAAGAATAGGAGGCACATTCTACCAGCCTATCTCTCAAAGACTTCAACAAGAGCATGGGGCACAAAATTCACCTCTATCGCGATAACATTTTTCTGAACACCCCTGCCCATCTACACACCCTTGTTATAGGAACATATGGACAGAAAATCACCTGGAGAAATCTTTGCCACACATTACTTCCAGTTGTTTTCTGTGACGTCACCAACATTATTTTTCTTCAAAAAGCTTTGCCATTTCAAATTCACTTCAGCTTTTCTCCCCCAAAGTTATCCTTCCTTCCTCACCTAGCTAGAAACTTGCTTTGTCTCAACTTAAATAGAACAAACAACATTGCTTTGTCTTGCAGGAGTGAAAAATAAGCCAAACAGAGAAAGAGAAGACCCTTTAGGGAGTTGTGGAACTGCAAGACAGAGTGTGTGCATTTTGATTCCTACAGCTGCCATCATCAAGCCTCCACCAGAAAGATAGCTCTACTTAAAACTAATATACGATCTGCTAGCACTGGAGAATCATACTTGCTCAGTCACACTTTCTTCCCAGCCACAGATCAGCCACTGTTGAAAGGGGTTCCAATACTGAGCCACAGAAATTCCTTACCTGATCCAGTATATCTGTCTGTAGTTGCAGAGAGCCAACAGGTGAAATAACTAAGAGGTACTAGGTTACTTACCAAGAACATTCCACAACCTCTTCCTGAGGTTAACACAACATTTGAGATAATTCAGTAATTGCAGTACTACAAGACACAGTGAAGCTTACATAGAACCATAGAATGGTTTATGTTGGAAGGGACCTTAAAGATCATCTCATTCCAACCCCCCTGCCATGGGCAAGGACACCTCCCACTAGACCAGGCTGCTCAAAGCCCCATCCAACCTGCTCTTGAACACCTCCAGGGATGGGGCCTCCACGGCTTCCCTGGGCAACCTGTGACAGTGCCTCACCACCCTCACAGTAAAGAATTTCTTCCCGAGATCTAAGCTAAATCTCCCCTCTTCCAGTTTGAAGCCATCACCCCTCGTCCTATCACTACACACACTTGTAAAAAGTCCCTCTCCAGATTTCTTGTAGGCTCCCTTCAGATACTGGAAGGCTGCTCTAAGGTCTCCCCGGAGCCTTCTCTTTTCCAGGCTGAACAACCCCAAACTCTCCCAGCCTGTCCTCACAGGAGAAGTTCTCCAGCCCTCTGATCATCTTCGTGGCCCTCCTTTGGACCTACTCCAATAGGTTCACATCCTTCTTGTGCTGAGGACTCCAAAGCTGGACACAGTATTCCAGGTGGGGTCTCACCAGAGCGGAGGAGAGGGGCAGAATCACCTCCCTTGACCTGCTGGCCACGCTTCTTTTGATGCAGCCCAGGATGCAGTTGGCTTTCTGGGCTGCGAGCGCACATTGCCAGCTCATGTTGAGCTTCTCATCAACCAACACCCTCAAGTCCTTCTCCTCAGGACTGCTCTCCATCCATTCTCTGCCCAGCCTATATTTGTGTATGGGATTGCCCTGACCTATGTGCAGGACCTTGCACTTGGCTTTGTTGAACTTCATGAGGTTGGCACAGGCCCATCTTTCAAGCCTGTCCAGGTCCCTCTGGATCGCTTCCCTCCCCTCCAGTGTGTCAACCATGCCACACAGCTTGGTGTTGTTAAATCGAGACTGAAGTCCAGCAGACCTGCACTTCATGTAACACATCTGAGTGTTTCAGGTTAACTTAGAAAGGAAGAATCATCCCTTTAATCACAAAGAGTTTGCTACAGTGTAGTACCTCATAAAGCTGGAGGCACTTTTGAAGACAAAAGAGGCTCCAGAACTTGCAAGTTGACAATCACTCTGAATTGGAAAGAGCTAGTTATGTTACTTCGGTAACAAAATGTAGTTATGTTTTTTAAGTTCAAATTTAGAGAAAGAGAGGCAAGTAAGGAAAAAAATAAAAAGAGAAGGCTGAGGGACTTGGATCTTTTTAGTCTGGAGAAGAGAAGGCTGAGGGGGGATCTCATCAATGCTCACAAATACTTCAAGGGAGGGTGCCGGGAGGACGGCACCAGTCTTTTTGCAGTGGTGCCCAGTGATAGGACAAGAGGGAACGGGCACAAACTTGACCATAGGACGTTCCATCTAAACATAAGGAGGAACTTCTTTCCTTTGAGGGAGGCAGAGCACTGGAACAGGCTGCCCAGGGAGGTGGTGGAGTCTCCGACTCTTGAGACATTCCAAACCCTCCTGCATGCCATCCTGTGCAACCTGCTCTAGATGAACCTGCTCTGGCAGGGAGGTTGGACTTGATGATCTCCAGAGGTCCCTTCCAACCCCAGTGATCCCGTGATAAAGGAAATAAAGAATTACTGGGGGGGGGCGGGGGGAGGTGATTTGCTTCTTAATTTCGTTAAAAAAAAATAATCCACAAATTAAATTATTTCATTTGCTTGAAACATTACTTGGGTGGTCAACTGCAGTCCCCAGCCAAAGCTGAAAGAAAGTTCAATTCAAAGTCAGCCTTCAGAAAATTTATCTGAACATTACACCATCTTTAGCAGGTGTAATACATGGAAAACTAAGAACAATGCAGTTGTGACTAGGAAAGGATCCTGACATATTTCAGCTTTGAACTTGAAGCAAAACAGTTTTCCATTAATTTCTAGTGAATCAAGCAGAAGCTAACATGACTACAATATTAACCGATTACTTCCATTCTCTGTCTTTGTTTAGGAATAATTAAATCTTCTAATCAAGGAAAAAAGGATCCCACCAGACCATCACCAGACAAAAAGCTATTCATTTTAAAAGATCAGCTGCAGCAACAGGCAGCCAAGGAAAAATCAAGCGCTGTGGGCACTGCAAGAACTATATTCAAGAGTTCTAGAAAAATTAAGCTTCAAGTCATTTGAGCTACTAGTTCCTGGGAGGGAACACATCCTGATTTAAGTCTTCTGAACAGTTTCTCCAGTCAACAAGCTCAATTCTTATCATACAATGACTGAAACTTACCCACTGAATATGCGTATTAGAGTCAAGTTATTTTCCCCTGTCATCCTTTTAACTCCCCAAGCATCTTGTGAAATTTCTGTAGGAAAATCATTTTCTTTCTGCTCTGTGGAAGCTGAGGAATATCTTAGATACTATTGAAATGCACACAACAAATCATATCAAACATTAATGTCCATGCAGGAGAGGTTATTTTTGTTTTAAACATAACTGGAAATGCTTGAACTAAAAACAGTTTGGCAGTGACATTCCAAAAGATTATTGATAGTACTCACTATGAAGGTCAAATGACTTCATAGCAATTGACTTACAAGTGACAGTGTACAACACAAGGATTTTCATACAGCTTTCTGTATGAATATAAGAGCATTAGGATTCACTTATTTTTGGCCTCGCAATCCATCTAGACAGGTGAGCTATACCAACTTTGGTACACACTTCCTCAAACTCATACACACACAAATTCCAGGGAAAAAAAAAAATACTCGTCATCTACATTTTAGGACTTCCTGAAAGACAACAACTGTTCTTTAGAGAGGCAACTTTCCTTTCATCTAATTCTTTTGCATGGATCAATACTCAGCTGCAAAAATAAGAATGTGAAAAAAGTGAATAGTCTCAGAGCAACACATTAAAAAAATTTTGCAGTAAGTAGTCTGGTCCCTTTGATCTTGGAATGTAATCCAAATTTGTGCAAATACAGACAGCATGACAATGGCCACTATTTGCTTCTGTAGCTACCAAATTACAATAGCTAATTTCATCCTCCTTCCTGTTTCCATCACTTCAAAATAAGGTTAACAAAATTAATAGTGCAAGACTGATCCCATACAAGTGCATGTCAACGTCCAATCAAGCATAAGTAGTCAGCGTTAAGTTAGTAAAGAGAAGTACCCAATTTAAATTCACAATTTGTTCAAGTTTTCCCAGAATCAGTACCTCTGAGAGCAAGATCTTCGAAGCTAGAGCCATGTATGTCTACTTATTGACACATGACCTAAGGGGGGGGGGGGGGGGGGGGGGGAGGGGAAAAAAAAGGCTCCATACAGGGTTTTGGAGACTATTAGACTATTACCAGGCAAACAAATAAGTGGCAATCCCTAGTGGGAAGAGTTCTAGAAAAACAGAATGTCAGTGTAAGAGTCAGTATAATTATCTTTGCATGTGTTTAACATCGCGTTCTGCAGTAATATGGAAGCATTCAAGACAGGAGCTTAGATTTAATTTGGAGACAAAATTGAGGAAGCTGAAGACTTATTACAAGCCAGTGCAACTTCAGCAGCTACATTCACCTAGGCCAAAAACACCATAATAATATATTTGTATAACAGAAACCCCAGACCACATGAAAACTCCAGAGTAAGCAGATGACTAAGCTTCTAAATTGCACCTAAGTGTGGACACACTCAATTTAGCTACTCAGACAAAGCACAGAACAGATTAGTCTTGCAGGCTTTATCAATTCAGCAAGGTAAAGAATCCTTCAAAGTAAAAGACAAAACAAAACAATGATTAACACAGGAGAGCTATCATTTAAACAAGATTCTAAGCCACCAAGTATAAACTCATCAAGAACTCAAACATGGCTAAATTCTCCAAAGAAACTTCTGTATGTATATAATGTGCTGATAACAGACAGGGAGAGAACTAGACATGAATGGAAGGAAAAACACAAAGGCTCAATGCTTCATATTCAAACAGAAAGCAGATGTTGACCCAGAAGACTTCTGAGCAGCTTCTCCATATCACTTGCTCCTTTCAGAGCTGAAGAACACAACTGTCAAGCAGGTGGGCTTTGATCTGGTCACTGCATTTACACATCATCTCAAACTAAACTTGACTATCAGCATTATTAAGTGTTATAAAAAGCCACATGTATAATGTTTTACATATATAGAAAACATTTCCACTGAAGACAACTAGAGAAATAATCAAATATAAGAACTGAAGCACTGCTAAGCAAACTCTGATTAGGAGTGGGATGAAGCAGTCCTAAGGAACTTTTCAGAAAGAAAAAAAAAAAAAAAGATTTTTTTTATAGATGTATTTACCTAGCTTCTGCTTCCTTTATTAGTGCAAAACATCTTATCAGTTGCACAGCTTAAATAGAACAATCACTGTGCCCACCCCCGAAAGTTAACTATTAAATTATTCATTTTCTCCATAACACAAAAGGTCTATAAACTTTATTTTTTTGGTAGGATGTTGAGTTACTCAGTAAATGTGGAACACATCAGTAAATACTAACAGCAAACCACAAGGTGAGCTGTATCACCCTGCTCATATACAAGGGCATCTGTGGAGCATCACATCTAGCAACCTGGGGAAAAGTCTTAGACCTCATTTCATGTCTCTCTTCTTGTGAGAGATGATGGCTATTCTGGGGGTTCCTTCTCTAGAACAAAGGGAAATGGAAGTTACTCCTTGGCAGTGATAAATACTTGTTTCACCACTTATTTTCTCCAGACTGAATAATTTCTTTGTGCAGTAGTATCCAACATTCACCTCTTTTTAGCTCTTCAGGAAACCTAACTGAGCAAAAGCTTCAACCACACAATCAGAAGACTATCATAGTATGTAATAACAAAGTAAATTGCAACACAAACCTAATATTGCTTGCCGTATTTGTAAAGCTACTACTAAAGATGAATCTGTGTAAAAATAGTTTAGGCTAGTTTTACACCTCTGTTTCTGTGATCACTGGTTAATCTGTGGATTCCCCTCAAGACAGAAATCACAGGTACAACTGTTTACAAAAACTGCACCTTCAAAGCATTCCAAAATGAAAAGAAAGCATGCATAACATTTATCAAGAAGAATGAGTAATCAAAGCTCTGGTGATGCTCATTTCTTGGGTTATCAGGACGTGATCACTAGTTCATTTAATAGAACTTCTCAACAAGATACTTCTTCCCCCCTAAAGAGATTTCTCATTTTTTCCTTAATGTTGTATTTTCAGTTTTCCTTGGGTTTCATATTAACACAAATTTAAATAATATTTAACTTGGCTCCACTAGCCCAAACATTCTGTAACATTTGTACAAACACAACTCTAAAAGCTTAGTGGCAAAATGTTTTAAGTGGTGCCATTAGATCTCTTATTAATCGAAGCAAAAAGTTTCCAACTTGAACAGGTATGTGGAATTTTCAGCTCAAAAGACTGCAGAAGGAAGTGAAGACCTTTTTATAGCATAAGAGTCTAAAAAGTCACTTGGTGTGCGGCCACCAAGAAACTTGTTAAAATTATTTTCCCAACATATAAACATTTCTCTGAAATTAAAAATATCTTTGTCATTTCAAATATAATCAATTTGGTTTTATTTACAAGTTAAACAAACTAGTTAAAGACTACACATCAACCCAGTGCTATGTCATAAGCAGTTATAGGCTGCCGTGGACCACAGAGAAAAATGAGATACTCTGATATATCCAGTGGCTGACTGATGTTTCACCTATGAGCAGAAATCTAGACTCGGTAGAATACAAGTTATTTTTCTCTCTGCTGCTTACATGAGAAAATTCAAGTAAGTGCAATTAGTAGAAACCTAGATTTGAAAGAATTGATACAAGCCTTAGCACACAGCTGTAATGAAGACAGCGAACACTAAAAACAGTCAAAGGCTCATGATGGACTAACAAAGTAAAAAGACTGTATTTAAAAATAAGGAATAATGTGTTACTATGGGATACTCTGTACGCTGTTTCCACAAGGTTTCAGCCACTGGATGCTCCGATAATACACTATTTTTAAAAACCAAGGAAACAAAACATCTAACAGATACATTTCATATTTAGCAGTAATATATCCCTGAGGTTAAATATTCAAACTGAATACTGTGAAATAGCTACTATTGTTCTTCATGCAGCCATTAATCTAAAATTTAAACCTGTAAATAACACCAAAAATTATCAGGACCAAGAGCACAGCGATTACACTTTCTTTCTTTTTAACACTTAACATACCAAGGCCGAGAAATTTACTCTTTCAGCTTGGCTTCTTACAGAAGGCAAGGAGAGTTAACATCTCTGTTAAGTACATTCTCACAAATGAAACCGGTAACAAAATTAATTCAGTTCCCCTAAAACTTAGACAATAACAAACTACCATTTTTAAATTCTTCTCAGATGGCCAACTAACCTTGCATTTTAACCCAAAATTTAAAAAGTAATTCTAGCCCTTGACTCCTAAAACCATGCAAATACACCTCATCAATGAAGCATACAAAACATTCACGTTATCACACATACTTACTCTGACTGGCGTGGTATACTGCTTTAGCAGTGGTCTGTTGTGGAGTTTGTTGTTTTGGCATTGGTTTTTGTTGGGGTTTTTTTGTCTCTAAACTGCCAGGTTGCTACTCATCAATTTTAGGGAGTACACAGCTTCATGTACATAAGTTAAGGTTTCTATAACGCTGACATCTGAAAACTATTGTTCACACAGCTGGGGTTAAAAGGAAGGCTGATATGGACACAAAACATTAAAGATGGTGGAATAGTCTAGTAAGAAATCCTCATATTGCTATCATTTAAGAGCTCTCAGCACTATAAAATGCATTCAAGGACACTATAAAATTTCATTCTGGGACAGAACTTAGCCTTTAAGAGGACTCTACACACAAAAACGTGGTTTGTAACCTCATCTAACTTTATTTCTTGGAGGAAAAATTACTTAGGAGTTTGAAGTTTCCCCAACCGCATGACCCAGAAGGAAATAAAATAGGAAGTCAGACCATACAGTCTACAGCATTTGCTTACAAGTTCAAAAACATTTTAAATTACCAGCTAATCCACATAAGGCACAACTAACTGCGCTTCCCTGAGGTCGTTTGTGGAGCCCAGTGCAGAGCCCCGCTGAAGCTCTGTTTAACATTCCATTCTGGACATCTTCATATCTAGCACCGGGCATACTCTGAAACATGCCATATGCTATGCATTAAGCAGCGTCAGAGATGCCGTCCTCTGCACCAAGCGAGTGCCAGAGCTGTATCAGAGAACTGAAGTTTGCTTTCAGCTTCCTCCTTAGAAACTTGTCAAGCAAGTAAAAAGAGCCAACTAAAAAACTCCCAAGAACTTATGACACAGATTTACTATGAACAGATTCATTACATTCTCCTGTGCTGAGGCTGGAAGCACACCGCCACATTACACTACTATCATAACCCCTGCACTAGATTAAAAATTAAATAACCAGCTTCACCACAGCAGTTTAAGACAGAAATTAGAGGCTGCTTTAATGGGACTTCTTATCCATTTTAATTAGTTTATGGCAGTAGTCGATTTTTCCATGGCGATGAAGTCACCATGCTGAGAAAGTAAGGAGAAACTGCTACCAGCCACCAGGTGAAAACATCCAGGTTTCTAATTGCATATTAAATTGGCATTTGCATTGACAATGATTACTGCTGGGAGCACACCAGGTAGAGCGCTGAACTCCATTACAAGCAAGTCACTGCAAAACCCAATCAGATGATAACTGAAACAGGAAAAAAATCCGTGAAACTCTGATTGTTTTCTTAAAAAAGCAAGAACAGCAGCAGGATAGCTGTAACTTCTCAAAAGCTCCTCCCCTTCCCTCCTGAAAACATTAATCCGTGTTTGATTACTGAAACTGCTGTTAGGATGTACTCGGCACTGCTGGGCAGGTGTTGAGAAACTCATCCCAGGTGCTCCTACAAGTACCTGAGGAGCCCTTTACGGTTTTTACTTACAGTCTCTCTGCATTCCTGGGAATATCCCTCGGTACAGTTTTGAGTCCTAGTCCGTGACAATCCACGTTGGAAGCAATACACGTACATTTATGCGGGCATCCTCCAACAGGCATCCAACTCATGGAGCTCCAAAAGATCATTCCAAGGCACAGAAATGCACTTCTTCCACCAGACAGCATGGTTTCTTGATCACTTCGGTGGGTATAAAAGTGTGCGCAAGCAGCCGGCCCTCAAAGATGAAATGCTTCTAAGAAGAAAGGGGAAAGAAACAAGAGGCTCTTAGTACAGCCGTCATCGCCGGAGCACCAGCAAACCTTCAAAGCCGCTTGAAAAGGTTATGTTAGGTGGAAGAAGGTGGGGAATTGCCTTTCGGGCTCGGGTTTCTTTCTGTTATCTACGAACGGTACCAGAAGGCAGATAGTTTAACAGAGCTTGAGCCAGATGCGTCCTCAGATGAAAGAGAAACGGGGAGCGGAGGTAAACACACACAAAACATCCATCAGAAGCGGCGGCAATCTCCAAAGCAGCAGCCTCCGCTCCGCATCGCCCCACCTGGGCCGGGCAGGTGACCCGCAGAGATGACTAGGAATTCAAAGCGACCCCACGGCAAGCTCCTCAGGCGCTCGCTCCCTCCAGCCGCTCGGCTGCTGCCGCTGCGGGCCCACACCACCGCGCTTGCGGCCGGCGCAGTCGGGACCTGGAGGCGGTGGGGGCGGAGGTGGCTGCGCTCCCACCCGCTGCTGCGCTGGCCGCCGGCCGCCCGCTCTCCATTCACTATGCATGGCAGCCGGGCGAGCGAGCGCCCGCCGCGCGGTGCCACCCCTCCCCCCTCCCAAAATATCACCCGCAGCGCCCATTGGCTGCGGCTGCCCTGACGTCACCAAACTGCTGAACTTTCGGAGCGGAGGGAGGGTGAAAGTTTGGGGGCCGCGCTGGCCCCGGCGGAGGCAGCGGTCGGCGGCACACCGCGCTCCGCAGCCCCTTCCTCCCGCGCCCGGCGCCGGGACGCGGTTCCCGTTGTCGGGGCGAGCCCGCCCCCTCCCCCGGTTCGGGTTTCGGAAAGGAATGCGGGGGCTGCGGCACAGGAACCGGCGCTCCGGCGTGAAACCGTCTCAAGTTTCCCCTCCGAGGGGATTTCACCTCCTTTTGTTTCCCGCGTTCCCGCTCCCCGAGTACCCTCTGGCGGCGGGAGGAGGAGGTTCACCGCCCGGCGGGGCTCCTGCCGGGGCGGCCGCCCTCACCTTCCACCGCCGAGCCCACCCCGAGCATTCCCCCGCCTCTGCACCTCGCTGGTGGATCCGAAATTCAGTGCTAAACTGACCTTCAGCAACGTTTTCTGGAAATAAGACCAAGCAGGCTGCCTTCACGTGGTAATTCGGTTCTGATTTTGTGTAGTTTGAGGCTCAGAACATTTTGCCTAAAGTGTACTAAACAAAGCAGCCAAAAACGCAGCACTCCCCGAAAATTTGATAACATGCGGAGATGACTTGGAAAATTGCGAGTCCTGGGAGACACACAAGACTTTTTTTTTTTAGTTTTTTTCCCCTAAGGTAAATCTTAGCCCATTAACAGGAAGGTTCTCCCTGTAGTACACCCTACAAGTACAGTGACTTCCTGGCCCAAAATAAAGCTGACGTATGCACGTCATGAAAACTTGCCTGTTTCAAAATACCTAGTTCCTTATTTTGCACACTTAAAGATAGTTCAAAAGGCACATTTATGCATAAGGTACTTGGGAACACAGATAATCTGTTCTCCATCTACATCACAGCCTCTTGGTCCATGACTATGGTCTAGGCCCTGTTCCTGCAGGTAGGGAAGTTTTCCTTTTCACAGTTCAACAAGGATCATGGCCAGCATTGCCATGAAACCCTCACAAGCCCTCCAAAGATTTAACAAGGCTATATTACATTAGGATTAGAGTTCTCAGATTGCACTCAAAATGTGTTCTCAACTTTTTTCTACAAACATAAAAATTTGGTATTTTAAGTGACGGGCTTGTAGGGGAAAAAAAAATCACTGTAAGATGTTCACCAAAAGATATGGACATGGCATTCCAGTGTGCAGTAGCACACCTTAAATACCTGTTCATTTCTGGCAACATTTGCTTCATGTTTTAAATACTGAAATTTGTAATTACCTGAGGCATTCCTGCCCACCTTGATAGTTGTTTTTTCCCCAAACCAGTGAAGTGTCCCCCTTTACAGCCAGAAAAAGCAGCTACTCGTCTGCTGCCCTCCCTAGCAAGCAGAGACTTGACACTATAGACCATTTCCCTGTGAAAAGAAATTTGCCAAAGAGCACATGCAAGACCACAGGTTAAACCTTCACCTCTCCTGGTCATTGTCTGAAAAAGCAATAAAGTTATTTTCTCATTTTAGAGAGTTATTTACATGAGAAATTTCATTTTCGTATAGAAACCATTTTGATCAAGCCTTAAGATTGAACCACTTACATAACTAGACTCAAAGCTCAGTTAAGTGGTCCTTAAATAGCAGTATCCAATGTGAGAAGACTCAGTGACAAATGACACAAGGTTTGAAAATGCACAGAGGGACTCAGATATCACCCCTTTAAGTGGCTGCTTTATGCCGCTTCAGAAAAGATTAGAAAATGCTATTCTCCCACCTCTCCCAAATCTACAGAAGTCAAAAGTTTGGGAAGGTGTGTTTAATTCTGTCTGAATCCCCAAATGAACCTCTTCTTTCCTAGAGCAAAAGGCAGAGGAAGATCACTTTGACCTCCAGCACTAATAGATGAAGTCAGGGGCAAAGCCACAACAACCCCCTCTCCAGCCTTACAGTCCCCAAAGCAGCAGTGACAACTATCGGAGCTTGAACCGTATCCCCCTCCTCTACCCTCTTGAGAGGGCAAAAGCACAGACAGCTCCAGGCATGTCATTGACACTCATCGCTATCTATTCTGAGGCAAGCACCCTCAAATCAAGTGTTAGTCTACAAGAGATCAACTCTTGAATAAGGAACAGCTGGCCCAGGCCAGACAGGACAGAAATTATACTGCTTAGGAAGACAAAGTACTCTGAAAGCTCTGGAGTCTCCTTCACACAGACTGAAGGTATATATCCTTAGCTCATTCAAGCAGTGAAAATACTTTGGTTGGAGCCTAACTTTCCTTGGCAGCCAGACAACATCATTCCAAAGAAGATTTTTTTTTTTTTTCCTTTCCCATCCTAGAATTACTAGCAAGCATCTTCCCAGCTACAAAGATGGCCATATGGAGAGGCATACACCCCTCACCTCAGGATGGAAGTACAGAAGCTGTTGGATACTAAATAAATAGGTAATCCAAATGTCATAGCCTGATGATATTTTTTTTTAAGTTAATGTTTAGCTGTAATGAACTTCAAATTTTAAGAAATGCTGAAAACACTCCCTAAAACCTCTTCAACCCTGTCATCCATGGCAGTCAGCATATTCCACGCTTCACTGCTCACAACAAGTGTCCCTGAAAAGGGCAAACGAACCAGACAAAATGGCAGAAAAATATATGAGCCAAAAGTCAACCCTACCCTTGAAATACTCTTAATTATTATAAAAACTAAAGAGGCATGTTTTCCTACATTCCAGTTGAAATAGCTCTTAAAAGGAGATAGTCACGTATTGTCAAAACATGCCACAGTGAAGCAGTGTTGACTCTGCTGTTTTTCCTTTGCACATCTACTGTGGCTTCCAGCTCCTGGCAATTGCTAGAAGCTGCCAAACGACTCACTATTAATCTCTTAGTATGGACTTGGCAGAGGTCAGCACAGCATGTGTTACACAAAACTGTACAACACAACAGATTATGGAATAATCCGAATCTATAAAGTGTTTCTTATTTGTATTTAAACTAATTTAGACAAGTAAGTTATTTTTATGAAGCTAAAGCTGGACAGTTTTTATCCATACTATTCCCGGAAGTATTAGAAACTACCAACATTTCCATATATGTAAAACTCCTTACAAACAAGATTATTATCCAAAGGTGTGCTGTCTACTCAGCAGGGATTTAAATCTCGCCTGCTGCATCTACAATAAGAAGTATAGTCCTTTCTCTTAGAAAATGAGTAGTTCACTGTATTTAGAACATCTTAGCACCCCTTTGGAAACTATTTAATACATAAATATTTTTTATTTAATCTATTTGTTTTCAAGTAAGGAAAAAAAAGCAGTTTTGTTTTTTTCTCTTAGCGTGGAAGAACATTTACTGAAGAGATGTTGAGAGTATATTTACATTCAAACAGTGCTGTCACCTAAGCAGCTCTGTAGCTGCCTTCTCTCTTGAACCTGCCATTAATATCCTCACCAACTCCACCACTCCCTCCCCACCTTGCAATGGTACCCTTAATACTACCTATAGTCTAGGAGAGCTGAGTTCTGGGAGCAGCAGAAAAGCAGGGTAGACAAAACCAGGACATTATGGCAGCTGCTTGCGGAGAGGTAAGTGAAAGAAAAATCACTTCTCTAGACAATTTTGAACTTCCAACACCACCTTCACAAAACATGCAAGCACAACAAGTGTTTTAGAGTTAATGTCAAGATACATTACATGGTGTGGTATGCTTAACATCACCATATTTCTTGTCAGGGACTTCCTGGGCAGTTATGCATGCGCCCACCCTGTGTAGCAAGTGTGACATGTCTGAGAAACATAGGACTCGCTGCACTTCTGGTGTCCATGTGGCCTGCACATGTGCAGTAAATCTGATGGCTCCTAAATGCTCGTACTTTTTGCATGCCCAATAGTCAGTTGTCTAAAGGCCTGTCAGGAACTATAGCAGGGCCTGGTCAGCTGGCTGAAGTCCTGAAATCCAAAAGTTTATGGGCAAAAAATAAGACCTGTTTAAGGAATCCAAGAGCATGGTACTCTGGTTCAAGCAACAAAAGACCATCACACAAGTTCATACTGAAAGACAACCTGCACAACAGAACAAAACCTCCACAGTCCCCAGCAGTAACTAGGAGGGTGGAGCAGAAATGAGTAATTTTGATCACTTCAAAGGAATCAAGACTTGAATCTTATCATTTAAGTCACAAGGCTCTCTGAACAGCTCTAAGAGGAGCTCTCAAGCACATCCACCACAGCGCTTAATGCTTTGTCACATGATCAAGCTGATGTGTGCATTTTAAACACGCTAAGTTCAAACTCCGCCTAATTTTAAAGTCACTGATGCAATCATTTGGGAAGCAATGACATATACCAAGTTAAATAAAGTATCTCAGTACATTACCTAAAAAGGACATAAAGCTAACACTTGAGGACCCTGTCAATGCTAAGGAATTTGAACTTGATTTTTATTAGAAGCTAGAAATAGAACATAGGTTTAATATGACAGTTGTCAATATTACCACACTATTTCAGAGCACATAACATCTAAGCACTTCGTTATGCTCTCCATAACCCCTGCACGAACTGCAAGACACCTATTTTGAAGGCAAGAGCACGACTTCAGTCCTGCCACCCCCAGGCAGGCAGCGCCTACCTTGTGTCACGGTGCCCTCTTGTGGCTGCCGAGCTCCCCCAACGTCCCATGCCGGAGCTGCTCCGCTGCCTTGCGAAGGGCTGGTGCCCGGGTCTCGCTATCTACCGCACACAGGTCATTTGAAGAGGTTAAGTACCGTTTGAACCTGGGAGATTTTAAAATGTATATGCAGAGGTCGTCAAAACTACTGTCAAAATAAATAGGAAGATGATAGCACCACAGAGAAGAAAAATAGATTCAACTGATGCTGAATCAGACTAAGTTTTTCACTGTGAGTTTACCTGAGCCCTCAGAGGTTTAATGCCACAAGTTTCATAAAGATACTGGTATTTTCCACTCCCATTTCAAGAGGAAAATTAATGATCAATTAAACACTGAATATTGGCTTTTATAAAGATATTTTCATGTTAATTATTTTGTTAACTAAGAAAACAAGACTTTGTTTTCTTTATTAAGGATGCATTAGGCTGAGCGAACAGTGTTTTTACCTGTGCCTTTGTTTTTAAATATTATGCTTATTGGAATATGCATTAGCTGCTCTTAACACAGTCAAACTATAAAATGAAAACAACCATCAGATCTAAGACACTGCCAAAGCCTACTATTTGGTATGAAGTATCAGATGGATTGGAAAGTCTAGCAGCTGAAGCTAGCCTTATATTCCTCTCAAATAGATAAAACCAAGAATATTAGCAATCCGTACATCTTTACTTACAAATCCATTCCCATTTTGAGATATGTTAATAATAAAGATGACTCCCTGCAAGAAAGCTTGTGTCACTTTGTCACCTGGCATACCACTATTCACCACACAGTACGCAAAAAGAGTGTAACTTTGAGCAGCAAAGAATTTAAACGGAATTTCTTCTACAGAGAGTGGGGATCCCATTCATATTAATTATGCAGAAGATCATGAATGAAAATAAACCATCTATTTGCTCTTTTGCTTAGACTCAGAGACAGAATTGCAATTGTCCTTGAAATTTGGAATTGGTTTATTTGTTCAGTTTAATTCTAATAATGGATGGTATGGAATTTACCTGCTTCCTTATTCTTGTTCCTAATATGGTATTGCTCAGGTAGTTGAAGTCAAACTGAGAAGTAGCAGAAAAGCTTATTGTCTAACACTGAGAAGGGATCATGCACCTTCACTGTTGCTGAAAACATTTTAAATGTATTGAAGAATTTTAAATTATAACTTATGAAGAAAACAAAAAGTAGTTCCACTAAAAGCTTAGTAAGTTAAATTAGGTTCTTTTGTATTAGATTTATATCATACAACAGAAACAATCTAGAAAGCCTTGAATAACAGTTTTGCATTCAGAAAGAAGTCATATCCATTTTCTCACCCCCAAAAGGTATTTGAGAAGTAAACAAAGATAGTGCCCAGAAAGACAAATTCAAACACAGGCTTCTAGCTCAGCCACTGAAGCGTATTAAGTGCAAAAGTTTTCAAAGCAGTAGGCTTGGAAGTGAATGCTTCTCTTGGACAAGAACTAAGAACTCCATACTTTGAGGCAAAGTAATCCTTTAGATAGAGACTACCATCTTCATAATCTAAAATAAATATTTAAAGCTTTCAAGATTTGACTAGTTCCTCAGTTTTGAACCCAAATCAGAAGGATGGGGCAATATATACCTATTACCCTAGATTTTTCACATTGAAAAAATACTTATTACCTTACCCTGTCTTGGAGGACAAAGCTAACCTGAAAGTCTCGGCAGCTTTGGAGAAAATAAAACATTCAAAGCTGTTATTAATAACTTCTGTATTTTGATTGAATATTATTAACACTTGTGCATAGAACGAGCAATGCCATTGCCACAATGTGAAACATTTCATTATCTCAACTGGGGATGGTTCATATAGCCCACTGAGTCAAAACAGAACTGTCTTGTTTTGAAGCATAACTGGGTTCCTAGAATTTTTCCTTCAAAAATGCAGCAATGCAAGTAAAATAGCATTTAGCATGTGCTAGCATCAGAGCTTCATGTCTTCATCTATTCATAATATAGTGGTTGCCAAAGCCTGACGTTGAAAAGTTTTCAATAACATATCAGAGGTTTAAAAATATGTTCAATGTAAAGCTTAGGTGGCTAGATCTCCATTATGTCAACACACTAACATTAAAAAATGTTTTGACTACAGAAGGGAAATATCTACTCCTTAAAGCAGGAACCAGAAAACTTGGATTTTGTTTCTGTGTTACTTATGGGCTCTGACCTTGGCAACTCAGCCTTCTGGCCTCCATTTACTAGTTCATAAAGATTTATAATACACACAAGGTTATATAGCAGTCTGAGCTTTACAAAACATGTTTTCACTATTATTTTCAGTCTAAGTCTACATTAAATATCAAGAACTACAAGTATTTTGTAAATATGCAGTATTTTCATGTGAACATTTTGTGGTCTTTGACGTTAGAAATGTTTTTTTCCCCCTTATGGATGTCTTTAATGGATATGGAAATTGAAAGCAAAGTACTAGCAAAAATTTCGAATTTTCCCTGTGTTTACATACTGCATGTATACTGATCTGGGTAGCTGTAGGATAGCATTAACAGTACTCTTCAACATCTAGGCTGCATCCTTCATAAAAGGGACAGAAAGCCAGGGACTGAAAGATCTGAAAGTGCTTTATACAATGCTTTTGAAGTGGAAAATTTAATATCTAGTCCAAAAATTTTGCAAGTTGTTTGCTTGTTTGGGCCACTCTCCCTCCCCACCCCCACTCCCACAAAAAAAAAAAAAAAAAAGAGTACAAGAAGTTTCACAATGAAATTGTGTAAACATCAGGACATCAAATTGACCAGCCACACTGGACAGAGAGGAAAAAGGATTTATCTGATTTTCTAGGTCACAGGAACTACGTCTGGCATAATTTCTTTCACACCACGACTTGGAAAGAAAACTGCAAAACTTCGTAATGACTTACTAAAAGGTACTTTGCATTGAAGTTTTCAAGCTTGATCTTTCACATGCTATAGAAGATTATTAAACTCATTGGAATGAAAGCAGTCTTCATTCAGTGTGGCTACTAATTAGAAAGCCAAATGTTGTTAACTTAATGAACTCAATGGCCGGAAAAGACTCAAAAGTGTTACTTTGACACTTGTTTGCGCTTTCAGACACAAAGAATTATCTGCTTAGACTGTTGGAATTATAAAAGAGTTAAAACATTTTAAAAGTACAAATGAAAGCCTTAAACATTAACAAAATTCCTCTTTCTAAAGAAGATATTTATTTCTAGGCCAAATGCATAATTTGCCAGTCTTCCTGTTTGTTATAATTGTCTTTTCTCAAGTGAAGTTATTTGAAATTGTCTAGAAACATTGTTTTTAAAGAGCAACTATGTTTCTTTTAATCAACATGCAGACATAAGGAAAGAAAAGAACAAATTTAGAAACTAAGCTTCTTTTTCTGGTGGCAACGCTTACATTTCACCTTGGTACTGGGAGAAAAAAAAGAACCATGTCTCTCTTCCTGTCGGGCAAAGGTCTAGCACACAGATGACACCACAAGAAATGACATAATCATTTGTTCACTGTCCAAGTGAACCAATAGTCCAAGTTCAACTAATCCACTGACCCAGGAGTGTTACCATGAATCCCCAAATCCTGCAGTACTGTGGAATCCAAATAGGGTAAAACACCTTTCAAATTATCATGTCATGATCCTACCCTTGAAACACTGTTCAGACATCTCCAAAAGATAGTGTGCATTTATCATGCATCTAAGTAGGCCTAATTTCAAACACATTAGTTCACATACACGTGACCTCACTCACTGTCACTGTGGAAGAAATAGCAGATAAATCCTGAAATTATATGATTTTATATATGAACTTTATCAGGATTTCATAATCTAATTCATTTTTCTATCATTTTCTCTTCAAGATGTACTGAACCATTTTACAATTCACCTTCAACAATCCATTTCACAAATAGAATACAATTTACAAAAAAAAAGGCTTTATGCAATTAACCGTTTAATTATTTACATTATTACTAAACCATTGTCACTGAATGCCAAAATACCAATTTGACCTACAATGACTAAAACCTAGCTTCACATCCTGGCTGATTTCTAACATTGAGGTTTTATGTCTCAGAATATACCATTTAAAAGAAGTCTGATGCTATTGTAGGTTACTCTTTCAATTAGGAATAGTCTAATAAATTTACTTTATTGTTCCCTTTCTTTAAAAGGTCTTTTACTGGACCTTGTGACTTCTTTAGTGGCTGCCATATATAATCATATGCCTTTAAGCACCAGAAAAAGCAAAACACACATCACAGATGGAATTCTTTTCCAAGATGCTGTGCAGAAAATGTTTGTCCTTTGCCAGAACATCATCCTCACAACTAAGACAGGAAATTGTGTTAGTAAAGGTCATGCTTCAGCTTCAATGAATGTTTAAAAATAAAAATTGAGGTTTTGTCTAGAAAAATATAAAGAAAGATAAATTAGTTAATACTGTCTAATAGGTTAGAATTAGTGTTTGCTGGTTACTTTAAATGGAACATACATACACACAGCAGAACAACATCAATGAAGAAGCGATCCAAACAAAAAACCAAACCCAAATCATATACATGTAAAACTGCTAATACTAATATTGAAAATAATGCAGTTTGTACTGACTCAGTGGACACTTTATCAAGATCACTTTTCCAAGCAACAGTTTTATTATCAAGCAACATTTTTCCCTTTACTTTTATGCTCTAAATATTAAACTCACTTTTTAATAACAGTAGTCTGTTTCATTGGCTTTATGCAGATTATTTGAGAGTAACTTCTTATACTTTTTCGGTTTGGATTTTTTGTTTTATTAACCCAAGTAATTTCCCTGTGATTTTCTGGGTTCATCACAAGATTTTTTTTTAGCACTCTGAAAACTGTATAGAAAATATGGACTGAGAGCAACCTTGATATTATGGAATTACTTAAGCATTTTTATCCTAAAAAAGTAAAATCAGAGACATCTATCAGTTCATCTTGTGCTGGTCTGTCAAGTATTGAATTTTAAGTTTCAATATGATTATAACTGCTGAATACCTAGCAATAGCCTTATTCCTCCATAATCACTGTCAAACATAAACAAATATTCACAACTTTACCAATAATTATTTTCATTTGCATTATTAGTCTGTTTTTTAATTATTATTCTCTCTCATTTTATCTCAGGCAATAGGAATTCTGGTTACACTTTGGAGGATTCATTGCACATGCCTACTATACTATTGTCTACAACTGTTCTGTGTTTTTGGGAACATAGTTCACCACTGATAAACAGCCAAACTAGGATACTACACAGATCTGGGATGAGGGTTGTTTGTGCCATAACAGCTTTGCCTTTATTCTGTACCAGGTGGTGAGTACAAAATACCAGCTGGTCCACTTGTTCTTGATATTTAGCTATCTGAAGTAGATTGAGCAGGAGACTATAATCAAGACAAGTGACTAAACAAGCATTAACTAGTTGAATATTTGATGAAACAATAGCAAGTTAGCTTTCCATCTGGGTAGAAAAATCAAAAATATATGACCACAAAAAGGAAGCAATAAAGTTATTCTGTTAATAGATTGTAAGATGAACTAAGGTGGTAGAAAGCAGTTGCTGTAGGAATCCTGGATTCCTGCTCGCTTTTTATCAGCTTGAGTTTATGATTAAGATTTCTCCACCATTTCATTGTGATACAACTGCTTCCTTGTGCCAAAATGTAAGAAGTGACTTCAGGAATTAGGACAAATTTTGTCTTGACTAGGTTCAAGCCCAGGCCATAAACTGCAATTTTCTCTAGCTAGTGTGAAATTTTATGACAAGCTAAGTATTAAAGTAGTATTTTTAGAAGCCAAAACAGTCAGGAGACAGATTTAGCAAATTGCCAGACAAAGGCTTTTAAGTTCCAGCTGGAAGTCTAAACTCTTCACTTCTCAATTTCACACAAACATCAAATTATTTTTTTTTGACTGAGCATTTTGGATTTGAAATCTTTTCAGTACAATTAGGCAGAATAAACATGCAGGGGAAAAGGCTAACTGATGGAACAGAAGAGGGTGGGGTGTTTTGTTTTTAAAAAAAAAAAAAAAATCAGAACAACATTGCCAGATGGAATATTTACATTGACTATAGTTATGATTGACATTACTGGTTATTTACACCTTAAGTCTATTCCTTAGAACATAAATCATTACTGCCCAAGTATAAAAGACCAAGAACTCTGGCTGTTACTTTTCAATGTTATGTTATTGACTTCCATTATTAAAACTCAGCATTATCTTTACTTACCTTTCCCATGTCACTTTTCCAGTTTTCAGCTAACATCAACTCCTAAACTATGTGCAAAATACATACTAATTTCAAAATTGTGCTTTAGGCTAGACACATTGAAATCCCTATACAATTTAGTTGCTATTATGGCTATGGTTTTCTCTTAAGCATGCTTTCAGTTGAGCTTGCTTGACCTGTTAAGTTCAAACTTTTCTATAGAGTCTAGCATTCACCATCATATTTTAATACCATCACATTTTTGTGGTGTCAAATTTACCATGTTCACATAAAGACAAGAGGAAACGTGCCTTTTGTAGCCATGTATATTTTGAGATGGCACTCAGGGAAGTTACACAGCAGTTTCCCTCGCTGTGTGTTCACCTTTATCCTCATTGATGTTCTAAGATACTTGCTATATTGCAATTTTAGAAGGACATTCCCAGCAATACTAGTGCATCTCTGCATGCTCACTCACCAATTACTTGGTCAATCTATCTCCTGTAGATAAGTCAACTAGCACTATCACTGCTATTACCTACTTTATAAGCTGTGTATTTAAAGCTATTATCAAGTAAAAGATTCAACTCAGGTAAGTCAGCGGTTGACTTGCAGTTTTCCTTAGTTGACATTTATTAGCACCTGACTAAAACAAACTGGTCCTTAATTCTGGGCTGTTGCCAATGCATTGTTTCATGCTATAATGTCTGTGATTTGATTGATTTTATGAAAAAGAGTTACTGAAGACTGGACTGAGTGGCAAAACTCAAATGAAAGCTTCTGAAAAATCAAATGAAAGGCATACTGTTAGGACCATTTTGCAGAGATGTATGACAACTAGAACGCCCTGCTCTGCTTCATGCTTTTCCTTAGAAGATATTAAACATCTCAAAGAGAGCAAAATACTGCTTTACCAAAGTTAGACATGGAAAAACAAGTAGAAGTAAGGGAAACCTCACAGCAGAGTGCTTCTTATGCACATTCAAATCTTCATACATGAAGTAAAACTATTGTATTTTTAAAAAAATTTCACAAAGTTAACCATGCTGATACCAGGCAGTGCTGCCACAAAGCCATTTTTCATCTTTGGAAATTGTTTTTCCTTAAGCTATTCAGCATGGTACAGTTTTCGGTTGTTTCGGTTTTTTGTTTGTTTGTTTGTTTTTATCTGACTCAGAACAGGTTTTAAGTGCGGTAACATCTGGCTCATTTTCACATTTTGCCAACTGCAATCTAGATGGAGAAGCTACTGAAAATAATGACTCACAGTACAAAGGGCCACAATAAATTTTCAACATCAATAAGGGTTGCAGCTCTGAACCAATAATTTGTACAGCTTTTTCAACAGCTTCATGAGGGCCATCCTGAGATGCTGATAAGCTCCAAAACAGGAGCAAGACTGAATTCAGTGCAATTAGAGTTGGAACTTTCACTGCTGAAGGTAACGTCAGTGCCCTGTTCTACGCTGCTTCAAAACTACTAAGTAGTTCATTATCCTCTGACTGTATGGACCATTTATCAACATAAACAAAACCATGAAATAAACTACAGATTATTCAGTAATTTTAAGGTCAATCAACAGACTCGGGAACAAATCAATGCCATGATTCTGATATCTTACTAAGTTACATATGGGTAAAAGAAGAAAAGATTACCTTTACAAAAAATATTTCTTTATTATATGCTTTTCCAGATCTTCAAAAACAGTTGCTTCATAATTGACTTCGGCAGTATATGCAAACTTACTCATCTGTTAAATCCCATTTATCCAAATTTAGCATTGTAATAGAGTAACTGTTTACCATTACAGAACCCTTCTACTAGCAATACAAAACAAGAAAAGTTACTGAAGTTGAAGCTGTAGCAACTGTAAGACTATTAGACAGGTCTTACACAGTACAGATGCTTTTTTTTATGCCAGAGGAAATACTTTGGTTTTGCTTATTTTCACGGCAGAGCACTGTTCTCTTTCATGTACATCCTTTCATAAGTAGGAAAGTTTATTTTACATACAGCATTGTTTTTCCGTATGTAAGATAATCATAATTAGCAGGAAATATTAAGGGCAAGTAGAAAATGTCAAAGAAATTACAAGGGTAAGAATACTTTCCTTGCATCAAAACCAGTTACAAGGTGGGGGATTAAAGAACAAACAAATTTTTCAGTTTTCAAACAGGCACAAACACAAAGGTTTTGGAAGGCTACAGCACAACATAACCTCCAAAATATTCCCCTAAAGAAAAATCAAATTACTGCTCATGTGCTTGAACTGGTAAGTTTTACAAGAGCACAGCCACAGAAGAAACCCCAGTCTTTTACACTGATACTGAGAAGAATTATGATTCCCCATCTGAGGACAAGAGCAAAAAACCTGCATACATACAGTAACATGACTGAACAGAGTTGAATAGAAGCCTACAGAAAATGTTCTGACAAGTGTCAGATACAAGTGACATCAACAAATCTAGTGAGACCACATTTCTATAATACAAAAGGCAAAACAGTGAAAGTAAGCTGTGACAATACTAGTCTCTTTCACCAAGAAAGGATCCAAATGTTTTCACTTCTGCTTGTTTGCACTGCAAAATATTTTATATTAAAACTTAAGTGCATGTCTATGATATGTTTGCTTCCACTGAATACCCAAAAACCCCTATGGTGGCATGCTGAGTCCACTTCAGTGGCAAAATAAATATTGTTACAACTTTTTCTCCCAGTATAAGAAATGAGCACAAGGACCTGGTGAATTTGTTCATGTACTGAAAACTAACACACATGTCTTACAAGTTGTGCTTAAAGCATACAAAGTACTTTGTACACAAGTGTTAGTTGCAAGATAACCAAGAAATAGTAATAGATGATTGGTGAATGTTTATAGAAGACTTTAAGCAGCAATAAGTTGCAGAACACAAACACAGCCAATCATCAATGCACAGCATTCGTACAGTCCACACTTCTCCCTGATGATCTTCCCTGAGATCTCCTTGCATCTGAACAGGACTATGGGAATTCTTCCAGTGGGCCACAGTGCTACACTGCTCCATAATAACCTGGATACTTTGATTTGATTTGCCCCCTCTGAACAGGGGTTGCGTGAGATGACATCAATGGATCCCTTGCCACCTATATTATTGTGATAGTCTGACAGCCCTTGTTAGCCTTTGGAGAAAATTCAGAAAGATGAGGGAAAAATTGAGCAGTATATTCAGTAGGTACATAAACATTAAAGAAGGATCATCTAGACAGCAAGCACAAAAGACATCATGGCTCAGCTCAGGATGTACTACCTAGAGTCAGAGTTTTCTTTTTACTATTCTAACCACCATCTCCCAAAGAAAGAAGGAACTGGATGAATCCTCCCCTCAAATCTGGGGAACCATATAGAGACTAAATTTATGATCAATGTTTGGAAACATTGTTCAACCATCTTATTAATGCTTGTTTAGCCCCACCTCAAAAAGCTTTCTACAAAAGAACTTCATTTTACACAACTAAACTTCTGAAATAACTCTTCCAGATTAATATGCATTAGAACTGTAGGGACATTTTTAATCCTAAAGTTTCTGGTGTTATAATCAAGGAAAAGACTTGTTCTTCTTGTCGAAAGTTATTATATATTAAAGACTTATTTAAAATTCTCAAGCACCCTGGCAATAATAAAACCACTCCAAGAAATCAAAAAGAATGTGTTTAGAGAGTAGCACAGTTATGAAGTGTAGTCTAAGAAGAACTTAACTATGATCAAATATGTTAAGCTGTATACTTTGAGTATTACTTGTGTATACAGATACAGAAATACCCAGATTCTGTAGGAGGCCTTCTGACCCATTCTGTGGAATTATTGCCAAAAATCTCTCTTAAGTGTTCTGGATCTGCTCAATACAAATATTTTGGTTGTAATTACTGACTACTTGACTTTTCTTTCAGCTCTTGGAGACATATTTTCATTAAACATCTTTAAAATTATTAATATTAATAACTCTTACATCCACAAAATTGCCTTTATCCAGAACTTAAATTCTTTTAAGTAGTGAAAAAATAGTTTTTAAAAGTTGCAGGGGTTTTGGGGGCTTTGTGGGGGTTTTTTTTGGTGGTAGTTTTTTTGCTTTGTTTTTTAACTATTGAAGTCGTATTTTATTTCGTTAAAGTTTTTGTCACAATTTTGTTACCAGTTCACTGTTCATCTGTCAAATTAAATGCATTACTACAAATTGCTATTCAGATAATGAATACCAAAAGCATTCCTTGAACAATATGTTAAAAGCTCATTGCATCTAAATTACTTGCTTTGTAAGTATATTGACTTTGAAAATTCTAGGCTCAAACTGATTAATTCCTCCCTGTGCATATTATTTATTTTTACACACAAAAGGAACTAAACTTCAACCATTAATCATCTCAAAGTGCTTTCCAAAATTGGATAAAAAACACTTACAATGTCTACTGAATTGCAGAGAAAGCTATCAGCCCATTTAATACACTAACCAACGTAAGTCTACATAGTTATTTAAGCATCCATCAAGATTAGCTCTTGAAGCCTCTGTAGATAGAAAATGTCATTTTCACTACCTATTGCTAAACTACCTTTTAAATATTTATTGTTGTATTTATCCACTATAAAAACTAAAGCCCTTAGAGTCATTGTAAAATTAAAAAAAAAAAAAAAGCATCACCTATGCAAATAGAAATCAATATCTTAACTAGATCTTTTCACACTTTTCACCAAGTTATTTTTGCCCATTATGATGGGAGGCGGGGGAGAAGCAGAAATATCAACTTGTTTCTGAATTTATGCACTCACTGCCCTGATAATGATATTTGATCTATTTTATTATGCTCAGTACAGTTTGTGGTCAGTGCTCATCACACATAATAAAATATAAGAAATTTAAGATTATTTTTCTTCTTAAGGACCCAAAATATTCAGGAAACCATATAGATTAAAAGCCCATGGTAGTTGGCTTTTAAAGGCAAGGAATGACAAGATACTAACAATAGTAAACAACCACCACTCCTCTCCACAAATATTTAGTAATCCATCACAGGCTATCAACAATGCTCACAGAACTTAAGGAAAAAAAAAAAAATTTGTTTGAAGTCCCTCTCAAATCCTGAGACCAACAGCTATTCTCACCACAGAGGTCCCTCCCAGCTCAAGTTTGTTCCCTTTCTAGCATTTTGACAGCACAAAATCCAGGAATGAATGCAGCATTTGATGCTGCCAACACCATGTTCCTCTTCTCTGCTTACATTTGCTAACTCTTTAGACTTACTGCCACAAACCTTTTTGAGACTCAGTTCACTATACATGACTCTCCGTTCTGAATTTAGAAATTACAAGCTACTCATCACCCACTAAGGTACTGTTATAAAATTTCAGTTATTATGACACATTATGCAGCTATTGCTTATAGTGTGAGTATGCACACACGTGCCCATATGTCTCTCAGAGCTTTGGAATCACTATGCGTTTGCAGCTCCTCTACATCTGCACAAATACTAACACAGACCCAAAACACTTAGTCTGTGTGTCATGAATTCAGATTTTACAAATCCATTTTTGGAACAGGAGATTTCTAGAAGTTAGCTGTAACAGCTCAATATGCTGAAATACGAAGGCAAAGTACTTTCCAGATGTAAGCAACTCCACATCTTCCTATCACAAATAAAGATTATGATTTGTGCTACTGTGTGCATCCCATCTATAAAGCTTTAGCCTGCAGTCAGAAAAATGTCACAGCTCCATGAGCACAAGCTGTTTGACTGATGTCTTTTTACATCATTCTAGCTTCTTCTTGAAGAGCAACACATGTTACAATAACACAGAGCTCTTTTATACAGCCTTACATGATTTCATGTTCAGGTGACAAATGGTATAGGAAAAAAACCCCAAACCCTGATGCTAAACTGCTTTAGCATGTAAATGCTGTTTAAACCAAAATAATCTGTCCTGATCAAAGCTGTACAACAGCTTCTGACCTGGGTAGTACACTGGTAAGGTTAGAGAATTAAAATACAGTCAAATATACCTCAGAGTGAAGAAGTGGAATAATAGCATGCAGAATGAGAAATTCAAGAAGCAACACAGCAGGAGTTTTGCACATTGGTTCTCTGCGGCAACTACCTTCGAAAGAAAATCTATCATACAAGGAGAGACCTTCAGAATCACACTATTCTTACAGATGAATAACAAAAAATACTTACTGAAAGGCTCAAGCAGTAAATCCTGGTCCAGCATAAAATTAACTGAATATATTAATAAAGGCCACATCTTCTGTAATAAGAACTCCAATAAAACCAAATCGTGATAATGACATTCTGAAAGAGAACATTTGTACTGGCTAAATATTGCCATGAAGTAACTGCTCTCAGGGAAAAAAAGTGTTATGGTAAAAGGTTTTCCTTCAAAACACTCAACTCGAAATAGATCAGATACATGCTACACATTAGTTATTCATACATATCTGTCAGTCTAGACTCTGATGTCTTCAGATGTATTTATTTATTCTTTTAATTAAAATTTACCAGGAGAAGGAGCTAGCTATTCTGAAGACCTTCATTTAATGACATTAAACTTGGCAGAGTAGGTGTTGGAAATGTCAAGGTAACAAAAGCACTTTTTCTAGTGATTATTAGTAGTCCATTTATAGTCCTGTCAAATTAAGACACGTCTGTTTAAATACATATTTCAATACATTATGCAGATATTCAGAATATATGCAATGAACCCTCTGGAGACAGGCAGATGGAGGTTTACTTCCTTCATTTACAACTGGCCTTGCCACCATGAATTTAACTGAAAATAAAGACAATAAGATTATTAAATGTTGAATTCCAAGGAAGACATTGGAAAGGTTGAGGTAGCTAGCTAGCATAAAAGGATATCAAGCATGGATTTTATCCACCTGTATTTAACAAGCTATTTATTAATGATTAATACACTTGAAAGACCTATCATAACAGCTCACTGTCATTGTTTCCAGTTACTGCCATATGATACGCGTTGGAACTGGGGCATCTTGAAGAATATCCTTGTGAGCCAGATTCCAAAGTGTGATGCTAAGAGATATGCCAGAAATTGCTTATCTGTTTACCCTTCAGTAAACTAGAGGAAGAAAGACAAAGATGTCCCAGCCACACAGCACTTAAGCTATTTTCCAGTTGCATGCTGTTTTACCCCAACTTAAAAAAATTTTGAGCTTACATATAACATATTGTGTAATAATGATAAAGCTATGACAGGACTATATTTCTCGGTGAAACAGTCACATGCCATAACTTTTCCTGAGCTCCTTTCCTATAACGTTCAACACTGTTTATTAAAACCACTTCTCAAATGTTCCTCTAGAAATATTTTGAAAGCACACACTTATAGGTGAAGTGACAAGTTCTTCCATAGCTCTTTAAGGTCTCAAAGTTCTATGCCCTTCCACTGTAGTGCCAGACCTTGGTGAGTACAGTATAATCCCAAAACCAGGTAATTTCAGAACAAATACTTCGTATTAACAAAAAATTAAATACTTCATTTTAGTATACTAGCTTCATCTGCGTACTGTTCATGGTTTGGCATCAGCAACTAAGCCGCTTTGAATTACACTCAAAGGAGCACTTTTGCTTGCCCTTAGAAGTTTCGCTGCTGTTCTGGATCAATGGCATTAGCAGGCATCCTGCTCAGTCACAAGGATATTGGTATAAACTTAAAAATTGGACCATACCTCCTCCCCCTCCTCATCTTTCTTCATTTATTAGGTATTCAATCAAACTGTTGGATTTGAGCAATCCTTCAGAGCACCTGTAAAAGTTCATGTTGTAATACTCTCAAGCACAGTCCCTGAAGTGTAAGTTGTAGCACAAAGAGCTGAAGTTATAACACAGCTAAGTATTCTACCAGAAGTTACATGCTAGACCATCAGGAACCTTACCACACAGAGCTATCAGTAATATGTAAAATGCCCTGAGTATTCACTGCTACCTGAAAAAAAAATAAATAAAAATCTGATTTCCATCAGGGAAGAAAAATTAATACCAAAGGTTTTGTTTGTTTTGTTGGTTTGGTTACTTCTTTTATCTAATCCATTTAGAGTCAAGTTCATTAGAGTCAAGTTCAAAGACAGCTTTAAAAGCTTCTGTGATTCTTTAAGTTATTCTATTGTTTGACCTTAGCTATCTCAGTAATTCAAATTATGGCAAAGTTTCTGGATGCTGTATTAACAACTCCCTACGAAACTAGGATTAGTATTGTGCAAGCAGAAGGAAGACTTGCAGCTCTTGAAAAACCTGGGACAAGAGGCTCTTTCAGTTCAGCAAGCTATAAGCATGTATACTTTTACAGGAAAGTAGTTTAGATTCTCAAAACACTTTATGGCAACCTGTCACCTTCCTAAGAAGCAATATTAGTGCCACTAAAGCAACCAGTATCAGTAAAAATACCCATTCTGGTTTTGACTCTTAAACCAAAGCTACTAATCAGAGTTGAAAGTCCTACTTCTCTGCTCATATAACAGAACCCTTTCACATTAATTTTGGCCACCAGAAATTGGACCTGCTAATTCACTGTTATATTCCAGGATTTGGCCAACAGCTGGCTGCCAAAAATGAGTTCTGTCATTCTGTCTTCATGGGCTTCCTGACTTGACATTTCTTTCTCCTGTTTCAGGTGTGAATTTTTTTGTAGTCATAAATGAATGTTTGGCATAATCAAAACATGACTTGTGTTTCTGATGAGACTTAAATACATACATGAAATCTAAAACAACCCACAGACATATCAGAAAGATATGGGAAACTGGGAAACATTCCAGAAACAGCCCCATGAAATAGACAGAAAATAGACATTAACAGGGTGAATGAGGTACACACATTTGCTATAGAGAGGACAAACTTGCCAGAATATTTTGACTTTCCTTTTAAAGACAGTTTTTAAGTCACTAAGGTATCAGACTTCACCCCCTAAAACAGCTAATTCAAAACCAGTCATCAAGAAGTATGTTTAAATAGGAAGCGTGTTTGCATTGTCTTCAGTTTTGTTATTAAAAAGAAGAAATGTTTCCCATCCTTAGTTACCTGGCATATGTCTTAGCCTTAAACTACTTCCACACATCACACTAAGTCAAAATAACTATCTGGAATTCTAAGCATCATATATAATTCAGAATTCTCATTTTGGAAAAAAAAACCCCAAAACCCTAACAACAAGCCCTAAACCCCACACTATTCTCATGTTTTCTTGTTAACACATAATAGTTCTTGTGATACTGAAAAAAAAAATGTGACCGTTTGTTAACGAAGGTATTGGAGAATACTCTTAAGGTAAAATTGTGCTAGGTCTGTAACCAGTGGTGTCCCCCAGGGGTCAATACTCGGTCCAATCTTGTTCAATATATTCATCAACGACCTGGATGAGGGGACAGAGTGTATCCTCAGCAAGTTTGCTCATGATACCAAACTGGGAGGGATGGCTGACACTCCAGAGGGCCGCGCTGCCATCCAGCGTGACCTGGACAGGCTGGAGTGGTGGGCAGAGAAGAACCTAATGAGGTTCAACAAGAGCAAGTGTAGGGTCCTGCACCTGGGGAGGAAGAATGCTAGGCAACAATATAGTTTAGGGGTGGATATAAGCTCATAGAAATTCAGAAACTCTAGGTGGCATGTGGTATTTGTAGTTCCTCCAAACCCTTCTGCTATCTGCTTAGCACTAATTGATGAAATAATTCATTTGGTAACATGTTTTGGTCAATAATCAAACATGGACAGTTGAGCATATCTTGGACTCCTATTTTCTCTGTGTGTAATTGGTAAGTTTTCTTTAGTTGTTTCAGCATTTACATTTAAACACAACTGGCCAATACAGTCTTTCTTCCACGAACAGGAAATAACTTTAAGATAACTAGCATTCTTGTCAGCTTCAGTGATAAGCTGAAGTAGTGAAGTTCTCAGATCATTACATTCCTCTAATTACTGATGAACATGTTACTGGTACATCTTGGGTAGAAAAAAAAAAAAAAAAAAAAACACACCACAAACCACAAGACACAAAAACCACAAAACAATCATCTTGTTTCTTTCAAGCTCCCTTTTCTTTCTGAGGAACTCCCAGAAAAACCAGCTGGCACTCACAAACTCTCACTAGTTATTTCAAGACAAATGTTTACTTCCTTTATGGAGTGCTAAAATAGCACATCAGTGACAGTTTAATACCAGAACCAAAAGCAATTTCCTGTACAAATCAAAAAAGTAACCTTGATTAGAACAATCAAGACAATTTTGAGACACTAAGTTATCAGCTAAAACAAGAAAGAAAGTCTACAGTTGAGTTCCGATTTATTTTTTCTTAGGTAGCATCTTAGATTTCACTGAACAGAAAAATGAAGTTTCTGTTAATTAACTACTCAAGAATTTAACTACAGTATTGCACCTAAATAAGACTCAGTGCTGATTTAGAGGTCAGTGTGTGTTTTTTTTCTCTAACATTATATTGTGACCTATCAAACTACTTCTCATTCTAATAGATGCAGGCTTTTTTTGTTTTTCTTAATAGTCATGAAGCAATAATCATCACCTAATGTTGTAAAGATTTATATTGCCCTATCTTTTACTATAATTGGGAGTCTAATTTTGAGAACCTTCTCTTATCCAGCTTTGAGCTCATAAGCTGCTACTCCAAGCCAGCTATAGGAAACTTACGTTCCATGGGGATGGAAAAAAAAAAAAACCCAGACAGTGTTTTAGTGTAAGATGTTAACAAAGAGTAGATTTCTATTAAGGTATGCACAGCTTAAATATGTTATCTTATAACCGATGTGCACATACACCAGTCCTTTTTCCCAACTCTGAGAGACTTCTCCTGTACCAGAAACAGAGTAAGCCTGCATCTAGAAGTAGCTGCAAAACAGCATAGTTTGATTTTTTTTTTAATATATATTCAAAGATAATAAATTTACAAAGTCAATAAAGACAAAAGCACCCCAAAATATTAAACCCTGAAACTATTCACACTCACTATTTCTTCTGTGGCTACTTGACAAGTTTAAGGCTAAGTTTCTGAGAACTTTGATCCCTTGCCAATGGCTTCCTTTCCCCCAATACATACCAGCTTGTTGCAACACTCCTTGGTCTTCCAGCACCTCCCCCTTTTCTTAACTTTTTTACCTTTTTAGTTTAAGACTTGCTTTGGGATATGGAGGCACTATATATACATACATATGCACTTCTATTCTTGCTTGATAGCAAAACTATCTAGCCACCTTTTCTGTAGTAACTATTCTTTCATGCATTTCATCTTTACAGCTGTTAGTCAAGTCTTCCCTCTTTTGTTCACCCTGAAAATTACTTAGTTTTGATATACAGGGCAACATTAGATGTATTCCTACCGCATGCAGCAATATCATCCTACACAAGCTCACTTTGAAATGTTTTAATAAGTGAAATATAGATATCTGAAAAATACTAATTTATTCCTTTCATTTGTATTACCATGTTGCCACTGCAACTCAAGTAATTCCATTAAGATAGAATAACACATTCTTGACCTATCTTCCCCTTTATTGCTTTCTCTGGTGATTTAGGATTTCTACCAGTTGATAGAACCAAATAAAAAAAGATTCACAGATTTGGGGGTTTTATTTGCAGTCACAGGGTCATGATCTCATCGCAATTACTGAGACATGGTGGGATAGCTCACATAGCCATCCATGACAGCGTTCCAGTTATGTCCTCTTTAGGAAAGACAGGCCAGGAAGGCGAGCTGGCGGAGTTGCTCTTTATGTGAGAGAGCAACTGGAATGCACTGAGCTGTCCCTGGGGGAGGATAAAGAGAGAGTCAAGTGCTTGTGGGTGGATCAAGAGGCAGGCTAACATGAGGGACACTGTTGTGGGGGTTTATTACAGGCCACCTGATTAGGATGCAGAAGTTGATGAGGCCTGCTACAGGCAGCTGAGAGCCACCTCACGATCACAGGCCTTGGTTCTCATGGGGGACTTCGATCACCCCCATATCTGCTGGGAAGGCTACACAGCTAGGCAGGTACAGTCCAGGAGGTTTCTCCAGTGTCTTGATGACAACTTTTTGACGCAGGTGGTGGAGGAGCCGACAAGGAGAGGTGTACTACTGGACCTAGTACTGACCAACAAACAGGGACTGGTGGAGGATATTAAGGTTGGGGGCAGCCTTGGCTGTAGTGATCCTGAGCAGATCAAGGTCAGGATTATGCGCAGTAGGCATAAAACAACAAGTAAGGTTGCACCCTTGGACTTCAGGAGGGCTAACTTTGACCTCTTCAAGAAACTGCTTGGAGAAATCCCATGGGCTAGGGCTCTAGAGGGTAGGGGGGCTCAAGAGAGCTGGTTGATATTCAAGCATCACTTCCTCCAAGCTCAGGATCGGTGCATCCCTAAGAGCAAGAAATCAGGCAAGGGAAGCGGGAGACCTGCATGGTTGAGCAGGGAGCTTCTGAAAAAGCTCAAGTGGAAGAAGGAAGTTTACACTAAGTGGAAGAAGAGCCTGACCACTTGGGAAGAATACAAGAATGCTGCGAGTATGCAGGGACAAAACGATGAAAGCTTCAAAACAGGTGTTTTTTTGGTGGTTTTGTTTGTTTGTTTGTTGTTTTTTTTTTTTTAAGGTATTTTGTCCATATAGAATAAATTACAGATGCTTCACAGAACTGTGGACTAGGTTACCAGTTGTGTCACTAACTACTAAACCTAGACAATAACATAGGGTTGGCAGTAAATGTTTAAAAGGCCAGTGACCAATACTTAGTGAGAGTAGACAGCATTTCAAACGTAAACCTTAGAAGGCACCTACCAAGAAAAAACCTCAAGAAAACATTATTCTAAACTGCAAATCTTGACCAACAAAGATAAGGAAATGTCTATTCTTTCAAAAGGCACCTTGATAGGTTCACAAGTACAAGCACAATATTCTGTTCTGAGAACTTAACCACCAGGAAAATAACACAAGAAAACTCTTCTAAATCCTCAAATAGCAAAAAAAAAAAAAAAAAAAAAAAAAAAAAAAAAAAGAGTTGGAGGAACAGCAAGTTTACCTGTAATCAGTTAAGTAACAGGCATATGTAAATAGGTAAACTTAGCTTACACTTGAGGGTGTAGGCTAATCAGCAACCAATAAATTGATTTCTAAAAGCACTTCTTCCTGCAGCCTCAGGACATGAACTAATCCAGGCTAAAAATAATTTTTTAGAAATCTAATTAACTCATTAGCTTCAAGTAAAAATAAAGTCTTTCCTCAAACAGCTGTACAAGTCACAATAAAGCAAGCACGTATGTTTTTCTAGAACTCTACAAATTCTATTAGTAGGAAAAGATTTCAGGGAACCAAGCCTGTTAAACTCAAAACTATATATCTGCTCTCCCACTATCACATTTTACAGTGACAATTCACCTTCCATGGATTGTAGCTAAATTGGGAGCATCTACTCCACATCCTTTAGTAAGATTACGTGGAGTAGACCTTCAAAAACATGAAATTCTGTAAACTATAAAAGAAATTAGCTGTCTTGCAATACCATTTCATTTCTAGAAAGACTATTTTTAGAGATAAAAGAAATTGTATGAAAGTAGGGGAGAATCTATTAAGATTCAGCCCAGGCATCAGACTGTAAACTACTAAGGCACAAAATATCCTTGAAAAACTTACCTTGGATAGTAACTCCTATGGATTCCTCTCCTAGCTTAAGGATTTTGACCTTGTGCAATTAAGCCCACAGCCCCTACAACTTACCTAGCTACCTATTGCTCCACTAGCATTGTAATTTATTTCTATTTTTTTAGAACTCCAGATAATTTCAATATTATTCAATGTAGTAATTATCTATATTTTCATTCAACCAATTATGTAACCAAATACACTTCACAAGCATGCGCTGGCAACATCTGGGATTAAGTAAAAGAACACTGGAGAATAGTACTAAAATTCAAAATTAATCAGATAGTCTGCAAAAAAAAAAAAATATAACCACTATTCAGAAATGATGAGTCCAGATTCCTGCAGACCATTAATCAGGAATTTAGGCAAAGTAAGGGAACAATAGTTAGGGGGAATGGTGGATTACAAACCCTGAGATAATACTCTTGAGAAAACAACAAAGGAACTAGGATGTTGCTGGACACCCAAACCTGAATATAGTCCAATCGAGTTCATAGGATAAATGAGAACCACTCCCAAAGCAGGCAGAGAGAATCAGCAGAGGCATTAAAATATTACTTAGGTAAGACTCAAAGAGTTGGAGTGTAGTCTAAGGCTAAAAAAGTTAAGGGGAGACAAACTTAAGTACACAAAAAGGTAACAAAAAAAGATAAAGAAACAACGGTTTATTTCAGGAAAAAACAGAAGAGTTGCTTTTCTGCCTGGTGGATAGAAGATTAACACTGGACCTGCAGTTACTTCTTGCTGCCACTGCACTGAGAAATTCTTGTCTAATGTTATGAGAAGGTTTCTAATATGGGTAGTGAAACACTAATTACTTCCAGTGGTTACTTATGACTAGGCAACAGTACTTAGGCATATGGTAAACACCTTTAGAATGGTTTAGAAATAGCAAATCAGGCGAAAGTGTAGAGTGGTCTAATGCAATGGAACAACTTTTATTAGTAAGATACCCATAACTTTATTTAAGTCAGATTTAGTATTCTTCAACAGTTTGCCTCGTTCACCAAATGTGGAATAAGACGCATAGTAATTTGTATTTCTGAAAGGTATTGTAGTTCTAATGAATTAAAGTTACCCGTATTCAAATGTCAATACATCAAAAGGTTTACCAACTAAAATTCAACTGCATTTACCGAAAGAGTTTTAAAAAGTCCAACTTTCTGCCAAATCTACATAACATTTTATTAGCAGAGGCTTGCTATTGTCTGATATTGCTGACTTCACACAGAACCTCTTTTAGAAAAAGATTTCAGCAGTGGATTTCCTGGTGAGTTTACATACTACGATAGCCTGTCCTGAAGGAAAGTCCTTTAACACCCTCCTGTTTACTGGTATGCTTCTGAAAAATAAAAGTACAAACAAAAAGAAAGACTGACAGTGACTCCACAGAAAGGACTGCAACAAGTCAGACCTACTAAAATACCCACATGAAAACTAGTTTGATGCCTGGTAGAGCAGATGATGTAAACTGACCATGAAGTACAGACCTTTTCTAAACTGTAGCTGTCCAAATTCTTTTGGGACTCTTTTTTTTTGTTTTTAAGGGCCTCCCATCAGATTTACAGTTGTGATATTTGTCCATCACACAGCAATTCTCTAGTCACAGGAGGCAGGTGAACATAGCTAGCTCCAAAGTATTATCCTTTTAGTAAAAAAACAAAAAAACCCAAAACAAACAAAAACCCCCACAACTTTGTTAGTTTATCTGATTGACCTAAAGAACAAAAATGAAATAATGCTATGGTGTCTTAGCTGGACAACTCACGGCATTGGGTTGGCAAATAGCAGCCAAAACACCCCAGTAAGAAAGAAAAGATCCCTTCTGAACTGGCTTGCAGAAAAGCTTGAATTACTTATAATTGGCTAAATTTGCTATTAGGCAGGCCCAGTATGTGCTTTTCCCATCTTGAAGAATACATAGCTGCTAATGCTAATGAAAAACTGAGGTCATAGGAAACCTACCAAGAGGGAAAAATCGGAAGCAAGCTAGTACTCTAAGCATGATGAAAGCATTAAATACAGTTTTTGTCACCCTTGTCACTGGTAATGTCAAATGGATGGTCTATCACATTTTTAGAAGTTCATTGTGAAACATAAGTTACTAACAGTATTTTCACATGAAATTAATGTTAAAATTTAATAGAGTGCTAATGGTGACTATTCCATGATTAATGGAATATATTATTATTATTAAAATTTATTACTAATTATTAAAATTATTATTAGCTTTCAGAACATGACATGACACAACATCCTAATTTGTAGCTATTACACTTGTACTACTACAACCTTCAATATTTATTTTAAAAACAGTACTGCATAAGGGCAGATTCATTTAACTTAAGATTTTTTTCCTAGATTATGTCACTGAAGGCAATTTGGAAGTTAAAGACCACAAGCTTAAAGGTTTCATACTGGTACCAGTATGAGTTTAGTAGAAATAAACTCTCAAATATATTTCAACTTACTTAAACTATCCGCTTAAAATACTGATTTGCCTCTCTTGATAACTTTTTTTTTTGTATTATTAATGTGGTAATAGATGTTCAATAATTCATTCTTTGTCTGCCTCTCTAACATCCAGAGTATACTATCAAAGAGAAAGTGAGAAAAATTGGCCAGCATTTGAAATGGCAATGTATTTTTAATGCAAACTTCTCGTGTTTGCATTTTAAGTTCAGGAAAAACCTACCTAACCTTTCAGAGATAAAAGGTGGAAGCAGACCTCCCAAGGGGTACTGTATACATTTATGCCCAGCTGAAAAAGTGGAATTGAAGTTGAATAAAATTAAGTCTAAAACTACAGCTGCCCCATGTAGTTTTTATCTATGGAATCTGTGTTATACAAACTGATTTTGTAGTATTCTGGCACAATTTCAAAGCAATTTTTCATTTATGGCAGATAACAAAACTTTAGGCATGTAGTTCATTCCTCCTGGAGTATTACTAAACACTGAAATTATGATAGATGAAGAAAACATCTGTTGTCCTTTAAGCCGAGACTGGTTTTACCATCAGAAATGGTTGAGTTTGGTTATTCCTTACAAATGTTTTACTTTCATGTTGTAATGTTCATTCCACAAAGTTTTAGTGCACCATTGACATGAATTATGATCACAATAAAATCTTTTTTGGGACAGAAGTTTGAAATGGAAGTTTGGATCACCATTTCTTCAAAGTTTCAAAGCTCAGAACTTCAGAGAATGTTGCCACAAAGCTTTGTCACTGCCCCAAGGCAAGATTTCCTTTTTCACTTGAGCAAAATAAGAGAATGAGTAAAACCTTTGGATAAAGAACACAAAGATTTTGATGTATTTTTTAATAAGATACAGACTTCTTTATTTGGCACTGTGTTGGGCTTGACAATGAAATTGCTAGCTACTTATTCACATAGTCTACCAAATCCCAAGATAAAGAATTTTGGTAGTCTTTTGAAACTTCATCTGTACTACACTTCATGATCCATTCTACTGTGCTAATAACTAATTTGCCAGATGTCAATAATCTTCCAGATTTCAAATATCATATTTACATCTTTGCTGGAATGACACACTGCTCATTATGCAATTGAGGAGACTTATACATACTATAGCTATTCTGACACAGCAGAAACAAACTGTCAATACCCGCCTTAGAAAGAACTGAATCATTTTCCATAATCATGGGAAAATGAAAGATCGAAAACAGTACATATCAGACAAGACCTTATAAAAACCTGTCAGTCTCTACAAAATCATTTCCGCTTCTTAGTAGTTTATAAAGATTAAATATTTATTATGAAGAATGGATAATACCACTAGAATAGTCAAATTCAATTAATGCACCTATTGAAATTAAAATTGAACTTAATAATAATAATAACGAAGCATTTCAAATTAGCTGCCATTTCTCATGTGCCAGGTAGTACAAAGAAACCAAGAAGTTGTTTCTTCAGTCACTGTAACTACACATATATCCCAGTTAAAACTGAGGGTGATTTCATGAGAACACCTTTACCTACAGTCCAGGTGAAAACTCTGAGCTTCCAATTCCTGCGGCAGCATTGGTACATATGAAATAGAGCAATATATTTAAATGTTCTCCTATATACCCTTGTTTGAGAGTGGATCAGTACACCGCTTTACTAAGGCATTCAATCTCTGCACAAGATGCTTAAAAATTGGATCTGAAGTCATCTTCAGGATAGTCAGCACCACATATGCAGCTATAAGATGCATTATTATTTGGCAAAGTCCTTCCTATAGCATGGTTTAAATTTTTTCCTTTGTTTTTGCTTTCTCAAATGTAAGCTCCATTTGCAACTTCCAGTCAATGAGAATTTCTCCACTGTAATGTTTTCACAGAATCATGGAATTGCCTAGGTTGGAAGGGACCTTTGAGATTATTTGAGTCCAACCATCAACCTAACACTGCTAAAACCACCACTAAACCATGTCCCCCAGCACCATGTCTGCCCATCTTTGCAGTACCTCCAGGGATGGTGGTTTCCCCACTTCCCTGGGCAGCCTGTTCTAATGTTTGATAACCCTTTCAGTGAAGAAATTTTTGCTAATATCCAATCTAAACCTCCCCTTGTGTAACTTTTCACCCTAAGCCCTAGTACTTCATTGCTTTTCATCTGTGTAGGTCTATGTTAAATGAAATTTAATCAAATGCTGCCTTAGCCGTTTCACACTGTCTGACCTCAGTTGGTGCCATTTAAATTGGCCATAGTTCAGGGTCTTCCAGTCATTACAACTAAGTCTCATAAAAGCATCTTTGCTTTCTATTTATCTTAAACTGATTATAAGATTGAACTGGTACAAGCATAGAAGCAGTGAACTATTTGACTTAAGGATAATTTAAAAGATGAAGATTAGTTAATAATGCTTTTTCTGCTAGGGCAATATAAACAGATTAAATGGTTTGCCACTTTCTACTTCAATAAAGCAAATGATCTAAAATAACGCTACTAATTATCAATAGTCAGTGGAGTACTAAACTGGCTTTTCAAAGTATTGCTCACATATTTACAAAAAACTTAAGAGCTCATAATTCTCACTATTCCCTATTTGCTGTTATGTTCCGTCTATTAAGTCACCAAGTCTTCCATTCCACAGAAAACCAGACTTGGATGTCATCACATACAGCTATTTTACTGAAATAAATTTGTCTCCTACATAGCTGGCATGTCTACTCTCATACAAGACAATTACCCCACGTCGCAGCTGAATTGTCAGACACTGTGCCTGTACAGTTTTCTTGAATGCTGCTAAGCATTTAGCTTTCTATATAGGAAATTCCCTATTCATAAAGTTATTTAGAAACCTAACTCCCTCTGGACACCTATTTGCCTTTGCTGATCTGTTTAACTAGTCCCAGATTCTCAAATTTATTTACAAATTTCACTCCCAATGAAGCAAAAATATTTCAGTATCTATCTAGTCTTCTGCTGAGTTTGGCTTGTATTTGGAGCCAACCAAAAGCTGTGTAACCACAGTTAATATAACACTGAGCCCAGCTAACGTGCTGAAACTCTCAGCAGAACTGATTTGAATTCAGCTCTGTACTAACCACAGCTACATAGCTTCCATTCAACACACCAGAAAGATATGTGTCTGCTCAGAAAGCAAGAAGAGGGATATGTTCACATCCATTTTCAGACCAATTTCTATGTTCTCTCATCCTAGGGAAGTCCCTCTATCCATTTACTATACAATTCACACTTCATATCTTCTGAATTATACTGAAGTACCCACGCTTAAAAGCAGATATTGTGAGAGACCCAAACATAAGTTTGTCTCTACTAGCTGAAGACCATGAAATATAAATGTATATAAAAACCTCACTTAGTTAATTTCTCAAATAATCTTTTCATTTTGTTAACTATTCAGCGACCTCTGATTTAGAGACTGAGATCCAATCCTACAAAGCCATGAAGCAAAACTGTTAAAGTATGTGGTCAATTTTTAGTTCTGAATATAGCATCAAATATCTTGAAGTTTAGCAGCATTTGTACTGAGCATGACTATAGCGCACTAGAACTGAGGAATGGAAAACGTAGGAGATATTAGTCAGTTCAGTAGGAAAGCAGCAGATTCTATGACAGCAGAATGCATTTTTTTAACTTTCCAATTACAGCAGCTAGTCTCTCCCCAGTCCACAATTAAAAAAAACAAAACAAAAAAGGTCTAAAAGAAATACCAGAATTTCAGAGGATGCAGCTGGCTTCCCACTACTACTCCCAGAGAAATCTAAAAAGCCAAGAGACTTTAAGACATATGGGGAGGGGTGTTTTGTGTTTGGTTTTTTTGTTTAGTTGGTTGGGGTTTTTGTTTGTTTGGTTGGTTTTTTTGTTTGGCTTGGGGTTTTTTGTTTGTTTTTCGTTTGTTTGGGTTTTTTGGTTTCTGTTTGGTTGGTTGGTTGGTTTGTTTTAAGGAACAACTTATTTTGATAGACCAGGTGCTATTTCTGTTAAGCCATTGCCATTATCTGTGGAGTTTTCCAGATTTAGAGACATTTAAGCAAGTTGTAGTCTTTTACAAAATTATATTCAGAAGACACCCTGGTTGAACTTTCTGTGATCGCTCAAACTCAGAAAGCCCTAGATAATAAATTTTTAAGTCTTTCAAGGAACCCTTCAGTGTGTCTGAAAGGGACAATATTTTTAGTATTCAACACTACACACTACTGGGAGGTAAGGAAAAAGCACACTGTCTTCCTTCCAGTTGCTGTCATAGCATGACATGTCTCTCCTGTAAATGCATCTTTTCTCTAAGCAAAGATTTAAATAGAGGCATTAAGCACCTTCAAGAAAAGTATTTAAATAAATATTGTGGATGCTAGATTTTATTAAACACGCTATCAGTGGCTACATTTATCTTAAGCCAGGCTCAGATGCTCTTGCCAGTGCAAAACATCCATTTAAGTCAACAGGAGCTTTGAGCAGCAACTAGAAGATTACACCTGTCATAAAGCTTGAGATATTTGCCTCCTGTAACTGTCAAGCTACAACTTGCTGGTGGAACAGCGCAGGCTCACACCACATTACTACTCTTCATGGTATTCAGTTTAAAGAATCTGCATGTCTGTGAGGACAGTGGCACTGAAGTCATGAGGGATCATAAATACAATGAGTTTAATTATTGCTTTAATTGTGCTTCACCTAAAAAGATAACAGAAGCCACTGCTGTCACCAATACAACAATTATTATTCCAGTTTAAAAAATTGCTAAGATTCATTACCTCAAGAATCTTTAAGGAAACCTGTAGTTGTGTTACGATTATGTGGAAATAAAATATTGTTTCTATTGAGACAGGATCAGCCTCTCTGCTCAACGTAGAGAATTGCCTGCAGCTATTAGAGTGACTTGAGTATGACCACTCTTTATTGTCCACTTTGCTGAGAGTAGGTTTCACAGAAGTATGGAGCTCTGCAGTTTCTGGTTCTGTCTCAGGAAGTGGTGGGTGAGGCTTTTTTTGAATGGATTTGACTGGAGCAGAAAGGAATTAATTCACTCAGTCAAGCCTGTACTTATATCTAAGCTTGAGTCCTGAGCTGCAAAGTATTAAAACCTGTGTCCATGCGCAAAACCCCCTGGAAAAAAAGGTTAGAGAAGAACAAGAACATCATAGGGATGGCTTAAGATCTTTCTTTTTTGCAGGCAAAACAATAAGGCACAGAAATTCTGGTAAGTGATTTGATGACAATGCTCTCAGTCAATACCTCCCAGAATAAACCATTTCCCAGCTTTGCCACTGCTTCTCTTCTTACATAACATACAATTATGTGAAGTTCCACAACTTTGTATCACTAGTGTAAGGATTATGAAGGTTAGCTTAAACCACAGATGCCAGAAGAGTGACACTGATGGTTTCTGTTTCACAGATAAAGTAATTTTCTGGCTATATAATGCTTTTCTCCCATTTTGCTTTGCTCTCATCTGCACAGAGTCAGAAGATAGACTAAGCCATCATTTAGCTGAACCAGAAGAACATACATATAGATAACACTAATGTACACAAAGGAAGGGAGAGAATACATCTCTAAAATACGTGCCTGGCTACAGGTGAGGCCTTTGCTGACCATGTGGAATGAATTTAAAAAAACCCCAGTGTCTCACAAGTAACAGATGAGCATATAAACCATAAACTAGCTGCCATTATTGACATTATTTGTATATATACAGAGGAAGTTACAGAGGACATATAGAAGTTATTTAATTCTACTGCACAGCTTGTTTTTAATTCTGTATGGCCTCTAGGTTCTAGGTGATTCCTCTCATTTCTAGCCTCACACAAATTTGAGGGTGAACAAGACAGAATTTGAACAATTGTTGCCAAATCAATATTTGAAGTGAAAGTTAATGCAAACTAGAAGATAACTGAAAATTAAGTAGATGTTTGCAAACCTATCCACAATTTTTTAAAACTCAGAGCTGCAGATATAGCTACTATTGCACCAGACCCAGCTACTACTAGAATTTCACCACTAGATGGCCTTATTTAAGTAAGAACCGAGCATCATAGTTACAAAGGTGCATGAAGCAGCAGACAGCACGTACACGTTACCCAAATTTCTTTTCTCAGTATGCAAAACAATTCTACACTGTTGCAAGGAGAGTTGCAGCAGCACCACTGCTCAGCAAAGCAGCTGTCCATTTTCGCCAATGCAAGTAGTTGGAGACCGAAGGAATAAAGAGTTTCATCTGAGGCCTTGAGCATATCATAACGATAGCACGTGACATAGAAGTTTATATATTAGCAGAGCTGAGATAAAACTGGTGGGCTTCCTCCTTCAGACTTCGGCTATGTGTGTTTGTTGTCAGTTACGATACACCAAGACCCCAAAAAAACAGAGCTGGATCAATTCGTATCCTGATAAATCAGTTTCTGATCCCCCAAGGCAAATATTTTTGACTGTTCTTGATCTCCAGGTTAACTCAAAGTAATTTCTTAACCTACCTATGGTTGTCTGTTGCATTTGAGTCACAGTTTATGTGCCTCAGTATTTACTGGCAATATTATATCTTTAATAGTAAAGGACAGACAAACTTTAATCTTAACATCCAGAAACACAGAGCCTTTACCTTACGTTATAATAGTACCAACGCACAGATGAGGGTAAGGAACTGTGAGAGCTCTGATAGACTAAATTCTGATAAAGCTGGAATCATTAAAGAATAATAAAATTTGGAGATTTCTATCCAAGTAACTACAAGGTTGGGGGAGAAATTTAAGAATGTCCTTGCCTGAAAGAAATACTTAACAATGAAAGTGCTTCCTAGGAACAGGATCTCAGCTAACAAAGAGACTAAGCACACCGAGAGCTGTTTTCTTGATGCACATTTAATATAGATGGCTACATTTGTGTTTCATTCAACCTATCCTTAATAGTGATCCTCAATCACTCAGTCCCAATTCTTTCTTAACTTTTAATTTAATATTTATTATTAAAAGCAATTTCATCCTATTTACCATGAAATCATAAGGCATTCAATTCCTATGATACCTCCCAAATCTTTAAACGCAAATATTTGGTTACCCTTGCAGAACTCAGTGCATTAATAAGAAAAGTCCAGAGCAGAGTTGCTCCCTCAGAGGCTTCACAGGCCACTCGAGGAGTCAGTAACACTATAAAAAAGCAGTAGTTAGTGTGAAAGAGTTCCCCAACAGAAGGAGATTTTCTTTGTTTGCTGGAAAATAACATGAAGAACATTCAAGTGAGTTACACCTCCAAATGATTTTGCAAATTCATTTATAATTGGAATGATACAAGTTAACACAACTGCATCAGAAGTATAACCCCTGTATAAAATCTACCACAAACTAACATACCAGTAAAGAATATGGATCACAGTAGAAAGCTTACTAGCTTAACCTGAAAATTAAACTTAAGTTAGTATGACGGAATTCATTCTGGTTTGGATTAGATTTGAAAGAGTCTTAAGTTTTTCTTAAAATTCCTAATGATTTCATTTGAAGCATCTATTTAAAAAATATTATGCTCAGAAAAACAACTGAAAAAGATAATTTCTTATAAGTAGTTTTAACATCATGTCACTTGATATAGATAATAGACACAAAAACTGAGAACTGAGCCGTGAATCAGAAGCAATCCATTCACTATACAGGTAGAAACTTCAATATAAAAAATACAAGAAACTGAAGTAATAAACAGCTTAAAAAACCTGTCTAAAATTATAGTTGGAATGCTGTTAAAACCTCCGAGTATGGCAATGTGGCGTAACTCCACAGAAAATAACTTTTCCATTGCCTAGCTTGCAGTGATATTTTCCAGATGATTTCAACCACAAAAAAAATCTGAAAATTGTTCTTCTGTAGTCTTAATGTTATACAAAAAGGTTTAACTCCACCCCATTTGTCTTTGGAATAAAACCCCATGATATCTCTGAAGCTACAAAGAAGGAGCAAATGGTTGATTTTGCTTTTTTTCCATGAACTTGCAAAGCAAGGCAGGATAAGAATAATCTACAAAAACTTGAAATAAGCAAGATTGCCATTTCTCCATTGTCTTCCATCTCTACCTAAAGAGCTAAAAAATTTGTGAATTTCAGTGGTCAAAAGCTACCTGGAATTTTTACAATATACTTGTTTTAAATTGCTTAAAACATTTCTTCATTTTGTTCTTGCACTCTAAGATGTGGCAAACTTTGATTTAAACATGGTAAGAAATGGTGAGGTAAGTGGAAGCATCTTTTCTGAGCACTCAAATCTGCAGAGACACAATTCTTCCACTACTTGTAAGGAACTACAGCATGTACAGAGTTCAGTGAAACTAGGAACTTCCATAAATCGGAGTGCCGTGATGTTTCAACACCACCCCCACCTCACCAGTGCTTCGGGCAGGTGAGAAAGAACATATCTGGTTGCATCTAACATGACTGTGCTTCAAATACACTTTCCAAGAAACAACTAAAGAGAAAGTTCAGCTTTCAATAACATAGCCCAGTTCCCTAGTATTTGTTCAATACACTGCTGGCAGTTATGTATGTTTGTTTTAGAATCTGCTCAAGTTAGTTTTTCAACTTTTGCTAGGAAGTCTACCTACCTCTCTCATACAGTATTTTTCTTTCTGACATTTTTGTTATTTTATTAACTGCTATGCATTAAAGTGGCAGACTGCAAGAAAATAAATAGACACAAAGATGAAGCACTGCCAAAATTCCGGAACACTGGCTAGTTTGTTGAAGGTGATGAAGGAAGAGAGGATTGCAAATGACTCTTCTGCAGAGAAGCATAGCCAGAGCTCAGTGCTGAAATCCAAGGATATTGCCCAGAGCCAGCAGCAGCAGCCTCCTTGGAGGATTACTTGATCAGACACTTCTACTGAATGGGAGTTGCCAACACTGCAATCATCATCATAGCGCAGGTGGCAGACAGAGTTACTAAATACTTCCTTGAAAATTGACCAGTGAGCTTTGGGGTTTGGTCAGTGACTGAGAAAGTCAATTTCAAAAAAAACAAGTATTTAGGGGATATATGGGGATATTTTGCCCACAGAACATATATTAAAATAATCTTTTATATTTTACTCAATTGCTTGAACTTCATAGCTGTTGAGATTTACAGTTTCTCATTCCTTTCAATATGAAAAGCTAAGATTAGCAGTTCATAAATTATACTGCTAGTTACAGAGGAGATTTCCCTGTGATAACATTTTTAAGCTCCAATTCACATCAACTAAACCTAAAATGCTTCTAAATCAACATTTTTCATAGAAATAAAATGTATGTATTTGTTTTAGGCATGAAGGCACATATTGCAAGAGCTAAACAGAAAGTCCTAGTGTTAAATATTGTGTGGAATCCTAAAAGTACAAGGGCATATACAGATGGTGCCTAGGTTGGGAGGAGGAAAGGGGAAGGAACATCTATCAGCACACACGACAAGAAGGTAGGTTATGAAAGACCTCAACTGTCTCTCCCTGTCCCTCTCATAAAGAGTTTCAGTTATGTGAATACAATGGAAGCAGTCAAAGCTCCACTTTATTTGCAGTTAACATCAGAAATTAACTGCATTATAATTCTGTACATTAGTTCACTTCTGAACAGTTAAAAAGGATGCAATGCAAAGGTATCCATTACAGTCAGTGGCATGTTTTGGACATGAGGAAGACGTTTAGGAGCCTATTGAATGCATGTGATAAGTCATGTAAATATTTTGATTTTCTGGTAGCAAATGAGTCAACTCAAGTTTCTCAACATGAACTATGATATTCAGATACTCTAAACAGCAGCAAAGACTGATAACTAAGTGCTCAGCATTCAGAGCACTGTGGTCAATTGGATCCAGATCTCTATTTTTGGAGTTAATATGGATTTATTTCACCAAGGGTATTCCAAGAATTGTTGAAGGACTTTCAGACTTCTGGGAATATGGCTTCACAGCCAAAATTTTTAATGTTAAGCTATAAGTGAATTGTCTATATAGCTATGAATTAACTGCAATAAATGCAGTGATCCACTAACGTTATGAGGCATACTGTCCCCCAGACTTGATACAAATTAATTTTGGACTCCTTTACTAGGAGGAGGAGGAGGAGGAGGAAGGGAGCAATATCAGAGGACACGAAAATCACTAAGTGGTTTGTTGTTTTTTTTTTTTTCCAGGGTGGTAGAGCAGAAGTTTCACAAAGTACATTTTAACACCTTGAGATATACACAGCCTTGCTGTGTATTCAATATTCTTAAATGCTTGATAGAGGTTAAAAATGTGTGGGTTTCAAAAAAAAAAAAAACCAACCCCATCATGGTAAGACCAGTCAACAGCCAATTCTCAGGTAAAAAGCAACTACTGGAGCCAGTATGATGATTTCAATTAACCAACTACTATCTGTCTGTGACATCATCTGTCTAGGTCTTATTGTGCTTGATACTTACGGAAAAGCATGCACTTCAGTTTTCCAAACAATGATTGAGTATTTTAAACCAACCTATCAAACCTAAGGTACAAAGTTCATAGCTCTTTCTTTCCATAATTGAAAGCTACCTTTGTAGGTGTAAAAGTATAGCAAAGCATCAAGAACTTTCAATACAGCAGCTTTCAAAATAAAACAAAGAGTAAGAAAGACCCCTATCTAACTTGCATTTAATTTGGTGACTGCAGTAATTCAAACACATTCTTTCATATCCAAAACCTCATACCTCCCTCTACCACTACTAGTTTCATCAGGAACTGAAAATTCCTGGGAATTGAGTAAGCCAACAGCCAGCATGTTGAAGACTTCAGTTATGGGAATAACCTTTCAACCATAGCTGGTTAACCTGCCTAGTCAGTTGTTGACAGTTTTTAGGTCAATAGCTACTTTAACTGCTGTAAAAGCCCCATTATAGCCACGAGATAAACATAGATAAAAAAATGAAAGCAGATGCTCTAACAGGTGTATTAATTCTTTCTCTCACTATCATCACTGGATAAATTTTTGGACTGTTATCACGCTAATATATTCTCATCACTACTGTAAATGACCACTTCCTCTGAAAGCACAAGCCAACCTGTTTCATCTTGTAATGGAACTGACTAAGCTTGCTCCTTCTCAATTAGAATCAGTTACAGGAGTGGTAAATCAAATAAAATTATGTTTGCTTTTCATTAGTTTTCAGAGATTTGAGTTAATTAAGTTACTGATTATCAGAATGAACAAGACTCCTAAGCCTGAGATTTTATGAGTCATCTCACTTTCAAGCCAAAAACTGTGGGGCCTACACATTGTTCCAACTAGGAAGATAATGGAGTCTGGCATCTTTGATGCCATCCTTTTTCTTTATAATTATAGTACGCTATTGTATTTCCCTCAACACAGCAGAAATCAGAAAGTGCAATCTTTGTTTATAGTTCCAAACCACTTCTAATAAGACTTTGAACCAGAAAGCTTATACTTTTATTTTTGGTAGTTATAAGTAGTGGGAGGGTGGGAATGGAAGGTCACACTGGAAAGCTTTGCTCTAGGTACATTTACAGGTTACTTGATCCATCCTTGGGGCCCTTTTCTGCAGCAGTTCTTCCTGTTGATCTCACATCTCTTTTGTTGATACAGTACCTCCCAGAAGGCCTCCCAGTACCTCCCTCCCTCAAATTCCTTGAGGTCTCCACTCCTGGAGTTACAGTCTCCTAATTGAAGCATTTGAACTCAGTTTGCTTCGGGGAAGAGAGGCACGTTAACAGCTTTTGGCGTGTTACATATGAATGTGTATAAGACCATGGAGTATCACATTTTCCCTCTTGTGTGGGATAAAATCAGCTCAATTAAGATAATTTTTTTTTTAGTGCATGCACAGGACTTTTTACATGGATGAGGTTCCTGGCATGTTGCACAGACAGCATGGAAAACAAGACAAGAATTTCACTAGTATTTCCCAGTTAAGAGAGCACCTAATCCAGCAGTTGCTTTCAAAGAGAAGTAACCCAAGGAGCCATGCATCTAGACTAGCCAAACAGCCCATTTCATTTCCTGAACATGTAATTACCCTAGAAGCAAAACAGGTGAGAATATCTTAGACATTCTTTTCTAGAGTATAAATGACTGGTGGCTTAAATGCTATCTTAGTAACAGATACGCAGGACAACAGGCAAAACTCTTCCACTCCCTCATTCCCACCACAACACTGCTGACCTCAGGGAAGAAACAGTGTCAATTCAATAAATTACTCTAACCACTGAGGTGAAGAAATCCCTACTAGACATCTGCAATCAGTTAGTAAAAACTGATTTGCAAGAGAAGATACCCAGGCTCTCATGGATCATGGTCACATAGCAGTCACATGCTACTTAGCAGGACTACTTTGTCCAAAGATGCTAACATGCTGCAGCCACACTTGTTGGAATACAGGTTAAAGAATTGTTCAAAACATTTGAAAAATATAAATGAAGTCTTTGCATAAGCTTTTTTTCTAACTTGAGTGAGCTAAATCCAAGTCAGCCATTTACATCATTGCACAAGCAGTGTATAGACAGAAGCCAGACTTCTGATTTATTTTTTGGTCTTAGCATTTGCAATTAGCACTTCTTTTAAGATTCAGTTTTTTACAATTGTTTGGTGTTCAAAATTGGAAAAATTGTTGTCAGTTTAAATACACATTCTATAGGACACAACATGATAAATATTCATTTGGCAAACTAAGGTTTACTACATCTCTCTGGCATCAAGTGACAGCACTACATCTTTCTGCAGAGAAAAAGAGATCATCATGGCGACAATTGCCTATTTTTCCTTTGATTTGCTTCACAATATTCTTTTGTTTTCATTGGTGATAACACAGAAGGTAAGAGTTCTGGCTTCCCACTGAATGAAGAACTGTAGAGAAAGAAGCAAAGAATTCAAATACTGAGCACATCCCAGAGCACTGTCACCACCACGAGATAGTAATCTTCTGATAGTCTAGATTGACTAAGACACAGCACACTGCTCCATAAAAACCCAGCAGTTGCCAAGTTATGTCAAGTTGTGTTACACGCACATCACAAAAACCAGGATCATCACTAGCCCTAACTGCTTCATTAAGTGCAAGATTAATTTTAGTGCCCAAATTGCAAAGTGATTCTGATCTGGCAGCATTGTGTTTTTCATAATTTTTTTTTCCCCCCACAGGTTTCTTTTAATTTGCCCTCATTCTGTATCTTCAGACTACACTAGTTTCACATTTTCTTTTTAACCCAAACCACAAAGGCCAGCAGTTTTCCCTAAGAGACCTGATTCTCAGTCTTTTAATCCCAGCAACTCCAGGAAAGCCACAGATCAAAATTCAAGTAGTCCCAGTCAGAACAGTTAAAGGAAGATGAACATAGATTTTAGTTATTAAATACAAGAACATTTGACCTGCTTTCGGTATAAATTAATTACTGGATTATTGGGATCATCCAACACAATAGTATTATATGCATTTTATGACTTTTTTTTTTTAGCCAGATTTGCTAATCCTTATCAAAGATAAAGTTACTATACTTCAAACAGAAAAGTACATTTCCTAACACTATACAGGAGAGCACCCTCACAGAACTCAGAATGGAACAGCTATATCTACTGTAGGATAACTTTAATTTCCTCATTAGTTCACTAACAGAATTTTCTTTCTAGTTCTTGATAGAGAGTTACTCCAGTAAACAAGGAAATAATCCTGTTGTAGACTACCTGCCTTTTAGTTACTGGTATAATCCATACACCTGCAGTTCTTAAATTATGGGTCATTTCTGTGTTTTTCATATAGTTTATATTAATGGATAGTGAATTAGTAAGCACTTCAAGGACTAGAATTGGTATTCAGATTTATTTATGACTCAAAGCACAGACTTTTATTAGGAGTTCACCTGGTCAGCTGCCCTGATACCTTGTACTTAGTGCATTATAACCAGAGATGAGTGATAGTAAGAAGCATTGTTTTCTGCTATAGCCTGTGCCAAAACAAGGCTCCATAGTTCCGAAGAGAATTCTCCATATACTTGAAAGTTGTTAAGCATAAAGTAAACAAGCCCATTCAGACTATGGTTCAGCATGGCTCAGTGCAGATTAATAAATGATCAGCTCACTGCCAACCTCCTGCTCCAAGATTTCTGCAGGCATATTAATTGCTCTGGTGACTGAGAGCCTAATGTGACTCAAGACATTATCTTTTCTGAAAGCTATTTCTCTTCATATGAGCAGACAGTCCTACTAGATACATAAAAGTCTCTGGAAGCCATGTACACAACAGGTCACAAAGCTTTATTTGCAAGCACACTCATGTGATATGAAGTAGCAAGCCAAAAACATACGTCCTTCAAGAAGGCCACAAAGCAAAAGGCTTCTTCCTGGCTGGTCGAGACAGGAAGCCTATAATCACAGGCCAAACGGGATCCCTGAAGCTGCCATTGCAGTGTGAAGAACTCTTGTGTGTATTAAGGCCTTTCAAGAAAGCAAATTTGGAAGAGAAACAATCACCTCATCACTTCAGTTTCATATCTACTGTTTTATTTTAAGGCTTACTAGTGAGGGCTTTCATGTGTCTGGGGAACTTCATTTTGTTTAAGTTTCCAGTCTTAATGTTTGCTTAATAGATACTATTTGTAAACTTAGTGTTGCCATGTCCAATCTCTATTTGTATGTGTTTCTCCAGCATTTTTCCTCTCTCCTGTGTTTACTTCTGCATTGACATATCAAGGGAGGGCCTACTTTTGGCACACACTCTTGCCAAAACAAATTGTTTTATGCACAATCTCCTTTCATCAGAACTTCAACATATTAACAACTTAGTATATTGCATATAAGTGTATACCAGGGTTAAAAAAAACTGATGGGAGGATGAATGGGACACATGTTGAGGCAAGAAAGATTAAAGGAAAACATTTCTCTGAATTAAAGCCCTCTTAGCAGTGCAGTTGAAACACTACGCCCTAAGTTTTGTCCTTAGACAAGTTCAACCCTTGATTAAATCATGTTTACAAATAATTTGGGATCAATCCTCCTCTCCTGGAAAAAATCAACAAGTTTAAAGCAGAACACTTTCTCCTTTTGGCAAGGGAGGGAGGCCGGGGCCAGTTGGTTAAAATTAAAGTCAGCAGGATAGTAGAACTGAAGCAATTAGCTATTAACTGTCTCAGGTTTGCCTCTGAACTGGGAAGCAAAACATACAGCAGTTTAAGCAAGTGTACTTTGGTATACTAGATAACATTGATCCAAGTCAAAAGCCTCCACAGAGCCCATTTAAATGCATACATTAACTTCTATGATTATTTTCCAGATACAGATTTGCAGATGTTAACTAGAGTAAACAATAAAATGAATTTAGCACTTCACATTCAACATTGAGATCTAATACAGTATATTAAGTAATCTCTATTGTCTGATTTAACTGGTATTTGGCAAAACCATCTTTGATAAAGCGTAACTGTCAAAAACATTTTCTTGCAGATCCTAATCTGAGATAGCCTATGCTTTGTTTAAAACTGTTCATTGTCAACATGTTCTGCAAAGTGAAGATGACAGGCTTTATGTAACCTACATTATTTATTTCAGAAGATGTATTTCTCAAGCAATTAGTAATGCAATGTCAAATAAGCAGACACTCATAAAATCAGTGCTGTCACACAGGGTTAACAAATATCCAAGCAGGTAGGAACTTCCCTCAAACATACTTGCCTACATGTTCTGTCATTCCAAAGGCATTTGCTGTGAACTATTAGCCAGTGCATATCAAATAACTATGGAGGAGCAGGAAGTTTGTATGTGATAAGTTCACCTTGCAGGATAAGTGGCTTGTACATTATTGACACTTTTTACAACATTGAATCACAGAATCATAGAATCACCTAGGTTGGAAGGAACTTTTAAGATCATTGAGTCCAACCATCAACCTAACACTGCCAAAACCACCACTAAACAGTGTCCCTCAGCACTATGTCTACACATCTTTTAAATGCCTCCAGGCATAGCGATTCCACCACTTCCCTGGACAGCCTGTTCCAATGCTTGATAACCCTTTTGGTGAAGAAGTTTTTCCTAATATCCAAACTAAATCCACCCTGGTGCAACTTGAGGCCGTTTCCTCTTGTCCTATCACTTGTTATTTGGGAGAAGAGATCGATTTCCCCCCCTCCTCCCCCCCACTACAACCTCCTTTCAGGTAATTGTAGCGAGTGATAAGGTCTGCCTTGACCCTCCTTTTCTCCAGGCTGAACAATCCCAGTTCCCCCAGCTGCTCCTCCATATCACCAGTACTATCCTTTAAGGACAAGAGATTTTGAAGAGAAGTCACAGCACATCATTTGCATCAAAGCATTAGCTTTTCATATTTGTGTATTAAGTATGTGTGGCATGCCTTTCATTGCCATGTGGACAAAGTTTTCAAGACATAGTCACACAAAAGAAGGGGATCAGAGAAGCAAGGAGGTAACATGTTGACAGCAAAACTGACATGCAGACTGCTTAAAAACAACCGAAAGGCTTGCTTTCCTTTTGGTGAGTGACACATTTATGGATTATCATTTACAGATGAGTTAGTGGCGACGTTTGTAGGTGGATGTGAGCTCTGTTTTACTCCCCTCACATTTATATTAGAACTTGTTAGGTAACACTTTACCAGTGTGGAAGTTGGTTTCGGGTTCTTATTATTACTGGATAAAAAGACCAACAAAACCAAGTGTCATATCAATGAGATCTCAAAAGCAAAGACACATACTAGCATGAATTGAAAGGAGCCAAGGATCCAAGTACCTGAACATTGGGATGAATTTGGCTAACCTCCAAGATGAAAAAACCCAAACACAAAACAAAAATTTTACTCTTTGCTTCTTCAGAGGAATGTTTGCCTTGATCATTCAAGTGTGTACAGGACTAGTGGATATCATTTGGATATCACTAAAGGACATTGATAGCATCCCACCCCCATCCTTCTTTAAACCTATTCTAATGACTATTAATTTAACAAGTTCAACTGAACATCTTTATGTATTGATAGCACTTCAGTCAACTTCACCGTTATTTAACAAAGTAGCTCTACCTTCAGAAGCTACAGATGAACAACATTAGTGTTTCCAAACATTTCTTGGTGATTTTCCAGTTTTAGACCAAAATGACATTTGAATTATGTTCACACCAGTATGCCAGTATAAGAGGAAAGCTTAGATTATCAAGATCAGCAAGATGTAAGGCAATAGGCTAAGACCGGCTCCCCACCACCCATGACTGAGCTTTCTCCTTTAAATCAGAAGTCCATCTATTTATAAGACAAAGGACGAGGATGATGCATCAGCCTATGTTTAACAAAATGTCTGAATAAAGTAATTTCCTTTAGGAATATGACCATTTAGAAAACCCTACTAATTGTAACAAAGCAATTTAGTTTGAAGCATTTGCATGACACAGAAGACTCAGCACATACAGCCACTGCCTCACCCTGCTCCTCCTCAGTGCCGAGAGTACAGTGCAGATTGCTGCAAGAAGAGTATAATCCATCTAATATAAGCCCAGTTTTTGTCATGACTTAGCAGCATTTAAGCCTCAAAACTCCTTTTATATATATATATCCAATGCAGGAAAAGGTGGCAGAATTAGGGAAAAACTTCTGAAATATTAAAGCAAGCTTAGAAACTGACCAACACAGCTGAAGGAAGGTTATGTAAAACAAACATTGTGAAGCAACCAGCCACAAAACTGAGTTTAAATGAAAGTCAGTCCGTTTTCTCTATGCAATGAGTCATTTTCCTGAGATTGCAGACGACCAACAGATCATACAGCTACATTTCATAAACCCATCCATCTCATGTCTGGCCTCACAACAGTATTACAGGAAAATGGTCAGAGAACGGTCTAGTCAGTTTTCTCAAAATTTTAAACCAGAGTTAATCTATGAATAGCTTATATCCATGTGATGTAGAATTTACACACCTCATCTCTTCCCCTCAAATACTTGTAGGCAGCAGCCTTCACCCTTACTTCAGTTTATTCTGCTTAAAAACCCGAAACAAGTTTTTGTGGCAATGGGTTACCTTTCCCACAAGACACAGCTAAGGAGAACAAGGGGAAAGATGACATGAAGCTGAAGAGATTTTTGAATGGAAGCAAGACATTAATCAAACCAACCAGTTTTAGCATTCCTGTCCTTTTTCAAGCAAAAGGTAGCTTCTCCCAACCACCAGTTTTCCCAGTACAAATAAAATAAGGGTAACTGGTAGACTACAGAGGGAACATGAAACATGTCAAGTTGCAAGAATTAGAGGACTTCCACAGTGCCATCACATCTTTCAAAGAGAATACTGTTAACATACTTTTAAGTTCTACAAGCATTGGTGGTTTTCCCATTAGTCCTCATATAAGGACAAACTTTTCCTTTTTATTTGCAAGGAAATTTAAGAACAGTGTAATCAGTGTTAATCATAATGGTGCCATATATTATATCAATAATTCCTATTTGATAATATCCAGTAGAAATAAAAGTGCGCCCTCATTTTCTTTCCCTCATTTCTGAATAATCTACTGTTTCTGACAATATATTCTTACAGTGTTCAAATTGCTGATTCTTAACAACATGACAAAACTGTAGCTGAATGTTTTAACAGTAAGCCTTAACAATTTCAACTTACAGTAACCTCTTACAGAATTTATCCAGCCAGCATGATACTGAACTGCACGTGTTGTGACAACTATATGTAGTAGCAGAGAGCTCTAACCTTTTCAAGACTGGTAGGTTAGATACTAGAGAGATTTTAAGCTTACTGTACAGACATTTAACAACAGATGAAAAGAGGTTATTAGTTCCTTCACAGGGTTTAATATTTGCAAAAAACTGCAGGTATCTACTGCATAGCCTGAGACAGGGGAGCTCGGGGAAAAAGAAATCTTAGAGGCATGGTGTTATTCTTTAAATTTTGCTGAACAATCTGTTTGTAAAGTTCCGGTGATGCTAGCAAAACTTTCCAGACAGCTATAACGTACAGAATTATTTCCTCACCTAGTTGCCTATTTGTAAATACTTTATCCATGCACAAAACCACTCCTGAAACATGGAATACAAAACAAAAAGCTTGCTGTGAGCAAACATGATTAGAAGATGCTAATTTTTGTTGTTGTTTTAAAGTAATTGCATTGTGGTACACGCAGCGTTTTTGACACTTTTTTGGGTGTTTCCGGTTTGGAACAGAAATTGAAGAACTGATGATAAATTCTTAGGGCAGCTCTAGAGTGAAGTATCTGTTATGATGTTAATGCAATTCATTATATCCTCTTATATGAGCTTGTTATTTTTATCCTCATTTTTTCCTCACCCTACTATCTCTAGGCTACCTCTCCAGGCCCTATACTGCTCCTTACAATCTCTGCTTTATATCACTGTCCTGCTCATAAGAATGGCATTACTTTTGCTGATGGTCAAAGCTTCAGTCTCATGAAACACAACTAGTACCTACCAACTCTGATGAAAGGATCATCCACAGACACACAAAGGCAAATGGCTTTGGACTCCCCACTAACAGTAAAACAAACTTGAAGGAAGGAAAATTCAGGAGTTGGCAGACCTAATTACATTTTCATAAGATGGATAAGATCTTAAAAATTCATAAGCATTGGAACACTTCTGCATTACATGTTTGAGACCCCAGTCACACTTGCTATGATTAAAGAGTCTGTGAAAGAAAACAAAACAACACAAAAAGAAAAAACCCACCCAGGCCCCTAGAGAATCAAGAGACATCTGCCAGTCAGTGCATCTCTGGCACTGAAAAAAAAAGATTTTGATCTTGCCTGATTTTGATTAAGCAAGATAAAACCTCAAAAGCATAAGTATTGGTATCTATCAGGCCTTGCCTTAAAACAAAAGTTCAGATGCACATAAGACCCTGTTGTCTCCAAATTGGCTTGTGCCTACTACACAAGAATTGTTCCAGTCCCGTGGGAGTTGATCACATTAAAAAGCTATCTGGAAGCAAGGATATGCTCTGAAAAAAAAGAAAAGTACAGCTAGCAAGAAGTGCAAAACATCTCCTTTCAACAGTTATGGGGACTCTAACTTTTTGATTTGGGGAACTGGCAAATAAAGCTTGTTAAATATAACATTAGCACAATACCCAAGTTATAAGTCACTAAGCCATTTTCCCTAAATTTCACTTCAATGAAAAGAGACCCAGTTGTGAAAATTAACATAGAAGCACAGAATGCTGGGTATATTTGGTAATGCAACACCACAAATTACCTAAGCAACATGAATGCAATGTAAGTTTTCTTTAAAATACAGCTACTTATTTGGTATCCCATACAAATATACCAGATGAACAGTGATAAGCAAGACAGCTGGTAGTGACGTTGCCTTCACATTTTTCTACTCTAACCCCTTCTCCATGAGTGAGCCAGCTATAGAAACAACTGACATGAACATTTTCATTCAGTTCAGGATGTGGCAAACTTCTTGATCAGTTATTATACCTTAATTTTGCAATGCCAGCTTTTCAGTAACTTTGCAGCATATACTGAGTATTGCTTTCAGAACCTGGAAGAGGTAATTTTTGCTGGAGGATAGTATTATGACTTCATTGCTGGAAAAAAAGCTTTCATTGTTTAAGTTACTGGCAGAACTTCATAGAAGAGAAGGCAGAAGATGAGCTTTCAGCAGAATTTTCCATTCAGGCACATATCCATATCTTTACCTGTTTTGTCTTAGAAATTGCAGTTTGTCTGTGATTCATCTTTCAGCTCTTATAGTTTGGATAGCTTGAAAAAAATTCACTCCATTAAGGACTCAAATAATTGAAAGCTCCTAGGTGAAAAGACTTTAACCCTTTAAGATCAATACCAGATCTGTATCAGACTCAAAAAATACTGGAAATAATGCAGTAAACTGTCAAGAATAGACAGCTAGTCCTCTTGGGTAAAAAAAAAAAAAAAAAAAAAAAAAAAATCAGCATTACTGTATCCTTAGAGAACACATCTAATTATTATAGAATGAAGATTCACATGAACTGGTACCTCTACATGGCACAGGAAGAGCTATGCAGAAAAAAAATAGCTTAAGGCATCATTGTGCACTATTTGGCTACCCTTCGTAGCGGTATGAGGGCCAGACTAGGTAATGATCTTACGATTTAGCTATATTTGCCCTAGTTCAGGAAACTAAGCTGGTCCTGAACCAGCACAGACACCACTACAGAAAGCTAAGTCAATGGAACAAGTTTGGGAGATTCAGGATGAGTTCCATACCAGCTGCTATAAAGGATCAAGGATTTTTTTTAACTCTTAGAAGTTATCTTTTAATCCCGCAATAAAGAAGAAAATCAGCACTTGAAAATTTTAGTCTAGTAACAAAAGGAAGTGGCTGAGACTAGATACCTACTAGCCAAGGTTTGACAGATACCCTGGCAAACCATTCACCATTATATCAGTTTAAAATTGTTTTCCTGTTCAAGTTACTGCCAGAGTGAAATAAGATGCCAGCACCAGTACTTATGCCAAAAAAATTATGCTACCAAAAGCTTTAGTATGTACAGATACAAGAAAATTATACCCCTGTTATGCTTCTACTAGGAACTTTTTTCCACTGCACTGACTGTTAAGAAATGAATAGAAATCCCTCATACAGTGTTAATTAATATTGCAAATCCAAAACCACGTGTATTTACATCAGTACCCAGCTGCTTAAGAACTTGAAATGCTGAGAAGTTTATTTCAGCTCAGTCACACATTATCAGTATTGCTCACAGAAAAGGTTTTAGGTCAGTCTTCAGTCCTAGTGATTAGCTAGGCATAGCGTTAAGCAAGCTTTAGTACCACTTCTTAACCTTTTAATGCAATTGGAAGGCTACTTTGCCTATGTTGCAGCAAAAGCAGTTCCTGCATGTACCAGGAACTTGACTTCTGTCACCTTAATCATAGACTATATATCACATGAGCACAAATTTGTTGAGTTGTTCAGTTCTGGAACAATTACGTTTCATGAAACTGCCAGAAAACAATAAATTTTTCTTCTCAACATTTCCCTGCTACTCCTTCAAAATATTCCCAGTACACAAGGGTAAAGTCTTACTGTCAAAAAAACCGCAACAGAACTTGTCATGCAAAACATATGACCTGGAGCCAGGGTCCACCCAGGGAGCCCAGTCAGGAGCACAAGAAGACAGGGCTAGAGGATAGTGCTCAATATATATGGCCGCAGGTCCATGCAGGAGACAAGTTACCTACAGAATAGGGTCATGGTCCACCCAGGAGGCAGAGCCAGAGACAGGCACTCCTATGATAACACTTAGGCAGGAAGGCCTCAGACTCAGCTTAGACAAGGCTCCTGAGCACATGGGCAGGGTTATGTGTGGGTCCCACGTGAGGCTGGTCTGGATCACTAGAGCCTGTTGGTGCCCTGAGGACCCTGACTTTCTTGAGTAGTTCTTGATGAACCAAGTTTAACTATTTACAGAAATACACAGCTTCAGCAAGAGAACCAGGCTGTAGAATAGGTTTGCTCTTCTACCAGTAACAGCCAAAGTTCCAGAAGTACATGTGAGACTTAGGATTTATTAACATTTGAGTTGTATTATCATGACAAAAATATTATTCCAGCCCAAACTTCAGTCTAAATTTGACAGCAAGAAGGTGTAGTTTTCAAATTTTACAGGCTATCAAACATCAATGAAGCCCCCACTTTGAAGTCTGGGTAAGTTGATGTAAAAGACATGATTCTGTGTGAACTAATTTCCTTAATTGCAGTTGATAAGTTAGTTGATTTAATAAACAGCACATCATCAAAAAGGAATATACCAGGCCAAACCCAAACATGATACAAAAAAAATATCCTCTTCCCCTCTGTTTATAATTCTCAGATTTCTTTGTACAGCAATCTGCACAGAAAACTGCTTGAGTCCCAACCCCTACTTCATGTATGACAGGGCAGATGTGAATTACCTATGCTGTGAGCCTGCCCTTTGCTCTCTTCCATTCTTACCCTTTCTTCCCACCACATGTTCATATCCCTTCCTTCTACCACCCACTCCCTGGATCTACCTAGAAGAGGCTGCTTCTCTCTTTTGGATTTCAGCCATCAAGTTCTTTTGACAAGTGCTTACCAGCTCCTGAAAGAAAATCTGAGTATATTCTGTACATTTTCAGTTTACTTCTGTTGCCTAGAGTGGATTCTTGAGGACTGCAACAGGTCGCTCAATTGGATGTCAGTGTACACAAGCATTGTTGGGCAGGGTTACACAAGCACACCTGGAGTGGCATTCACAGTCTAACACCTACTAGTATAATTTTGGCTTTTATGGAGGGCCTTCTTTGCATCCATCTAGAAGAAACACATTAAGCAACTCCAGTATACACAGACAAATTCAACACAAGTTCATGATTTCCTTTCACTTTGCTTACTTAACCCATCACATCAGGGAACATTCCAAACCATCAGTATCTACAGTATGGATTCAATATAGATACAGCAGTTTTGTAGCTTCAAGGAGCATCACCCCTAGAGACCTCACCACATACCTTGAAATCTAAACCCATAGTTAACCAAGCCATGAAAACCTCATAATAGGTTTCAAGCCTGACAATTTCTATAAACACATGCTGAAGCAATGATGTCACTACTACAGCTATCCAAAACAGAAATATAAATGTATCCTTCAGAAATGACCAGATGACACTGTAAAATTAAGATTACTCTTAATTCCAAACAATAAAAACTCACAAATGTCCAACAACATAAATTACTTTTTTTCATCTGAGTTCTAAATGTTTGGTTTCCAACTCTTAAGTCCAGCTGCTTTGTTTAGGTAAATTCATGTGGCACTTCATTACTTAACCTTGATCATTCAGAACAGTATTTTGTCCCATGTTCAGCATTGTTGTTAACAAAATTTTTACTCAAGAGCATTCAGAATAGTGCATATGCTGTATAGATCACGCCCACCATTCCACCATTCTGAAGATAGGATGTATGAAAATTTATGAGTAAGTATATCTCTTGCTGCAAGATCTCACTGTAGAAGGCAAAACAGAAGTTATGTGACAGTAGTAACTTTCTACAGCAAAAAACGGCATATAGATAGTGATTACCATTTCATCATCGATATTGGAACTCTGTCATTAATGCATGGTCCACAGGACAGCCATTAAAGGAAAAGGAATAATTGTATTTCTGTTTGAGACTATTCCCAGACAGAGAGGTTAGGAAATTCTAACAAAGCCTAAAAGAGATTATTTATTGGTCAGTATCACAAACAGCAAGCTGCTTGATATGTTCCTATTAAGGCTAACTGTATTACAACTCTTCCTTTCCAGCTTTATCACAGATGTTCTTATTACAGTAAACAACTGCAATTTGAAATGTTGCCTTTGTCATTGCAGAATACATCTATATAAGTGATTATGAAAAAGTTGATTTAAAGATGTCTTTCCTGACCATTACAGAAAATTCAAATACTGCATGATGTCGTCTGTGCAGCTGATTAAGTGTATAAGGCTTAATAACCCATTGTACACTTTGTATCCATTTGGCAATTGGTACAAGCAGTTAAATTTGAGAAATACAAGTTTGTGCAAGTATTTGCATCTACTGTCTAACGGTTTTGGTGGCTACTTTGGTAAGCAAAGATAATCAAAACAGGTTGAATCCTTAACATGAAAAGCTTAAATTGTTCCCTTCTGGGAATACGTGTGTCAAAAATTTCCCCAAATTGGTAAGCAACAACTATAGCAGAACTGTCTAAAACCTGCATTTGTTTTCCACAATATTTTTCAACTGACAAGAGGAGTTACCACAGTCTTTTCAGTGTAATAATGCCACACTGCACATGCATCAGTGCTGGCAGAGGCAAATAAAATGTATAAATCCTGCTATGGCTTAGACAGGACAGATGGTAAATTGCTACATGCTGTCAAGACTCCAAAGGTTCCATCCACATACGCTAACAAACACTCACTCAGCTAGCAATTTTTACTGTTAGAGACTGTGACATTTAGAAAAGTTAGGCTGATGATTCTAGATTTGGGGAAACTTGAAGTCTGCTCTTCACGTGCCACTTAAGTGGCAACCATGTGTCCTCTCTGCTCTTGCAAGTCTTGGTTACAGTAGTCTCCTGCTTCACTGAGGAAACTTTAATGAAGTTTTTCATAAATGTGGCATTCCACAACACAAGCTTATCCAAGGGCAGGACAATTTTCCTCCCAAAGTTGACAAGTAAACTAATCTGTCTCTAACAGGTATCTTAGAGCCTAAACATTTATAGTAAAAATAGGCTTAATAGACCCACTTAATTAAAAAAAATAATAAATAATCAAGCTTTATAGGGCAGAGTAAGTGGAAGCTGATCAGTAAACAGTGTATTCACACACCCTTAATGTTAATTCAATATTAATTCAACTACATTAGGACTAAATTTTTGCTTATTTACTCCCCTCATACTAAAATCGAGTTCTCCACCTGAGGATATATCCCAAGTCTTGTTGCAAAGTTATGCTCCACTTGCTAAGATTAATTATTTATACACAAACAACAAATGATTAGTTATATAGCACTCAGGAAGATTCATCAACTAGACAAGAAAACTAATTAAATAGTTACAAGCAGAACTTTTACCTCCACAGAAAGTAGAATAGAAATTGTTTAAGCTATTTACTGACTGAACGTGGCACACAGCTTACGTCCCAAATGAATGAGTACTTTCACCTGTTAGTGAAGTAGATAAAAGGAAAAATTTAAGTTACATAAACCACATTGTGGCAATACATTTTCACCAAACCCAAAGAAAATTAATATTACATTTCAACTTCTAGAGGAATACATCAAAGAATCTTCAGCACAAATATATGTTGGGGAGGCATAATTTCTCAGTGGTGCCTCTTACTTACCAGAGGGAAAAATACAGCAAGGTAACAGTTTTACTTTTCACTGGGAAGAAGTTACAAGCCATGTTCTCTAGGTAAGATCCATGAATCAGTGAAATTATCTCATCTACCACTATTTGACAATAGCTATGAGGCAGATTACTAAAGGCAACATTTTCCAGATGAGACAGTCCTCTAATTAGGCATAAAGAGTACTTTTTTCTTCCTTTTTCAGAAATGTCTGCTGTGAGGCAAGACAATAGAAATGGTACCATCTGCTAATAATCCAATTAGAGAATTTCAAAGCAACAGCTAAAAAGCTAGCTGTTAGTGATTTATTTTTCTAAACATATTTTTCAGTTAGACCACATGGAGGTCCACATGCTTTCTAATTACATTCTACTTGGAAACTCCAACAATTCATGGGATCAAGGAGAAATCACATCATGGGGTAATGCAAAACACAAGCTTTTCCCGGTTATATTTTTGCCTCCAGTTGTGACAGAATGAATCTATGGCTTTACCACTTTTTCCTCATATTCCGCCCCCCCCCCCGACATGTGATAGTCAAACAAGTCTTAGACATCACTTTTAGGAGATTATTCTCAGGAATAGTCTAAGACACGCCCTCTCTTCCCACAAAGACATGAAGACAATGCTAACTACTGTGACTAAATGCTCTGAAGTGTTGTATTTAGCAAGCAATCGCTGCTTATCATTCAAGATTACTTGAACAGAGATGGGAACTTGGCAAACGTTGTTTAGGTGGGTCAGGTGTTTATCAATATCAAACAACTCGCTGACTCTTGGCCTCTTGCTGAAGATAACGTTAAGTTCAACATAGCCAAAAAAGAAACACTGATGTTTGAATGTATCTTCAGAAGATACTGACTTTGGGGAAAACAGTTTTATCCTGCTTACAACAGATGCACAAATTAAATTACTTGCTCAAGGCCTCACAACAAGTACATGGATGAAGAACATACAGAATGAAATTCATATCCTGAAGTGTTAAGGTACACTCCCTCTAATACCACAGCAACTCATTCTGTTACATGAAAATATATGGCCAATGAATTAATATGGCCACACGTGACACAGAACATAGAACTGCACAACAGAAGTGCCTAAAAATTAGAAATTACTTATCTTGACAAGAACTTTGCCGAACTTAGATGGTTTATTTCTCATTCTGCCTTCAGGTTATCCTGTATATCTTTAAGCATGCTGTGAGACAGACATGAAAAGAACCCTGTCACAGACCTATGCAGGCAGATACCAACTTCAGGATACAGCTGAAAACTCAAATGTGGACATTTTTAGTTTCCTGAAATCAAACAATCAGTTTCTGCTCTTCAATGAATACTCTATGCTTTATTGTTAAGGAGGACATACTTACAGCAAGGAAAAAGATCATCATTTCAGTTTTACACCTCCCTCACATCATTTGATTTACAGTTTTAACAACTGATTCTTTTAAGAATATACATAAGATTTGATAAAATACAATGTGCTTCTTTCTGTTCTTGGTACATAATAATCTATGAACATAAGCTTCATCTACATCTAAAGAAAAGATAAGCACAGCCAATTCTTTCTGCCTAACTTGCATTCTTAGTCATCCAATGTTGCACTTCTTTAAAATAAGCATTGCTGAGTATATTCTTATACACAGCAGACACTGTTACTCAAATAGAGGGTGAAGTTTCTCAGAAACATGTCTAATGCAGGAGCAGGCTGAGAAGAAATCGTTTGTGATTTAGTTGAGACTTCAGGTTTCATCCCATCAATCTACTGCAAACAAGCATAATTCAGTCAGCTGCATCTTGGATATTTGATTGCATACCCTATCCTTGAAAAAAAAAATTACAGACACAGCATACGTTATATAAACATCCTACATAAAATATTAAAAAAGTAAAAATCAATGTTAAACATACCTTTTCAGAAGAAAAAATGTTTTGATTCAAAGTTGTTAGATAAAGCACAATCACTTCATACAGAAAGCTACCACAGTTAAATGAAAACAAATTTTTCAAGTGAGCACTTGGAGTCCATGGCCTGTGGAGAACAATCTCAATGAAGGTTGCCCACACTGAAGAGAATTTCTGGAAACATCTTTTTGACTTAGAATCCATTTGAATGAATGAGTAATTAGAACACAGTTATCTAGTAGCTGTAAGTAAAGAGACTTATCAGAAGAAATTAAAACTAATGACTATAATAATAACATAAACCTCTTCCCTAAGGACACTAAGCCTCCATTGCCCCATCTCATGTGCAGATCAGTTTACACTGCAGATGTAAGGATTCTTCACCCACAGAATCTTTTGGTAGAACTTAAAAGTGATATTACAAAAAAAGTGTGACATTAATTAGATCTGGCTTTCAGTTACACCGGCTCCAAAAGAACATCACATCCAAGTGGAATGTGAAGCAGCATCCTGTTTTAATCAAGGAAAAGTTCTTCCAAGCAGCAGAGTTTTTGATCCAAAGGTGATTTTATGGCAAAAAGAGAACTGTTGAAAGTAGTATTTGTCAGGAAAATCTTCAATAGCTATGTTAGCTTCTGTAAGGCCTTGAACACAGTCCCCCACAACACCCTTCTCTCTAAATTGTAGAGATATGGATTTGATGGGTGGACTGTTCTGTAGATGAGGAATTGGTTGGATGGTACCATCCAGAGGGATGACAGAACGAGATCAGTGACAAGTGGTGTCCCTCAGGGGTCTGTATTGGGACCAGTACTGTACAATATCTTCACTGATGACACAGACAGTGGGACTAACTGTACCCTCAGCAAGTTTTCTTACAACACCAAGCTGAGTGGTGTGGTTGACATGCCTGAGGGACAGGATACCATCCAGAGGGACCTGGACAAGCTCGAGAAGTAGGCACAAGTGAACCTCATGAAGTTCACCAAGGCCAAGTGCAGGGTCCTGCATGTGGGTCAGGGCAATCCCAAGCACAAATACCAGCTGGGCAGAGAATGAATTGAGAGCAGCCTTGAGGGAAAGCACTTGGGCATGTTGGTAGATGAGAAGCTCAACATGAGCTGGCAATGCATGCTTGCAGCCCAGAAGGTTAACCATATCCCAGACTGCATCGAAAGAAGTGTGGCCAGCAGGTCAAGGGAGGGGATTCTGCCCCTCTGCTCTGGTGAGACCCCACCTGGAATACTGTGTCCAGCTCTAGAGCTCCCAACATAAGAAGGACATGAACATGTTGGAGCAGGTCCAGAGGAAGACCACAAAAGTGATCAGAGGGTTGGAGCACCTCTGATATGAGGACAGGCTGAGAGAGTTAGGGCTGTTCAGCCTGGAGAAGAGAAGGCTCCGGGGAGACCTTATTGCAGCCTTTCAGTACTTAAAGGGGGCTTATAAGAAAGATCGGGACAAACTTTTTCATAGGGCCTGTTGTGATAGGACAAGGGGTAATGGTTTTAAACTGAAAGAAGGAAGATTGAGACTAGATATAAGGAAGAAATTTTTTTACACTGAGGGTGGTGAGACACTGGCCCAGGTTGCCTAGAGAGGTGGTAGATGCCCCATCCCTGGAAACATTCCAGGTCAGGCTGGACGTGGCTCTGAGCAACCTGATCTAGTTGAAGATGTCCCTGCTTATTGCAGGGGAGGCTGGACTAGATGACCTTTAGAGGTCCCTTCCAACCCAAACTATTCTATGTTCTCTTGTGGCAAAGAGCTGCTAAGCTATAAATCTTATGTCCACCATAACTGCAGTAGGCCCAAATATTTAATTTTTCCTCTTACTTTCCTTCCTCCACATAAAAGCACAAAACATTAGCAAAAGTCTCAGCTAATGAGCTTGACATTGTTTTATTAGGCCTTCAGAAGAAGCAACCTGCTAGCAAACATTTTTCTACAGTGTGTTGAATACCTTGTTGGTAGCATTATATAGCCATTTGAAAAAAAAAAAGTAGCACATGTGCATTTGAAAAATAACGTACCACGTGCACACAACAGGTTTGAGTGCTGTTGGGTTTTTTCTTTCAAAAAAGAGAAAGGTAGAAGAGGTGATAGCTCAGCTCTCTATAATGAGCATTACATTATTTCAGGCACAGAGCAACCATTCACTATTATGGGCTATGCACATTCTCACACATGAAAGAACCACGAAGTGCTTGCTGGAGCCCCACACTGTCAGAATCAGAAAAGTCACTTTCCTGATACTGAGCTGGTGGTTGTACTGTAAAAGAAGCCACTGGTAGCCACAAGTAACCAGTCCCTACATGCCTCATTTAATTTGCCAAGCCACTTAAGGGCAATGAGTTGAAAAAAATGTCTCAGTTTTCCTGAATTTTATAATTATAGGGCAAATATTTCACTGTAAGGTAGCTCTTAAAGAAATGTCAAAGGCTGCACCATGGGTTACTGTTGCACAAGAAATACCTAAATGCCCAAACCTGTGAGGACAACAGAAAAACCTGACAGCATTTGCTGCTCCCACTTCAAGAACGGACTCACTTGTGTTGTTCTATAGGGAAAGCTTTCAGGCTTTTTAAAACTGAGGAAGCTAAAATGAAACCTTAGAGGGTTAATTAATCCCCCAATGTTGCTTACTATACAGAATCTATGGACAATACTACTTCTTCACTGACCTCTCGTACTCCTGCAGTGTGGTAGCACACAAGTTTTGCTGATACTTTAAAGAAAAATTTAGAATTTAATGACAGGAGGTCTTTCTTTTGTTTCATTTTAAACTTAAGGTGCCTCACTCATGCCTGGCAGTAGCTTACAGCTGTGCCATATCAAACCAAAGGATAGCTAATCCTATATCCTGTGTCTAACAGAAGCCAATAGCAGATGCCTGGAGTGTGTCCAATGAGACCATTCATGTAGTTAAACTAGTGTAGATACTTCAAAACCATCTTTAAATTGATTCATTTAAAGTAGCAGCAGCACAAAGCTCAGTGCAGGCTAGCCTACCGTGCAACAGTAGGCAAGATAAGATGCAAACATACCTTGAGTTTCATCACCTCCTTGTCTGACAATACACCTTCATTGAGTAACATACAACAAAAACATTCTGCAGTTTCATCCAAATATTCCTGAGCTGCTAAATAATAAATACATTTATTCAGTCAAAAATCACAAGCAATCTATTTACTTAATGAGCAATCTGACCTTACGTTACCTCCCATTTCTTTCCTATTCAGATGCTCTGGGACAGAGGTTAATATACAGCTTCCTGCTCCGACCACTTGCTGAAGAAAAATCAAGGCTTCTCTAGATAGCATCAATGCTACTGAGATAGTATCAAGACTTGAAGCAAAATGAGTCGGATTGCTTTTTCATGTAATTCTGGATGCGCCCATGAACTTATTCCAAGTACAGTTACAAGAATTCTTAGATTTTATGGTCCTTCACTCATGAAAAGGAACTTTTTTTTAATCCTATGAATATGTAAGCTAAGTATTAAACCATGCCCTATGTGAAGGGTTAATACATCATGAGTAAACTTCAAAGTGATAAAAACCCAAAACTTGGGCTCAGAGTATTTTTGCATGTACCTGTCATTGTATTAAACGTCATTCCCAGCATCCCTAAGATTGCGTTAATTCTTTCCCAGGGTCAAAAGTATAGGCAACAGCTCCAGTGGGTCCTAAGATTGATTTGTTGGGATTACTGACTTCAGAGAACTTGTGTACATGCCATGACATGCATTAATTTATAACAAATTCAAAACCTTCATTACCTGCCATAGCACACTTAGTGTCCACTTCTAATACTATGTTCTGGTGCATTAAGTAGCTAATGAACTCGGGAAGGCAGAAAGGCCTACTATGAAATGAACTATACAAACAAGTGGTTTATAGAGTGGGCAGCTACATAAAAAAAATAAATCAAACTTGCATTACTTACAACAGCAGAAGTTCTGTGAAAACTAATGCCCTCCTAGTTGAATCAGTCATTAATAAATCTTTGAGAAACTCCAATGCTCTATCAAGTATGAACAAACTACCTGTTTTTAGTTTCTTTAACTTGGTCACAAAGATTAAGGCAGAACATGAACCTGTGGTAAGCAGACTTGATCGCTGCATTTGGAGACAACTTAGAACTGAACAGATATTCAAGGAAATCAGTCCAAACATAACAAGCTGCAAATGACCCCTTTATGGATGAGAAGGTTATGCTACCCAAGCAAAGCCTCCAACTCCTCACAGAATTCTGAGCTAGTCACTGTTAAATATATAGTACAGATATCAAATGTTAGAAGTAATTCTGCATTTCAAGCAGGCTGTATGGATTGGGTGACTGTCAGCCTTATGCCATCTGAATTCAATTCTTCATTGTTCTTGTGGCCGCCTATTAAAAGAAAACAAAAACAAACCAAAAAATGCCTTTTGAGTAGTTTATCTGTAATGACATCACTCCTACCTACACCACAATAAATAAACCACCTAAATGAAGCAACTGGGACTTTTTTATTTATCTTTTAAGGTTTTGATAAGATTTCTTCATACAAAAATAGGAATTTGTCAGTCAACTGCCTTAACTTCAGCAGTTAAATGGCTTGGTCCCAATCTATAACCACTGTGAGACAAATATCTGACCTTATCTATTGGCAATTAATAGTGAAAAAATGTCAGGGGTTAACTGATAGTGGGCTGGTACATATAAAAGTGGAAGTGGATTGCTGAAGCCTTAAGCAATAAGTGAATATGTTAAAAGAATCAAAATGAGTTACACTCAGTGCAGTCCTTTTTTTCCAAATGGCAGTCAGATACCTTTATAGTATTACATTGGGCAAGATGAAAGACATCTTCAACTCAAAGCTGTATTAAAAAGTCCTGAATCACAATAGTCTGTAAAACAGTTACTGTACTTGTCTTTCTATACCCAATGGACAGAAAGGCTTCTCCAGAGACTGATTTAGAGAATGACTATAACTTATAGACTATGAATTCATAGCATAAAAACTTGTCTAAATCAGTCTCTGAAGGAGCCCCTTGTTTTCAGATGGAACCTGAAGAGACTAACATCCCTAATGATGCTCCTATTCTTGCTTAGGAACTTCTTTTGACAAAGGCAGTTAAATGAGCAATTGCATTCTGCACACACCCCACAAAGCTGAAGGGATTGAGCTGTAAAAATATCTGGAATGTTTAATAGTGAAACATTGCATTCCCATTTATTTCTGAAAAAAATACTGAATAAAAAAAAAAATCAAACAGCATCTTCATGGGACGGTTCCCTAGTTTGCATCAATTCTTCTTAACTCAAATGATTGAAATTTTGTGGGTTTAATGCTTGCGTGGCCAGACAGTATCCGCAAGTTAGTCGAACGCGTTGTGAAACAATGACAGAAAAGGAAGCAATTCAGGCAAGCTTTCTCAACTACTCGGCAAACGTGCCTCAGTCTCGATGGTGGGAAGCGTCAGCGGACCAGTGAAAACCTGCAGCCGCGGCGCGGCAGTCCAGGGCGGCCGGGGGTGAGGGGGTCCCGGGCCCGCAGCACCGTGGGGAGACAGCCCCCCCTCCCGACCGGCACCCGTGGTCTGTAACACGGCTCCTCCCGGGAGCACCACGGCCCGCGTCAGGGCTACGGGCGGTGCTCCCGAAAGCCGAGACTGTTAGAGGGCAGTTTAAAACCTATTTACAGGAACGAGTTCAGTTTACGTTAGGTTCGTGGTTTAAAAGACACAGGGCCAGAAATTATGAACTAGATGATCTTAAAGGTCCCTTCCATCCTAAACCATTCTATGATAAAAACTTCTGTGAAATAAACTCACCTGTTAGCTCAAAGCATTCATTAAACGACCTTTGACAACGCTAGGGAAGATAGCCCTTGGGTACAGTACACTATAGAGTAACACCACAACACATTTTCTCTGCTACAAAATTAACTTCTATATGCCCCTTAATGTTTTACCTAGATTCTTCCCTCTGAAACTTGTTGCATTTGAAAAAGCTAAGCATAGCATTAATTAGATTAGGCTTGCCTTACTTGCTTCCAAATTTAACTTGTTTGTTCCACAGCAACTGTACTCCCATTCCTCACTTAAGCATGTAGTACGCTGAGATATGAGGTCATAGTGAAGTTTTAAAATCAAGAAATACCTTCATGACATGACATTAAGATTGCATTTGACAGACAGCTATCATTTCTGTTTATCGCTTGTAGTTCAAAGGAAAAGATACCTTTCTGAGCAGTTTAATTTCAGTTTTATTCAGCTCCTTTGCTGAGAAAATTAAATGGTGTTGTAGCACAATATTTTAATCCAATCTATATATTCAGTATGTGATAAGCAAATATGTGATCACATATCACAGAATATCTAATATTGACTTCAGGCTTTTGACTTCTATTTTCCATAACTGAACTATGAAAGTAAAAGCATAGCACAGACAAATTTCCAACAAAGATATACCTCAACTGGAGATAAAGAATAATAATAAAACACCAAAATCCCTCAAAAAACCAGCAGCACAAAGCTACTGGATATTTAATATGGTTTCTTCTGCTTGCATGTTTAATATTAAGAAATAAGTTGTTTTTAGATGAGGTATTTGTGAATGTTTAATCAAAAGATCATCAAATCTCACAAGAGTTTTACTTTAACATTAGTTACTAGTCACACCACTTTCTATAGCATAGGCAATCAATTACAGACTCCAAAGACAGCTGAGCTGTTGCTTCAGGTGGTAACTATTTCCATGTTCACTGGGAACCATATGCATTCCACTTCCCATTGTTAAAGCCAGTTTGAAAACTCATCACCGAGTAAATCCTTCAACTAGATTGGGATACAAATCCTGGCTTTCATTTGGAATCCTCAATTTTACAGTACTTGAAAATTAGAACTTTAATTTCCCACCTTTAGTACTTGCATTCAACCAACTATTGTAGTGAAATCTGGACTCAACAGAGACTGTCAGTATAAACTGATCCCTAGTACTTTGGTACTTGTATAAATATAAACATTATGTAGGACTCCAGGAAAATTTCAAAAAAGACAGCTTTAGCATGTACATACAGCTATACTTTCCTTTGTAACTGTGACTAGCCATTAACCTTTTGGTAACACAACATGCTTGAGCAAAAATATGTACTAGCAAGCTATTAAAAATAATAAGAACTAGGTTGGCCAGTACAGGCTTTATACTCAGTGTAAGCACAGTAACTCCCAGCTTGGTATTAAAGCTATACCAGACCTATATATACATTCTGGTCATTTCAAGTCATATCCCAAACACCTACATACTCAGGTACATCTTGATTATTTCAAACAGCTGTCTGTTGACACCTGTGTTAAAGCAACAGAAGTTTCTGTACCCCCCAAAAAACAGCGCGGCAAGTTATGAATGGTAATTTAAATACGAAAATTCCTCTCATTCTTTCTCCACTATAAACTAATTGCTAATAATCTAAACACCTTTCACAGACAAGTCTGCTGTATTAATTATGTTTTAGGTCCCTCTCCTCAGCAGTTCTACCCCCAAGCAAAACAAAAATATGTTTCTAATGAAGCTAAAGTTCATCAGCTGCTAATGGCTGCTTTCCACATTGTACTTTTTAAACTTGCTTCACTTACCTGTAATTCCAGAAGCAAGATGACTATATGTAAAGACAAAGGAAAAGACAGCTCTAAGAGCTAATGCAAGTTCTATGCTGCAGATCAGTTGCACATAATGAGCTAAAAATAAATAAGTCAGAAAAGCAGCAAGTTGTCTATTAGCCAAGATATGTCAGGATCTGAATGACTATACTAAAGGCTGGGATCTTCAGGACTCCTGAGGAGAGGCAGGTGCTCAACATGTAACTATTTCAAACACTTCACTTGTTTGAAGATGCAAGCCAAAGAGATTAAACCCAATGTACTCCAATTCATTTTAATTCATATTCTGTTGGAAGGAGGACTAATTACATAAACTTTTGCCAGTCTTCTGCCTAAAAATTAAGCACATTTGATTCTATTCCCCTGAAGGAAAAGCAGGAATAAAGTAACTATCATTAGAGGTGAATAAGGAGTCAGCATAAGTGCTCTCAAATAAAACAAAACCTGTGGTAAACAACTGACTCAGTGGATGAGTCTTCCTACTCCTCCCATCACATTTAAAATTTGCCTAAGGAAAAGCCTTAATTGGGGCTTGCATTCTCAAACTGGGAAGTGACTGCCAAAACAGTTTGTGATCAAAATTAAAAAATTTTCAAACATTTCAACAGTACGTTATATAAGTGATCTAAGATCAGTGAAGCTTTTAAAAATAAGGTAGGACCTAAGTATTACTTAAGATTTCGGTAATTTATGTTATTCTAGTTGGTACTTGTGTAATATGACAGTGCAAATAGTATACCTGATACCAACTTTATGAAAGATTTACAGTGAAAGTGTAGCTGGTTCTATAGACCCATCCTATTCCCTCACTATAGAAAACAAAGCAACGGCCAGCAGAGCAATTGTTTGAGTCCATATACTATACTTCCAGTGTATAGATTCCAGGTTCATTCAGAGAATTTCACTTTAGGATCATATACAGGGATATGGTTAAATTCAGAAAGATCAAGTTGGTCTCTAGCCATAATTCTGGAAGATGGACAGCCTAAGCTGAGCAAGAAAATCAATGATAAGCGAGACAGCAGCAGGGAGATGTAGCTCAAAATCTAATGCAAAGGTAACTGAAGTCAGAGATAAAATCCCTGGACTGAGTTTTCCTGTTTAGGAATTTAAGTATAAAGAACTTTTTAAATGTATCTGTTTCTTCAGGCCTGACATTCTTGCAGTCATTGAGCATCAATGTGGTACAAATACTAAATTAGAGAGCCAGAGCAAAAATTCAGATATAAAACACAGAGTTTCAAGAGAGCTTTTGTGCTCAAATAGAGGTTTTTAAAAAAATCTTGTAGTCAAAATCAGAAAAATAGTGAAGAGCATATAACTAGTAACAGATTGCAATACTCAAAGGTCATACTGTCTTGCTAGTGAATTGCTCAAGTAAACAAATGTCGTCAACCATAAGGATTCTATGCCTCAAGAGTTATGTTAAAGTCTTAATGTTAAAATCTGCTAAGTGTGTAAAATAAACAACCTCAGCAGAAGGCATTAGGTAATGGATGTCTGCCCTAATTAACTACATGACTTGAACACTTTGCCCCCCAGAAGTGATGGGAGCTTTTCGATGAGCAGCTTCCCAGTTGGGTAGTGCAGGCAGCCAAATGAATCATTTCTTCATCTAAACCTGGCAATTGATTATGATTCTTATTTTACATCTGGCTTTCATTAGCTTTTGCATTCAAAGTTAGTGCACAGCATAACATTCAATACTACTGAAACCCAAAGAAGCAATGAAGACTTAACCCCTTAAAGTGCAGCAGTTGGCAAAAGCTCTTGCCAATTGAACAAAAATCTAGTAGCTCATTGTACATGCCTGTTGCAAATACGTCTTTTCTAAATGTACTTTTTGGAAGCACACTTATATACCAATAAAATAATGAGATCATTTAGCAGTAGCCACTACTTTTTGCATAATAGTAGCTTTTGGGAACAGTCCTACTGTAGATTCTCGATTAAAAATAGTTTAAGTGTAACTTTTGATACACAGCTATCTGGCTTCGGTTATAAAATATTTTAGGATTGAGCAAACCTCTAAAAAAATTTGTTAGAGCTTAAATTCACAGGAGATGGATACTAAAGACCCAGCTTGAGGTCTGTAAAAATTAAAGCTTTACATCTTTGATTGTGATAACCTTGCCTTTTAATTGATTATGCAACTAAAAGAAAACACTCACTGGACTTCCCCTGGAAGTAAGCTTTGCTATACAAGACTATCGGTAAGATGACAAAAAAGTAGTAATTGTTTGTTTCATGCAAGATGTACATTTTTCCCCCTCTCCTCTTTTTCATATGCTCTTGCAATTCCAAAGACCGATCAGAAAGATCACATTAGTCTAAGAATCATATTTGGGAACAAATCAGCGGCAGATAAGTTATGTCTGACTATCCACCTAAACTGTGAACAGTATGCATGTATAGATATATGTATCTCTAATGCCTTAAGGCTGAATAACAGGTTTCCACTAGATTTAAGGTTATAGGAGTCTTTTGCACCAACATGTAATTTAGAGATTCAAGAGATCTATAGACAGAGAATAAGCAAGGGTCAAGTATTAATTATGTGTAAAGACTTAGCAGAATGGGTTAATTCATAACTAAGACAACAGATTACGATTTTAAAAATGACCGGTTACCAATAGGAATGTAGCTTTTGCTGAGAGTGAAGAGACTAATAAAATGCTGAAGGTAACTACAGAAAATTTTATGAGATATTAGAAATATTAATTCAACTGGTAATATCCAAAAGGGCCTTTAATCAAAAAGGCTTTATGGAAACCTCTGGGAAGGAGAAGCTTTTACAAAATTAAGACTTGGGTAAAACATCCCAGTTGATCCATTATTGTCTTCTCTTGCAAGAATTACTATTGAGTATAGGGGAAAAACTAACATTACAATATTTTACAGTATGCAAGTGTTAGCTTAGCAATGTAATTTTGTTTCTTATCTAAGTGAATAGCAATTCAAAGTCCTAAATAAACATGAAGCTGTTGAATTTCACTCTAGTGTGGTCAAAGCAAAATCTGACACCTTGGAGGAAGCTGCACTCAGCAAGGTGAAAGGTGCAGCCAGCCCCATTGTATGCTGCAAGTATGAATAATTTAGTGAAAGTAGTAAATAAAGGTACATTTATGGCAAGTAAACTGTCATATACTTCAATAGTTGCTCTAAGCCTAATCATACTTGGAGGAAAATTTAAAGCAAACAAAAAACCTATCAGCTTCCATGAGATGAGGTAAATGCCCCAAGAAAATATAATACTATGCTTTAAAGGAGAAGACTGCAGAGCCTACCATCCTAGATGTTGGAGGAAGACTAGTGTAGTGTTCTTCATTTCTTGTTTTGACAATATTTGTAGCCAGTCATTTCCACCTCTGCAGAATCCATCTCTACTATAATAATGAACTGCTGGATGGAGCAAGAACAACATTTTAAATAAGCCCATTTCCAACAGGTTTGACAAAGACAAGCACCCTTTACTGGATGTCTAGTACTCTTCTACTTCCAGAAGAGGAGGAAAAAAAGTCACTGGATAACGTATTATACTGATCAGCTGAAACAAACATGCAAGCTAGACAGCAGTGCCAGTCCAGATTACAATAAAACTATACCCTATTTGATTGTCCAGGCCCATGAAATCTGAAGTGGAACTTAGTTATAATGGAAGTAGCTTACCTAGAGAACTATCTGCTAATGAATAAGCAGTTTCAAATATTCTGTCTTTCGCTCTACAGCTTCCTGCCTTATTAGGCAAGAGGGGAAGGCTTATCTTTCCAGAACACTGGACAACCTGCAGTTCTGTACACCTTGACAAATTTAACTCAGAGGGTCCGACCTATGGAGAAATTTACTCATATAAGAATCTGGTTCAGCTTTGGTTTAGTAAAACTCTTCCACATCCGTTTGCTCTTTGAAGGAGTGAGCAAGTACATTAGCATGTCAAAAACTTAACTGTAAACGAATCTCTTCAACTGGTAAAACATAGTTTGCTCTGGCAGGGGGGTTGGACTAGATGATCTCCAGAGGTCCCTTCCAACCCCTGTGATTTCATATCAAAGCTTTAACTTCACAGCAGGTAGTGATTTTCTGCTACACCACGCAGAACAAAACATTACTCAGCTCACACAAAATACTTACATAGCACAACTCACAAAAAAAAAAAACCATACTGCTCAGGGAAGTTGCTATTCTACACATCTTGGATTTACAGAGAATAAAGATCCTGTTTGGAGAAGCTTTGATCTTCCATTGTTGAAGTCAAAATTCACTTAAAATACCACTAGAATATAAAAGTCAAAGGAAAAATTTCTAATAAGTTTATACAGTATATAATTATTTAATGTAAAAAAAACCCACCACCTGCACTGTATTCTGATTCCCCACAAGTCAAAGGACAGGAGCAAATGGGTTCAATTTGTGCCAGGGAGGTTTAAGCTGGACATTAGGAAAAAGTTTTTCACTGAAAGAGTTATCAAACATTGGAACAGGCTGCCCAGGGAGGTGGTTGAGTCACCATCCCTAGATGTGTTTAAAAGTCGTGTAGATATGGTGCTTAAGACATGGTTTAGTGGCGAACCTGGTAGAGTAGGGTCAATGGTTGGACTGGATGATCTTAAAGGTCTTTTCCAACCTAAACGATTCTATGATAGGTCATTTAATTAAGTCTAAATGATATAGCAGTGAAGGTACAGCTTAAAGGGACATGATCCAGAAAAACTGTTATCTTCACAATCAGTCATTCAATCAGAAAGGAGGCATTACAGTTACATAGAACCTCATACTGTATTATGATTAAAACTAATACAACCTGAAATGGTAGTGTAAGTCATTTCACTGAGGAGCTACAGAAATGTTTTGCTAATGTTGTTGAAGAAGCAAGCATGGAAAGAGAAATGACCAAGTTCTTTAGTTGCAGCACAGGTTTATGCTGTTTTAAATTGTTTGCAGAACCACAGCACTAACATCTTTACTTCCTCCCCCTCAGCTACTGATTATGTCAGTTGGCAAACCAGTAAGAAAACCAAGCCTGAAAGTTCCATGAAAACAAGCAGCAAGTTGGAAGGGAGAGCACCTGCCATTGCTGCAGAAAACCAGCTCTAGAGCAGTACAAGAGTACGTCCCAAGCATACAAGATGGAAAGCTTACAAGCGATCAAAATATACAGGAAACCAAGATTCATTAATTTTGTTGCTCATGCAAATATCACCACTTTGTATCTGTAGCTGTCAGCATTTAAAAGTATTCAAAAAAACCCCAACAGAAAAACAACCCTGTGGACAGACGAAGCATTTTGGCTGCAGGCCAGAGAATATGAACACAATCTTTGAATTGTCTTTATCAAACGTTTCTTCCAAAATTAATATAAGGATGTATCATTAGAAGTGCAGGTTAAAAGTTGGTTAGGCTAATGAAGCTAAGGAGCATTTCAAGAACACGTACAAAACTCAAGGAGCTACACAGAAGGAAGACTGCAAATAGAGGTGATGTGGAAACTACTGAAAAGTTAAATGGAATTACATGGATTCAACAAGAAACAGTACCAGTTCTACTAATCCTCCTTGCCATATTTTCATAGCAGAGGCACAAGGGAGAACAAACATTATCTTCGACTTGAGGTCCAAAGCATGCTGAACTTCACTGTAATTTGGGGAAAAACACATCTGTTTCAGCATCTCACGTTGATAATACATTCTGCTGCAAAATAACGGCACATCCAATGTTTTCTTCATGATTACATCTGTTTCTATAGCATTTAAACCATTGTAAGATTTCAGGTGGCAATTGTTTTGTACGACCTAACAGGATACATTTTTTTAAATCAACACAAAAAGAAACAAGATTTAACTTCATTTGCATCAATGGGCTGTCTATGAAGAATTTTATTAAGAGAAACTTCCCTCTGAAGTTACTGAAAACTGAGTAGCACAGAACTACAGAGGCAGAACACAGTCTTTCCCCCATTCAACCTTGAATAATAAAATAGAATGAAATAAAGTCTAAAGGCAAAGCACAAACCTATCATAAAAACAGTTCATTTAAATAGTACCCAACATACAATAAACACCAAGATACTAAAAGATACTACAGCTGTAACTAAACAGTACGAACGCAAGCATCATGAACAAAAGATACGCAAAACATGATAAAATACAAAGATGTTTTCAGGAGAGACTGAAATAGAGTAGTAGTTGTATTCTAGTTTTAGATTACTCATAAGAAATGGAAAAAGGTAGGGTCCAGTTCAGGAGTCAGCCTTTCTGTAGCAAACTGTCCCACTATTTCCTATACAGACTCTAGTTTCCTAACCAAGTTCCCTACATTGGGTACTGCAGGTCAGACAATATGAATGGTTCTTCACTGTTTCACCCACTGAAATGTCTTATCTGTAACCATTGTTAACCATATTGCCTTTTTCATAATCCCTTTCTGTGCAAAGTCATGCCGACAAGAAAAAGTCAAAGCTAGTAATTGCCTACCTTAATACTTTATCATAGTATCAAAAAAATTGAGCTTTGCACTTTGAGAAAGACAGTGACATGCTGTGGTTCATGGCTTAGTCAGTGGCATATTTTAAAATAGCTATTTTCAGAAATAATTCCGAAGTCCTATTACTCATCTAAATATGATCATTTAAACCAAAGCCAGATCCCAGCTGCTCAAATCAGCACATACTTAATTTAAAGCAGACCATGAGACATTACAAAGACATTCTGCATACCACAGGAAAAAGTAGGCTTATTGAAATCTTAATATTGCCTTTTTTTATATGATTAGTGTGGAAAAAAAAATCTGTTAATATTCAAAATAGAGAGCATTTGACCTCAAATGCTTAACAGAAGCATTAGCTACGTTCTCATTGCTATGACCAAGAATAAATCTTTATTTAATGAACACATGCATAAAAGTTTCTGCTAGTTTGTAGTTCAAGTTTTATGCGTATATAGTAGGAATAATATATGAATATATTAATTGTTGCTAAAGGAAGAGACCAAATAACCAAAAGCTTTTCACTGTGTTCCTTAATTACAGTCAAAAGGGCAACTTGAGTGCTTTATTTTGAACATATGACAAGGGGTGCAATACCTCTGTCACAGAGCTGTTTTGTAAGCCTTACAGACATCATCAAAAAGTTCAACAAGTAACTTCAAAATATATAACTATGTATTTTACAGATCTGGTACTACCCGAGATGAAAATACAAGAAAAGCAATAAGAACTCAAGGAGATAATATTGAAATCAACCTTTTGATAGTACTATTTCCCAGCTACATAAAGTACACTATCATGATAAAGAGTAAAGGAGAACACAGGTAAATCACTGAAGTTTAACGCAGATCAGGTTTTTCCTCTATTACATTCATTTATGTTTTAACTTCTCTTTCACCTTACTCTCCATTAGCGAGAATCTCTCAAGTAGAACTACCGCTTCCCTTCACACTGAACTAAACAGCAGAAAATAGCACCCCAATACTTTGTGTTCAGTAGGTATGTCTTAAGACATTCTGTAATGGGGCAGACTCAGTCCACCAGAAATTAGTCGCAAGTGCTGAACAATGTAGCCATTTTGCTGCTTTCCTAATTCTGGTTTATCCCTAGAAAGAAGGCTATATAGTTTGAGTAGAAAGTCTTTAAGTACTCAGAACTGCTTGCATTTCTACTTTAACTGAAGGAAGCATTTACATGTCATTGCTGCCAAGATATTCTATGGCAATTTGTACAAATTCAGGCTGGTATTTTCTGGTAAACAGCGCCCAAGTTAAGACTTAGGTAAGAAAATCAATGTAACTTGGTATTTCAGCATGATATCACAATTGGTATAGAGTGATACTGGTTTTCTGAAGAGGTACATTTGAACCTAAAAAACCCAAGATGAATCTACACAAGTCCGAGTAGATTATCTAGGCTAAGTTTGGTTAAAGTGAGACTTTGTTAAGTCTGATACACTGCTTCACACTAAACGATATAGTAAGTTTCATGGTCAGAAAGCTTTGTGCAGCACACATTTCAGGCCGTTTAGTAGTGTAATTTGTCTGTGGAAAAAGATTAATGGTATTATTAAAGACACTATTTTGAGATACAGCATGAATATTCAACAATGAAATAAAATTCAATTGTGTTTAGAACTTAAAAATTAAAACTGGACTTTAAGCTGCTATCTGCCAGTACAGCTATTAGTTAGTATAATTATGCAGCAAATGAAATTGGGACTAAAACTGTCAGAATATTTTACCAGGCCATGCAAGTATGCAAAGAACATACTCAAGTGATTAGACCCTTCTGCTTCATCTTTCCAAATTGTCCCATTTTTCTCATTACTGCTCTCTCCATTGCTTTTATTTCTCATTCTGTTTTCAAAAGTAAGTATAAGGGGAAAACAATTACATCAACCAGGGAAAAAAAAAAAAAACAAACCAAAAAGTTGTGGGGTTTTTTTTGTTTGTTTGTTTGTTTTTTAACCAAACCTTTTGCAGAAGTTTTAGAAAACATACCTGCTTGGTGCCAAGATTTCAAAAGGGCAAATAATTTTCTGGGAGGCAAGCAGGCAGCTGAAAATGAAATTAGTGCATAAAGTACTCCAAAACCCCTCAAGCCCAACAAAATTTCAGTCTGCTAATTCTCCATATGAGCAGACAGATATCGGATACTGTTAACTTGGTTAACTTTTAAACCATCAATTCCTGTTCGATGCATGCAGTCTCATGTCATGTTATACATCCCTGCAATCAGAACAGGGCCACTTAATCCCAAACAGTACCACATAAGTTCTCTTAAGAACCTGAAAGTATCCGTTAGTTACTTAATAAAGTGTTTGAGTTTATCTTTTAAGGGGGAATAGAATGGAACAACATTAAAAGTAAAATTACAAGTATTTACTCTGCTAAAATAAAAAACTGGTTAAAAGCAGTCTTAAAAATGGAAAATCTAGAACTGAAACAAAACTAAACAACTACAGCTCAATTCATTACTCTTTCCTGTAACAACCTAAGATATACTCAACTAAGCTTAAAAAAAAACAGAGCAATGCTTCACAGTCCTGATCCCAACTGCGTATTCCACAGTTTAAACTTTTAATTGGTTATAGAGAATAAACCTTAATCAATGCAGACATGAGTATGTTGCGCACATTTCCATGTAATATTACTACAAGTTATCTGCGGCTCATATAGTTCATAACACCAGTCTTATGCATAACATGGGATCACACAGCTTAATTCAGGCCCTTTAGAAATAATCTTAGCTTGAACATTTCATGACACAATCTTTAAGTAATAGCAGGCCTTAGAAGTAAAACACACTCTTTTAGCCATCCAACATTTATGCACTGAACCATAACTCTTATAACTTAGCGTATTTTATTTTTCTTTTTACTTCTATTCTTCTTTATTCTCATAAGTTTCAGAGCTATATAATCTATAACCAGCATTTTCAAAGCTACTTAGTAGATATCAAATTGATGAAATATAGGTTAACAAGAAAACCAATGTGATAATACTATCCAACATTTTGAAATGTTGTGTAAGAATAGCTAAGATAGAAAAAGGTCTATAGCTTAATATATTTTACATAAATAAACACTACATATTATTAACAATAAAGGCTGAAAAAACAAAGGAAAATAATTTCCTTTAGTCTTTATGCTCACTTACACAGAGCACCTAAACTACCATATCTTTATGAATAGTGAAGGTGTTTTATAGTAGGCCTTAAATGAGGTCCAGGTGAAAGCTTATTTGATTTTGATGGTGAAAAAGCTAATGAGCTCCAGCTTGTAAAGCTGATTGAATTTTTTACTCCATTTGATTAGAAATGCATAACAGTGCTAAAATTATTGTGCAGAATGTAGCCGATGATCTGTATAAAATTAAATTCTATCAAAATTAAAGATAATTACCCCATCCAACTGTTTATTGAAAAAAAATGCAGCCATGTAAATGAATTTGAAACATACCTTTTATCAAAATGAAGCTATATTAATTCAGTAAATAACATTTTCTTACTAATATTTAATAGCTGTTACCTGCTTCTCGTAATACTTGTCTTCGATTATCACAAAGAAAACTGTAACAGCAGTAAAGGAGTGCTGTCCCACTTGCACACAGACGGCAAGCTACACAAGGAAACAGCAATTAAGCAAGAAATCCACAAGGTGGTGCTGATGATTTACGACAGCTCGGTAGCAAGCCGGGAGGATATACCTCTCCCAACACTATTTCTCGTTAATTTTGAAGGAAGGGGAATCTGGGCTGCAAAAGCTACGTGGCTAGAACACCAGGTATATTAACTACCATGGCAGCAGGGATGTTAAAAAGGAGATGACTGTATTAGGGAAGTTCCACTGTTAATGAGTATATAAAAAAAACCTAATCCATGAATTACAGTAATTCATAAGTAGTTTCAGAGAATAGTAAAACGTTTGGGTTAGTTAATGGTTGTACAATTAGCAGTGTTAATGAAGATGTTTATATGTATATTTCTATGTCACAAAATGTGGCTTTTAAATACTTCTTTGATGCAATTACCAAAATGCTTTCCTATTGGAGAGGAAAGTAGCATTTAAATACTGAATTAACTATATATTAGTGCAATAGATTTAATGAGAGCTGGTGTCAACTAATTAAATTCATAATGTATGGAAAAAAGCAGTGGGGGGTTCTGAACCACCATTAAATTACAGATTGATAATAATGGATACCTGAATTTATACTGGATGTGAAGTTAGAGGGCCTTGTCTAGGTATGGCTTAAAGAAGGAAAAGTTAAAATTAATTTGAGTTACAGTATGCTCCAGGTTCTATTACATGTTGATTTGGTAAACTTATTATGAGACTGTCTGATCTCTTGAGCTACCAGGTATAAACAAACAAAAAAATCAAACTCCTGAAGTTAATATCATAAAACTTGTTTCATTATCTTGTTGTTTTTAGCAATATCTTGCAATTGTGATTTGCACAGATATTTTGAAAACTTGAACGACATATCCAATTTGACCTGATATTTAAAAAAAAAAAAATGCAAATCAGGAAAAAGGAAAGCATAGTCGGTATCATAATGTAGATTTCCACCATAGCTTGGCTCTGAATTTATATACTGAGGTATGTATATTTTTATAATTGGATCCCTCCATTACATAAATCCAGGAAGCTTATTGTGAGGCTCCTGACCCATTCAAGCAAGTAGTAAAAAAATGTAACAAATCTAAATAAAAGTAACAGAAAGTTTTCATAAGGGAGTACCTGAAAGTCTGTGTTTGAAAGAGACTCTCACACTTACTTGATAGATTTGCCAAGTAATCATGTGAAGCCACAGGAGGCTAGTTAAGGTTAGAGTGGTAAGAAAAATGCAAAACACATTTTTGTTTAGCTAAGATGACTGAAATAGATGAAGTGATTTGGATGAGGTCAGTCACTAATAGTTTAGAGAGGATTAGAAACAGTATGTTACTGGCGGTCAATCTGTTGCTGTAATTATTGAGCTACTTGAGTTCTGTGCAAAAGAACTTGGGTATTAGTATTACTGCTCTTGGAATTCATGGTAGTAAATTAAAATGTATGTGAATTCTATTTAATTGAAGATGAAAGTTCCTCATCTCAAAAAAGCAGAAGAGTTTAGTGTTTACCAACGGAAAAATGCAGACGGTGTTAAATCTGGGCTTTTATGAAGTTGCACTACCAAATAAAGTAATATGGCTTTAAATTTTGCAAAATTAAGTGTTCTTAAATAATGAAGAGCAAGAACATGGGGGTGGGTTGGGGAAACAAAGAACAAAACCTCCTAATGCTCTGCTGCAAAAAGTTTTGGTTATGATGAACCCTGGATCTGTTGTGCCAAAATGACTCACGTAGCCAGTAATCAGTTGCTTCTCAATAGGCTGCTATTACTTGTTTGCTTCGTAAAGCATTTGGTATCTTAAGCATTTATCAGCTCCTGTTACACTGAGCAATTAGCAGTGAAAGACTAAGAGGACTTTTTAGTATCATTTGTTTTTATGTACAGAAAGGCAACAAGCCTCCTCTTCAGGGATAAAAAAAGCCCCGACACATCTACTTGCCGTAATTACTCCATTACTTATATGGAATGCTTGCCTACTAGCATAGATAAGATTTACAAAACACGCTTTTACATTTTATACAGGATCAGCAGTGCACAGATTTGATTAAGTTTAGCAATCTAAAATGGCAATAAACAAAAGTATACAAACTACAAGCTTAGGAAACATTTATGCTTCAGTAACTACTGGAATCTCTATAGGAAAATAGCTGTTATTGAGGTCATATGCAGGAAAAAATTTTCTAAGAGCAAATATATAGTTACAGTGGCAAGCTAGGGCCTAAATACAACCAAAGCTGAAAAGAAATATGAGAAGTGGGAGTCTCCTCATAGGTAAGTGGGACAAAAGTATTTGTCTCCATAAAGCTAAACTTACTACAAGCAATGGACTTAATGACCTTGTTGTTCTATGTTCTTCTACAACCTCTAAAAGCAAAATCTAGCTTTAAAGCTAAGCAAAACTCAACGAATCCTGGTATATAGCCAAGCTGTGAATAGTGGTATTACATAACTATTAAATATTTTATAACACTGGTGAATAATCTTGTAGCATTCTGACAATGTGGTCATTCCACTTGACAAATCTGTATTACAAATAACTTATTAGCAACTGACGTGTGTATTTCATATTCACAAGAAGTAGAAGTGATCTGTAAAACAGTATCCTAGTTAGTGCCAATTCAGTAAGGAAAAGAGAACAGTTCTGAAAATAAGGGCATGTTTAAATAATGAATTGGTTACTTTGTATCTAAGCTCCTAACTCTGTTTTAAAGGCATAAATGGAAATTCTAAGCTGAGGAAAATATTATAGAGTTTGCTAACATATTTCATGCATTAAACATCAGCTGTTACACATGACTGTAAAACTGAAGACAGAGGAAACAGCAGCTATTTTAACTGTTGTATGATTTAGCATGATGTGGCAGGTAACTGATCTGGTGGAGTAATTGTGTTAATATTTAGAATTTACAGTGTATCTTACGTTTTTCCAAGATGTACTCAACTAACTCAACTAACAGGAGTATTACAGGGAATTGTTAATCAAGTCACTGTTATCCTTGTTTTAAAACAAGGGGCTTTAGCTGTGGGTATTTGGAGTGGTTAATCACACAGTGAATGCAGCAGAATCGGGATTAGAACAGGATTCTCTTGTTTCCTGTCCCTGTTTTAATGAAGTTGTCATTCTTGCCTGTCTAGACCACTCTGTATTTAATTTTTAATCTCATTTCTATTGACATAAGCTAGACCCACACATTTTGCTAGATTAGTAGAAGTAGTATAATTTTGATAGAAGTAGTAGTAGCAGCTTTATTGGCTTCCTCTGTAGAATTTTACACTATGTGCTTATTTTCCAAGCCCCTTTCATCTTAAGACATCTATTTCTGTCCTAGTTGCTCCAAATAGGATTGTTATCCTTGCATCTACTTACAGCCTGTTGCTTGAATTTAACCTTGCATTACTTGAAACATGTTTCTTTAAAGGCAGAATTGGCTTTAGTATGTTTCTATGCAATGGCTTTTGTTATAGATGTCACATTAGGTATGAGAGTAAGCCTTCCATGCTCACTCATGTGGGCACAGAAAGTGCAAAAATATACGAATCTTGCAGAATAGATTAAAAATTTAACCACTGCTTAAAAGGTAAAAATTACTTAGGCTTTCTTTTGGGGCCAAGAAAATGGCACATGGACAACTGTGCTCAGACTCTTAAATAACTATCACAACTGCACGGTGAAATACTTCAGCTGATGAATTTTGCTCTTCTTTGTGGATATTATTTAGATCTTCACTGGCTTAGGAAATCTATAAACTCTGGATAATCCATCACCATGAAATCCCTCCCTGGGGCTCCTCCCTGGTGCAGGAAGTGAAGATGAGTAGAAAGTAGAGCAAGCTAGGGAGAAAAATAGGAAGTCTTAAGTTTAGTTGACAGCTATGGTACAAGCAGTATAACTTGTTGTGTAGCTCTTTAAGTTTAGACAGTAAGCTCCGTAGACTCTAAGCAAAGGTTTGGTTGAGTAAGAAGATGGTGTCGTTTCCTCAGGGGTAGGCTGCCTCAGCAGTCCCTGCTGAAGGAGAGGATTTCCTTGATGAGGAAAGTGGGTAGTGGGATAAACCAGGCACAGTGTTCTGGTATCAAAACCAAAAACTCTCTTGCAGAATACTGCGTGGGAGGAGCAGATTGCCCCTCTGCTTTGCAGGTTTCCTAGAAAACACATAACACTCTGTACGCTCTGACTCTCATCACTCACTCTATGTGCTTTCTTTGAGTGAAGTGGCATTGCCTGTGGCTCTGGAGCCAAGCATATCCATTGCACCTCCAGTCTGCTGTGCCCTGGCTAGGTGTGGCCGGAGAACTCAAGCCGAGCTGCTAATTTTATTATCTTCCCTTTATTTTCGAAAAATTTCACATAGTCTCTACGCAAACACCCTTCCACGCTGGCATCGCCTGCATACCAACTCCGTACCGTATCAAGCTTAAAGGAGCAACTGTTCTTTAACGTGTACGAGCAGAGCAGAAACAGCTGACCACGACGCCGTTCCCCTCAGACTTCTCCTCACAAGCCCCGCCCTCCCCTTCCCCCGCGCCCGGGCGCATACGCTGTTCCACTCTGCGGGCTGGCGGCACTGCGCACGCGCGCGCCGCTGTGGCGGTGAGCGGAAAAGGCGGGGAGAGGAAGACGAGTGGCGGCGGTAGCTGCTCTCGCGAGACTTGGGGTGGTGTCGCGGAGGCGAGTTTGAACTGTGGGAGCGGTGCCAGTGTGGGGTGACTGTGAGGCTGAGGTAGAGCGCGGCGAGGGGGGGCGGGGTGCCCTCCTATTCTCTGTGGGGCTGTCGCTTTGCTGCTCCTTGTCTGCAGAAGGGCGCTCTCGGGCTGTGGCATCGAGGGGCTCGGGGAGGGTGGAGGAGAGCTCCCGTTTCCCCCCCCTCCTTTCCTGCCGCTGCGTCCGGGACTTGTGGCCTTCAGGCCCTTCCCCTCGCCGGGGTCGCGCTGCCAGTGCCTTGCCCTGTCGCCTCAAGTCTGAAAGGCCGTTTTCTCTCCTACGGCCCCGGAGGTGGTGCGCCATGTGAAGTAGGGGGGGCACCTTCTCCCTCTCAGCCCTTTTTGCGCGTTATAATGTGGGCAGGGGACCTTTTCCAGTGGGAAGCGACATCGGCTGTAAATCGTTGCCTGTGTGCGTGTGTAACGTGTGGATGAGGCTCTTGTCAAGAGCCTTGTGCTGGGGCGAGTCGTTTGCTTGTGTTGGTTTGAAGTGGCATATGACCCTTGGGAATAGCAGTTTAACTAGAGGACCAGTTATCGAATGGGAGAAGAAAGTTTGCATGCCAGGAGAGTACCTTCTTATCTCCTACCCTGTTATTTTTATCAAGGAGTACTTAAATGGTTGACTAATCAAGGTCTGGAGCCCTCAGTACAGAATCTGTCATAAAATGTTTGAAGATAACTAGCCAAAAGTGAGTAACTCTCTTGTAACTCTCGGTAGAATGAATAGAGACTGATTTCTGTTATTTCCCCTCTTAGCTGCTCACCTTACTACCTGTTTAGTTTATCCTCAAACATTATTTTGAGGGTAGTTTATTTAACTTCCTGTATAATATTAAATTTCCCATATAACGATACAGGTTTATGAGCAAAGCTACCTGGGCTTGTCTGATTAACTTAATCCAAAATTAATAATGAAAAGTTGAGGATGTCTGTGCTCTGAAAGGCATACTTGCTGTTTTCTGTAATACTTGGCAAGGAATGTGTGAATAGGAAAACTATTTCTCTTTTCCTCCATACTTCAACTATAAAATAGCATAAGATCTTTTTTTATATTATCCGGTAAATGACTTATTAAGAGCTCAAAGATCTTGTATGTGAAACTGGAGAACAGCATGCAAAAGAGATTGAAGAAGTAGGAGGGAGCAAGACAATCCTTAAACAGCCCTTAAAAATTATATGTGTGCTTGAAGAAGGTGACCCTGGGTGTAGCCCAGACCCGCAGACCAATTGCAGAGCATCTATTCTTTGGCAACATTGCCTGTTCTGGCTGTTTCTAAACTATTTGACAGCTGCCTCAACTGAGATTTGAATAAGATTTGCATTTCTATGGGGTTTTAGCTTGTGATCTGCATTTTCATGAGACAGCCACAGGCGTTAAGCCTTTTCAGAAAAGCACTGCTATGAAGGACTGTGCTATAATGGCAGCTTATACTCATCTGGACTAGACAACTGTTGCTTTTTTTTTTTTTAAAGGTGGAGTACAAGAATAAGGTCACGAAAAACTTAAATGGACTTCTGAAGGTAAGTTAAAAATGCTATTCAAATTTAATTTAGTAAGCCAGGAGCAATCAAATTGCTATGTTGCCTCTATACTTTTGCTTGATCAGAAAATAAAGCTGTTCTTAAAATTCTGTTTATGAAGTGAATAAGGATTAATTTGTTCCCTTTACTAATTCAAATGTATGCCAGGAGTGGTTGGCTATATGCTTGTATTGCTGCAACTTACTGTTAAACATTTCATTATTAAATTGTACACAGTATATGTGTCTTTGCACCAGTAATAATATTATTGCTTCTTAGTTATAGGTATGCACAATTCCTGTCCTTCACTGGCTTATTTTAGAGTAAGTATGCAAAACCAGTATTTCAAGCTTTGCAATGGTTTGATGTGAAAACTGGCGTTTCAGAGCCTGCCTGGATAAAGTCTCTTTGTATGTGTTAAATTTGAATAACAAGAAGCAATGGAAAATGTGAAAACCAGAATTTAATAATTTCTGTCTTGTACCTCTGAGAGGAATTAGCACAGATTTGGCATGATGTACTTTTGCGTGTTAAAACTCTTTTTTTTTTTTTTCTTTTATAGGAAGCTGCGTCACTCCACTAGGAGTTACCTGTGTTGAATAAAGGTTAGCAAAAAAAATAGTGAAGGCTATATTTTACAATAATGACTCTTAATCTCCCCTGTATTGAGCTGCGAATTTTGCTCTTGATTAAGACCAGCATCTTGCTAACATTCATAAGAATAATATATGTGCCAGTAAGAGATGGCAACAACTAAATTCTTTATGTAAGAAGAAAAAGCACAGAATAAGATCTTTAATGAAGAATTGCTTTAATCTTGAAATTATATAAAAATTATGAACCCTGACTTTGAAAAATCAACTTCATGGGGTTTTTTTGTGTTTGTGTATCATTGTTACTGCATGTTTTCTGAGACAACTCTTGGCTTTTGTTATTCAGAACCTTGAGTTGCTTAGCAATTTCTGTCTTAATAGGATTTTTTTTTTCCAGTGTTCTGATTTAGTGGATTTGGGAGGAAGCAGTCGTACATGCTGATGATGTTAGTTTGACTTGCTTTTTATTTTTGAAAATATTTTGTTTGTTTGGATTTGTTTTGACTAGCTCTTTGCAAAACTCGGCTTTGCTTGTGTTTTCTGTCATGATATGAAGATAGAAATGGATGAATTTTTCAAAACTTATGACAAAGACGTGGTTATTAAGAAATAGCTTGCCTGCAGTGACTTAAGTTTAAAGTGGAAAACAGTCATGAAAGACTCCATTAAGCACTTAAATAAGAATCCCTGTGTTAAAATTCCATATATTTTAACAGGGTTTCTGGTTTTGACTCTTTCCTTCAACTACCTTTATGTGGGATATAGAAACAGATAATGTTATTAGGAGTAAACTATCCTGCTAATACAGCTGCCTACATGAATCTTAAGTGTTATTTGTGTACACCAGATAATGCTATACTTAGTGTGGCTTTATTTATAACATCACAAAAAATATTTTCATCCATATGATATGCATAAAAGGTTTTTTCCCAAGGGTATTTCCTAGTGTTCTCTTGTATATGGCAAGATAGCTATATACTAGACTGTGGTTCTAGTGTGCTGGGAAACTGGGCTGGGTACACAGGAGTTGTTTGCTGCATGCTATTAGTTAAGACATAGTCAGGAATAAGATGTTAAGCAAGTTTATGGAGAAATAGCTATTATTTTATTATTCACAGGACTCTTTGTTCATGAGCTATCTTTTTTAACGTCTTGTATTAACACAAAAATATATTCTTATATACTGATTAAGAAAGGAAATCCAGTAACTTCTTTTAGATTAACTACTGTAACTTACTGCAATATGTTTCTTAATCATTTTGTGTTTGCAATGTTGAAATAACAAAAGGAAGAAAAATGGAGACGGAGACCATTTTAAATCTTAGACATCAACTCAAGGAAGCAGAGAATGAGCGAAGAAAGGCAGCACAATATGGCTTGCATTTATTGGAGTCCCAAAGTGAAGTTCAAAATCAGTTGGATCAAACACGCCATGAACTGACTGAGAAAACTGAGGTGATGTTTTAAGCTTCAAGTAATAAAGCAGTCGAGAACTTTGTTTTAACTGTTTTCTGTCACAGGTGTTTCAAATGTCTTTTAGAGTCTAGGTTAATTTTAATAAACCTTTTTATTTTAAGTATTTGTAGAGAGGGCTCTTAATCTCTGCTCTAAGATATTGAGCATAATTTTATCTGACTGGGGCAGGGTTTCGTAGCTAATTATGTATCAAGTGTTCGGTACCATGTAGGATTAATTGCCTTTAATGTAAAATGAATACTAAGTGCTAAAGTAAACTTCTTCTGGTGCATGTGTTTTCGGTATGTTTAGCAATTCATTCATGTTATGCTGTCCTTGTAAGCTTTGTATCACTTAGAGCTGTAAAAAGAGTGCTGACAGTAAAACTGTAAAATTGATTTCTTCTGTAGTGGAGTCGTCAGATATTCTAAGTACCAAGGGATTCTGAATTTATTAGTACATTTCTTTACAGCTCAGAAAAGACAGTAGTGTAGTGTTGAAATATAGAGATATTATTTAGTCAACCAGTTTTCTTAGTAATTGTTCAAGAAAATTCCAGTCGGGAAAATCTCTTCCACTTTTCATAAACACTTTAGTTTTGATGTTTGTTTGTTTATTTCCAGTCATCCCATGCTTCAGGTATACTGTTTCCCTTCATTTAGTCTGTTTCTGGCTCTGCATCCATCCCTTCTCTTTTGATAGAGCAAAACTGTGGTTTTCTTGTAGGTTGTTTGTGTGTGGGTTGTTCTTTCGTTTTGTTTTGTTTTTTAGCAGCTGGAGAGTTGTAGCACACTGCTATTTGAATGAACACTGATGACTTATTTTGATCAGTTTGCTGTTAGTAAGCTTAGTGCAAGAGAGGCAGCTGGAAAGCACAGGTGATAAGGAAGGCAGGGCAGGATCATCCTTTCCTGCAGACAACCTGAGATGGTAGCTGCTGTGTTGTCAAGCTGCACCCGTAGGTTGTAATCCTGTGTTAGAGGCTGGAGCAAAGTTATGAGCTAAGCTTGTGTGAACCAGATCAATTAGTAACTTAGATTCCAAGGGCAGAGGGAGGCTTTTATTTTTTTTTTTCTTCTCTTTAATATCAAGCTGAATGGAAGAGTAAAATTACGCTGCCCTTTATAATTAGCAAACATATACAATCAGGCATAGAGGGAAGCTGATTGAAAAGTCATTCTTCAATCTGGAAGGGTTGATGGGATTTATTACAAAACAGGAGACAACTTAGACATCTTTACGAAACATTGAACCAGCTATTCTGCAGTAGGGGAACACTTGATGGACTGTAACAATTTTAAACATAACTGTGTTGCATGGTGGTAGAAAGGACACGTGGACATTAATGGACAAAAAATCTCACTAAATTTCTTTGTTACACTTGCAGAAAAGATGCCTGCACCCTTTATCCTTTATGTTGGGTGCAAAGAAATAATACAGTTTCCATGAAGAAGAGAGTATTACACAACCAAATAAGTCATAAAATTTCAGAGCAGCTTGTGGTTTGGTTTTTTGTTTTAAAACACGGGTATGACAAGTCCATAATTAGCTCATTCAACCTTTTGTTGAAGTCCCACAAGTTTTAGGCATTTAGTGTCTTGGTTCTGAGCCTGTACTTAGTATGTTGTTCCCCAAATATGTATGAATATTACATCTAGGTTTATTAGTATGTTCTTTTTTTCAGAAATTTGAACAAGAGAAATATTCTCTTCAGAGAGAAATTGAACTCAAGAATCGAATGTTGGAAAGCTTGAGTTTTGAATGTGATTCCCTTAAGCAACAGCAAAACATGCAACTGGATAAACAGAAAGAACAGCTTGCCAGAGTCTACGGACAAGAAATCAGTGACCTTAAAAACAAGGTTTGGCAACTAATATACAGCTAAAATGTTGCTAATAGCATTTTAAAGAATATGTATTTAACTCATAATTGTGCACTTAGTACCAAAACAAATCTAATAAATAGTTATAATATGTAGAAGCTTGTGTGGTTGGTTTTTAACAAACATCTGCATAGTTACATTGTGAATTACATTAAATTTCAAAGATTATTTTTAAAAGTTTACTCTTAAGTTGTATTTTTAAGATATTTTCTGTAATTAGAACAGAGTAAAAAATATTGTGCTTTTCAAGGATTTGTTAAAATGGTACTACTTAGTTGTCAACTGTCTTTAAGTTGGAGAATCTGAAAGCAGAACTAGATGAAACCCGACTCTCAGAGAAACAACTGAGACACAAAGTGGATCATCAGAAGGAAGTAATTGCTGCCAAATCAGAAGAACTACGTATGATGTCTGAACGTGTACATGAGACCATGTCTTCAGAAATGCTTAATCTTCAGATAGAACTCACTGAACTAGAAAGCGTGAAGGTGTGTGACTAGTACTTCATTATTACTAGTTGAAAGTAAAAATCTGTGATTTTGCTCATTTCATTCTTAGATGCTTTATTTATATTGCTACCTTATGATTGGCTTACTATTAAGAAAATACACACAGGAAAAAATAATAGCCTTAACTAGACTTTAATACAATCTCTTCTTCAAGATAATACTTTGTATTAAAATTAATTAACAAACCCGTTTGGTTCGCTTGAGCCTGCTTTTCTTCAAATTGTTTTATAAACATTTTATTTCATACTTTTTCTTTAGGCCAATGTTGAAGAAAAGCTGAATGAACTGCAGTACAGTAAAGAACAACTAGAACTCATAAACTGTAACTTACGTAATCAGCTGGAGCGTCTACAGGGAGAAAAAGAGGAGAGGGAAAAAGAAGCTGTTTCTTACTGCAATGCGTTAGAGGTATTTTCTTAATTTTATTCAACAGAGGTAGATAATCCCCGATTTCCACAAGTTGTGGTGCTAGCTTGTCAGTGAAATACAAGGGGTTTTGAGAGAGGAGTTCTGACGAGGGAGGGAGAAAGCGAAGGCAGAGGAGGAGAAGAAAGGATATTGGCTAGTCATGTTTGGTATTGCCTGCTGCTAAATATTCTCTATACTGGCTTTCTTTTGTGGAAGGCTCTATATGGAGATCCTTGGCATTGCAATATTCTGCCTCATAACAGGACCTTCTCACAGGTCACTGATATAATTCTTATTTTTATTTCAAGTTTCTGCTGAATGCCTTGGAAAATTTTTTACTGTGGAGTAGAGGATTTGTGACTAAATAGCACAGCAAGGCTAAGAGTCTCAATCCAGTTGATAAACATCAAAGTTTTCCTTTAAAAGTTTTGGTTACACTCTTGTCCTGAAGAGGAAGTGGAATATTAAGCCTTTCAGTGAAACAAAACTGATTGTCTTTTACTGACTAGAACTGTATGCATAGTTAAGTACTGCAGTACAAGATAATCTGTGCTAAAGGCGTAGGGAATGAAAAAGAGGTAAAACTATCTAATTCATATATGCGGTACGTCAGATGCTTAAATGACTAATACCCTCTTTGCTTTAATCTAGAAAGCTCGTGAAGCTAATCAAGAGCTTCAGGTTCAGCTGGATCATGCAGTGCAGCAATCTTTGGACCCTACAAGTAAAGGCAATTCTCTCTTTGCTGAGGTACAATTATGCCATGGATCTGAGAATATACAAAGGACAGAAGAAATACTTAATGAGTTCTATTTCTTATAAGTAGTTTATTTCTTACAGTAGTATTTCTAAGTAGTTTTGTTCAGCTGATAAGCCTTCTTTAATGCAGGAGATAGTATATGAAATACTAAAAGATACTGATAAATGCTGTCTTTTTAAAACATGCTGAAAATGGCTGGATGTTTGAGCATTTGGGTGGGTTTTTGCTTTAGTTCTTGAGTAAGAGTTCAGCTGCTGTTAATGCATAGGAAGTCATTTTGTCTTCTGACAACACGCAGGGTTAAGTTGGTACACAGTTAATTTTTTTTTTTAAGCTATTTGTTTTGACGTTAATGGACAAAACTATTCTACAGCAACACTGAAGCATATGAAATGTTACTTTATTTGATATTAAAAGAAAAATCTGTTGCACTTTACTGATTGGGCTTCAGCTGCTACAGTGCTATCTACTCACTTTTATCTCGGAGGTAATGACCATAGCGCATATTTTCAAGTAGTGTTCCTGGAAAAGCAGTATTTGCAGAACCAACATCAATTGTTAGGCAACACCTCCTCATAAAACTCATCATCCAAGTGACAAGTGTTATAATTTTCATAGTAATGATTGTTAACAATGTTCTGTAGGTGGAGGACCGTAGGGCAGAAATGGAACGACAGCTGATCAGTGTGAAAATAAAATATCAGTCACTACAAAAACAGCATTCATTCACTAGAGAACAATTGCAAAGAATGAAGGTATGACCATTACTGTAATACTCCAGGGTTTCCTTGGGGTCTGATAAGGTAATGCTTTAGTACACAGGCTAGGGGATTTGATTATCTTTAAAATATGATACAGTAGTCTGGGGGGAGGGAAATGGGAGAAAAAACAAGTGAGATGTCGTTGTGCTATTTGACTTCTATGGTACATCAGCTTCTTTCTATTGCTACTAGTGCTACTACTTTATCTTAGAACTCCAAGTTATACCGAAAGCCCTATATTTGCTTACTTCGGCAGTAGTTGTCAAATTGGTAAGAGTAAACCACAACTTCTGTCAGTCAAACTAGCATTCAATTTGTCTTGACAGTTGCTTTTTCTTTTCTTGTCTAATTCTTATACTACGTAAATGTTGGTTGTCAGGAATGAATGTAAACAAAAGGGCAAGCTTGTACTCTGTCCTCTGATCACACTGGGTTTTTTCCCCTTTGGGTTGCTTTCTTGTTTTTATGTTTGTCTGTATTTTTCTTGCTTCTCCTTATCTTTGTGGAAGAATAAGTCATAACTTCTATCATAACTATTTCACCTAGACTACACTTCCATAGAATGGGAGCCTGTTGGTCAACAGTGTTGAGAACTAGTTAGCACAAGCGGATTTACAAGATAACGTAAAGGGGATGCTGCAAAACTGCCAGCTGTTTTTGTTTTGGCCTTCTGACTTTCCAACACAAGAGTGGATCCTTTCATTTTCATCAAGTACTTGATCATGCAGTTGGAGGAGAGTGCTTAAACATCAAGAGTGATGATAATGAGTAACATTGAAGATGTAGGTTTGTGTTACCTTGCTTTTATGGAGAAGTAGGTTGAAAATAATTGAAACAACATTCTTAAAGGACAGGAAAAGAGCTACTAATGCAGCTCTAAGGAATTCTCTTTTACTAAAATCTAATCCTGAGAGCTAGAGATTTGAGGGAGTAAAATGATTGAATAAGATCAGTTTCTTCACAAATTTTCTACTTGTAATACGAGGGTAAGTCAGTCAAGCTGATTAAATTCTATAAGAAACATTCCTAATACTAAAGATTTTCACCAAGAATGAGTCAAATTGGTATCCCTGTTCTACTACTTAATGTTTTTGTTTGGAATTTCAATTTGTACTCATTTGTCCCCATAAAATTTCCTCCAATATCAGTATTGGAGATAGGTAGTTTGTTAGGACAGCTGTTTTGCTTAAGCTGCTATCTTAGATCCCTGTTGGGCTCCTTGCAGCTTTGTGTTGCATTGTGATGCTGTGTGTTAAAGCTCAATCTATAGTTAACTGATCGCTTTGTTCAGCAGCTGATTCCAACAGTATAGTTAACTGTTGTTGCAGCTTTAGTTGTCTGAATGTGGTATTTACAGATCTCAAGATCTGACTCCTGGACAGAATGTAAGCAGTATTCCTGTGAAAGTTTTACAATGTCTGGTGTATTTTCCAGAGCACACAGTATCCCTTAGAGTTTCTTAAGGTTTCTTTTCTTTGTTTGTATGTAGATCAACAGCAATTTGTAATTCTGACAGTTAGCAAGTGGGCTTTTAAGTGAAAGGGGAAAAAGTTAGGTATCTACATGCTTGGGCAATGTAAGGATTGTTTTAGTGAGCCTGTGGGGGTTAAAACTTTGCCTCCCTGTAGAGGCTATGAGGATGAGATGATTGAATCTTTCTTTAGCTCTAGTTTGTGTACAGAATCATCAATATCCTTTACTTGACATAAGAGATTCCATAGCGTAAATGCTCTTCTTTCTTTCTCTGTTAATCTGTTTCAGTTGATCCTTTCCCTGTGACTTCTCCAAGTGTCCTACAGTGTTGTCTTATCCATACTACCTAGACTGGTAGAAATGCTACAGTTATTACTAACACCCTGTTAAGTCTTTCCATTATTGCATTTCATATTTTTCTGCAATTCTTTAAATGTCTGATGTATCACTTTTAACTGAATGTGTTAAGGCCCTTGAATTATGATACTTTGTTAACAGCATCAGAAAAATCTGCTATAAATGCAAGACTCTTCTTTGATAAACTTCTTTTGTAATGACAAAAGGGTGTTCCTTTGCTTCAAAGGATACATTCCACTGAAGGAGTAGAAGCTGGAATTCTTGGATTAATACTACAGAAGGCAAACTTAGTGTTATCTATACCTCAGAATCAGAACTGCAAAGAAGTTGATGAACTAGAGTGTGTTTTTCCCCATCTTGATAGATGCCTTTTTTAGCTCTGATAAATGAGCCTGGACTGTAGTTTGGTTCTAGCTGACTTGGTGTTTACAGTTTGAATGTGAAATGTTGCGTGTGTTCTTGACAGTATATTTATAGATTCCTTAGTCAATATGGAGAAAGAAATGACACCTCAGGACTACTCTGTTCGGTAAGTTTTCAGCTGTCCTAAAGATTTCTGGTGTCAACCTATGATGATGACTGAAGACTACTGAGTTTAAGCATCCAGTGTGCTTCTATATTCAGGATTAGAATTACAAGGCTTGAATACTCTAACTGTTGTGGGTAAGAGGCTGAGATTTTAAGTTACTTAACCCAGTATTTGTTGTAAAGATTTTTTTTTTTTTTTCCTCTTTTCCAGCTGCAAATGGCTACACTGCTACAAATGAAAGGCTCTCAGGCAGAATTTGAGCAGCTGGAACGCTTACAGTCTATGTTAGAACAAAAGAATGGTGAGATAGAAGATCTTCTTATGAAAGTGAGACAGCTAGAAAAATTTAAGGTATGTGGTGTGTAATTAAGTAGAAAAGTCATAATCAGAAGCTAAAACTTCAGAATAAGAATTATGAAAACTTCCTGAAGTTCATGCTAAGGTTTGAAAAGAGATCCAAAGGCTACTCATACCTTTGTTTGACCAAAGTTCCATTTTACAGCTGGAGAACACATACTTCTGAAGTTCAGAGAAGCAGAGAATTCTACACCACCCAGCCCCCAGTTTGGAGAAACAATCTTGTCTGGGTTCCTGTGTGTAGCACCTTCCTATTTTACATAGTTACCTGTAATGTTTAAATTCAGTTACTTGATCGAAGGTCACTGAGCTATGACATCTGATTTTTCTCTTGCAAGACATAACCGTTTCACATTTTTTACTGTGTGTACTTAGGCTTTGTCACTTTTTAGTCAGCTATATTGGATTTTTTTGATATTTATTTCCTTGATGTGTCTTAACTTTGCAGTTGAAGCATGCTCTTTTCCAGAAAAACTGAATTGCTTAATCATCCTTGTAAGGCAATTTCTTCAGTCCTCTTATGCAACTTGATAGCATCTTGTCAATATTTTGGAAGGCGAGAAATACATAAGAATGCCTGTGTGCACTATTGTAATGTTACTGATGTTTGTGTGTATACACAGTGAAAAACTGTAGCCTTTCTTACTTTCTTACATACTTAAGGACTCGTTTGGCTCTTTCTTACCACAGCTTTGGAATGTAAACTTAGGTGTATTAGCTTATGCATTAGGATTATGCTTTCGAGGATAGCATCCTCTATTCTGCATTTAACCAAAGTGACATAAAGCTAGGCTTAACCCATTTTAGCAATCAATTGAGACAGCTTGATTGCTTTACCAGTTTTGTCATGTATAAGCTTGATCAGTATTTATTTTTGTCTCTATGCCATAAATAACTAGTGTCAGGAAAATAAATGCTTGATTCAAATAACCATCAAAAGTATCTGTAGTCAGTGACTGACAGAAGATTGAGATCTATGGGACAGTATTAAATCTGAGTACTGCTTGTTCAGAAAAAAAAAAAACAAACCCCAAAACACAAAAACCCCAGAACGTCACATTACTGATGTGTTTTATAGGAAGTTTATTGCATTTAAGGCATCTTTACTACAAACCAACTTTCTTATCTAAAAGATGTAATTGATTTTGAGATTTTGGCTGTTGATTAATATGGCTTGTATTCCTCACCTTCGGGGTCCAGCTGCTGAAGCCTAGAAACAAAGACTGAAACAAATTCCCTGTGGGTTAACTAAATGTCCTGTATTTTCATGTAAAAAGATAACTGTTTTGCAATGTTATTAGAAAACCTTCTGGAGTAGAGAGCACTTGCTTTTTAATTTATTTTTCTTTCAGTGAATGAGAGAGAACTGTCAGTTTCATTGCAATTTGACATTTGTAACAAATAAAGTACTCGGAGCAACTGAACTCTCTTGTATGTTTAGAGAAGCCTCATCATAGAGGCATTTATAGAAATGCATGGAAAATCTCACTTAAGGACTAAGCTAATGTGCTTCTGAAAGGTCACTATTTAACAAGCTGACATTTTTTCTTTTTCAGACTTTATATGAGAATATGGAAGAATCCAAAGCTGGTAGTACCTCAAAAGGGGGAGAGTCTGAAGATTGTTACTATGCTGATTTACTGCAAATGAAACTTGACAACTCTAAGTATGTACTTACTGGTCCGAAGCCTAGAATTTGGTTGTAATCTGGTTATCTTCTAGCTACTTGTTCTTATTCTCCCCTTTTTGTTTGTTACTGTTTGTATGTAGTCCACTGACTGTACATGCAAATATGCTCATTGTCTCATTTTCTAATGCCGTGGAACCATCCTATCTTTGTTTTAGGACTGAGGGTTGTTTTGTTTGTCATTTTACTTATTGTAAAAGATAGCAGCAGAACTATTTCATATTATTGTTGCTTTCTTCTAGAAATGTTGTTAATACTCCTAGATAGAAGATAATTGAGAACTTAATTTTTTTTAATCTGTAAGGGAACTTTGTGAAGCTTCTTAAAGTCTATAGGCTGTATATATTTATTTGTTTTCTAAAAAGAGTCAGATAGTAACACTTGAAATGTTTTATGGGACTATTTAGTTGAGATGGTTTCTTTGGCTAGTGAATTTTGTATCTATTAATTAGAAAGTCCATAGTGTTTGGCCTCATAGACTGTTTAAGCCCTCAGATGGAAGTGTTGCATTTCCAGCAGGAGGCAATGGTCTGCTGTGGGAATTCCTGAGAAGTCTGTCACCTCATGGTTGTTGCTATTATGAGAAACTGGCATGATCCGAGTACCTTAGGTGATTTAGTGCTTATGATGTGGAAGTTGATGGCCTCTAAAATAGAGGCAAGGACATGCACTGAGTATTAACATAATTGTTTTTGTGTTGGTTGCTTAGAGTAACACCTTTGTGTAAAGCTTGTAGTGTCAGTTATAGAAAAGGTTATATTAATTTATACATAGGCCAGAAAAACCCCAATGAAATAGTGAATTTGTAGGTTAGGGAAGGTTTCTCAAACCAGTTACATGTACATTGCTCAGCATACAGCTTTGTTTTTAACAAGCATTCTATCGCTGGTAACTAAACTCACTGCTGTGTTTCAAGTTCAAGTGAAAACTTTCATTGTACTGGAAGAGGTCTCTTTCATTTCCTACTAGTGTATAAATATGAATGTTATGTGAAGTCGCTGAATGCTTAGTTGACTTGGTATCTGTTGCTTTACTGGAAAAACAAACAAAAAAACCCCAAACAGAATAAACAAAGTCTTGAGTGACTGTATTTTTCCTCCCATCCCAGCAAGGAAACTGAAACTTTGAAAAATGAACTATCCTTGCAGAGGATGAAAGCTCTGTATGAGAGCCAAAGGGTTCTGGAAGTTGAAAGGAAACTCTTCACAAATGAGAGGCATTTGCAAGCTTGTCAGAGTGAGAATATGAACTTGCGAGTTATGCTGGATGAGCTAAAAATGAAATATGAACCTGAAGGTAAATATTACTTTTTCTTATGGAAAAAAAATAAATATCTGGTCTTCTCAACCATCACAAGTTGAATGACATTGACCAGGAAGGCATCGGATTAGTTCCAGATATAAACTAATTTATAAATGGCTGTCTTTTTGATAATAACCTGGTCAAAAAACTGCTGAACTGAAATAGTAAAGTCCTATCTTGCTCAAGGACCTTACTTCAATATGTATATACCATAATTTGAGAAGACTAAGGAGTACAAGTATAGCTAGGTAACCATAGTGAGGTAGGTGGGAACAAATTCTCAGGAGGTGCTTTTTCATAACAGCAGTGTTTCTCTGTTGATGAGAAGTATCAGCTTTTGCATGTAGGCAGGTGACGTCAGCTTTGTAATAAGTGCAAAGCATTTAGAGGAAAAACTATTTAGTAGGTCAAGTTAATATGGAATAAGTTTTGACAAGAGACCCACCTGAAAAACAGCTGATACCTGGGTATGTGCAGAAACAAAGGAGTTATATAGCCTGTGGAGGAAGATGAATGGGGAACCAGACGGGTGAATTGGTTTTGGTACTTGTCCATACCCAAAGGATTTAATTTTAAAGTCTTAATTGCGGACGCTTACTTCAGCAGCCTCCAAAATGGAAATAAAATAATTGAGCATATTCATGTAGTTCACAGCATCTAATCAAAAGCCTTGGTAAAAGGGTAGAGGGAAAGATTTTTGTCTCTTTTTCAAGTTAACTTCTATTGGGATGCTTACTTGCTGATAACAGGTTATATGAAGGGACATTCTTTAAGGGTTGTAAGTTGTCTATTAAGAATTATTCCAAGGTCTTCAGTCATGTGAAATGTTCTTTATTAATTTCATTATGAACATGTTGGGGGACAAGCTAACTCCAGCCTCACTTGTGTACAAAAAAAGTATATCCCTCTTTTCTTAGAATTACTGAAAGTCACTACAATTAAAAAGAAGAGGGAGAAGATTCCAGTGGACACTACTTGTGAATACTTGGACAGCAAAAATACTTCAATAAAAGAAGATGCTCTCACTCAATTGCCAAGTAAAGAAGAAACAAAGATGACTTCCAAGAACTTCAAGCAAAGTGATGCTTCTCCAAAAAAACAAGCTCTTGAAGCACCACCAATAAATATAGCTCTTCAAGCAATACAAGAAGTGTCTGAACCTGAAAGAGAAAGAAAGAGAGTTAAGCACGAGAATCATGATGCCTTTACTTCGTTCAGCAGAAGTGGAAGTAATTCCTTGACTTCAGCTGCCCCCAGGTCAGTGTCAGCTTCTGTCTATGGTCAAGGCAATCGGCACAGACCTGCATCTCTTTTCTTTCGCTGCATGAACTGTGCTATCCACTTCTTTATCTACTTCCTCAGTGTTGCATGCAGTGTAATTCCTCAGCTTCGGCTGCCTACATTAAACCTCTCAATACCTTTTAAAAAGACTAAAATGATGACTAATGAAAAAGACTCTTGAAACTGTAACAATCTTGGGAATAACTTTCCCATTACTTCAAAATGTTTAAGGTGTGCAGATAGCATGACAGTTCACTCAGTTTGCTCTAACTTCAGAAATAGGACTGCTTTCTTGGTCCATTCAAAGCTGCCATGCAACTGTGTTACATATCGAAGTAGCAAAGGCAATAGGTATCATGCTTCAGTTTCATTTCATACCTGACTTCAGCCCTCATCAACTTTCAGATTTGGCTAAAAGACTAAAAATTATTTAAATTATGTAATTCTTAATCTGAATTAGGTTAAGAAAACTTGCGTTGTACAAGATAAATAGCATAATTACTTGTCTATTGTGTTGTCAGACAACTGACTTCCATAATCTGGATGCATGATAACTAGAAACTGCGAAACTAAGATCAAGTTTTTCCCCTGAACTGAGCATTTGAGTTACTTTTTGATCGATGTTAAAGTAACTTAGTACAGTAATTAGCTCCAACTCTTTTGTCTTGGTAAAAGGAATGCAGATTTCTATTTTTCTTCTTCTTTTATTTTTTTTTTCTGCTGATGCTTTTGTGTTCTCTTTGTATTCATAAATGTCCTGGTTTGAGGTACCAAACCTGTTGTTTGTTTCAGTGGCCAGTCCGGCCCAAACCATGACAATAATCTTAGTAAACACATGTTGGGGTGTTTGGGGGGAAGAAAAAAAAAATCTGTGATAGTCTAAATGTTCTGAGCTTACAATTTGCTAACGTCTGGTTGTAAAAATAGTTTAGTGTGTCTAGAATGACATCAGTTTCAGAGGTGGAGGAAGCCTTAACACGTGGAAACCTGTACAGTATATCCAAAACTAATGGCATTTAGAAGTAATTGGATTGATGTTTTGACTGTTGGAACAACTATTGGTTGCATTGGGTGCAATTAACAGGTTTAAAGTAACTAAACAGTCAATCTTCTGAAATAGTCTGGAAAGAATATGGCAGGAATAACAGTTGAAGTAGCTATGTCAAAATATGCAGGGGCTGTTGCTGAGGAGGAAAGATCACAAGGTCAAATGTGGGTGGTGAAAGTTGAGAGGAAACATTGGATAATTTAGTGATGGTATTGCATTTTGACAGTGCTCCGTACACATAAAGGAACAGATAGCATGTAACCTGTGTGTGAACAGTTTTTAACTTATTTCTTTGTATTTCTTTTGGAAAGGAAGATACAGTCTCTGCCAACAGGAAGTTGTTGGAAACAGTTCATGTGAACTGAAGGGGTAAACCTACTAGAGAGAGGGTGAGGAGAGGAAATTATTTTATGAAGTTGATGTTTGAAAGCAGAGCAAGTGGAAAAGTGGAAGAGGAAGATGAAGTCATAGTTCAGAGGGAGGGTTCTAATCTTGCACTCATTGCTGTTGGTTCAGATAAGAAATAAACCACAAATAAGTAGATTTTAAAAAATGAAAACCACCAACACAACAAATGAACTGCCTCAAAAGTCCATGTTAGCTTTTAAGATGTTTTCTGTGGTGGTATGAACCTTTAAAAGGCAAATCCAGACAGAAGGTTCTGTTTGTGTTTCCAGTTGTGTTAATGAACTACTAAATCCCCAATTGCTGATGTTGTTAAGATAACATTAAGGATTTACTTAACCCTGACCTATTATGAATTATTATGAAATAGGAAGGAAGTCATGATAAAATCTGAGTATTTGAGAGGTTGGGTTTCTAAGCACTAAAAGAATCTCTGGACTGTTCTGTAATGGATGTGGCCAAACCCTATGTAGGAATACGACTAAATGCAAAGGCACAAAAAATATTGGCAACTTGAGCAGGAATGTAGACTTGAAAATGGAGAGTTTGAGGGATGGAAAAAATAACTGGTTTGTGCATGGGGGATAATTGTCAGCGTTTCATCTTGTATTAAGTAAAATGTGATGCTCTGGCTGAAAAAGCTATTGTGGTCATGAAGGGTTGTTTTTGTAACTGGAATAGTTTTTGTGCAATAATTAGTATAGGTCTGTCACTATTAGCCCATAAAATGTGGTAGTGACAAGAGCCATAGTAACTGTGAAAGGATTGCAAACTTCACTTCTAGAAAATGGTGTTTGAAAAGTTTTGTCATCGTAGCTTAGGAGGTGATGAAGAAGTGGTCAGAAGAGATTTGTGTGTACTTGCATGGGTGACAAATTTCCTTGTTTGAAGAGTTGCTTGCTAATGTCATTTAGCAAGGTAAGGCTACATAGGGGTAGAAAAGAATTATAAAAGGAACTGGCTGCTTTTGAACTCCATGAAACTTAACAGCTGAGCATCATATTTGAAATTAGCTTTGGAATCTGTTAATGGAACTCATTCATTTTTCCCTTCTCTTGCTGTATGTAGCTACCTGTAGACATGATCTATTACACACTAGTAAAGCACGTATTTTTCAAAAAATTTAATTCTGTATGGTAATGGAAGTATGGTTCAACTTGCAGGCTGTAGAATAACCAATCCTGAAGCACTTGCAGACCAACTCTAAGATACTAAGAATGAAAGAGGAAAAACTTACTTGCTTGGATTGTCTGTTTATTGTTGTATTAAAACTCAATTATTTGAATCCTTGGGCATTTCTGACTACATCACTACCATAAACTAAGGTTCTCATAAGTGAAGCAAATCATGGCAATCTATTGCTGATCCATTTAAAAGTGTAGCTTACTAACACAAAATGGCTCATTCATTTCATCTTCGTAAGTCAGTGTCAGTCATCTGATAAATTACTTTAGTATTTATTAACATAGTTGTAGTCTGAGGAAGTTAGCTTACTTTATGCTGACTTGCGTAAACATCTTACTGTGCATTCCAAGCATAAAAAGATGATTTTTTTCTCTCCAAATAATGAATTCTAATAGCTGTTTACTTTAATGAAACAATGATGTTTCTGATGTGAATTTGATTTCTGGAGTTGTGACGCTATACGCTAACAGAACTATCTAATGTTGTAAAAGGGGAGCATTTTGTATAAATCCAATTGTGCTGCTTTGGAACATATTTTAAGTCAATTCGATTATTATCTGGCCTCTTGGTTTCTTTGAGTTCTTGCTTTGTTCTGTAGTTTCATAGGTAATTCTTGGGGAAATTTTGGCCACTAGAGTAATGTTTGTTGTAGCCTTGGACAGAGGTTGTTTCAAGGCAGAAGAGCAGAGGGACAAATGAAGAGAATCTGCATAGGAACAGATGCATAGACACAAGCTATCCATCCCTAATTACTGTTGCTAGGGAAGCACAGACCAAACTGCAGGCTAAACAGTAACCATAAGATGATTAGTAAGAATACACTTTTTCTCCTTCCCTGAACAACTGGTTCTTGTCATAACCACGTAATTATTTGGCTACTTGCAAGTAGCAGCACACCTAAAATAGAGTGCAGCTGGGAGAAAGCTGACTATGGACCAAAAAAAAATGGTTAGCCATCAGAATTACAGGGTTGGACTTACTACAAAGCAAATGGTGGAGCAAACACTGCTGAGCTGGGGGAGATGCACAGCAAAGCATACTTCTCTTTAGTCTGTTGAGACAGTGCTTATAGGAAATAATACACAGATTGCTTGCAGTGGATAAGAAGAATTTATTTGATATATTTGTGTGTAAAGATAGACTGGGCTGTGGGGGTGGGATGGGGAATCTGTAGCTAAATTTCCCCAAACATTTCTGTTACAGCTCCTTTCATAGTCCTCATCTTCAGCTGTATCTCTCTATATTGCAAATAAATCTCTAACAAGAATAGTAGCAGCTATTCCTGTTTACGTTACTCACTGGAGGCTCTTGAGAACACTAGAAATCCACAAGGTCACTACAGAATTGCTTTAACAGATGTGGTGATGAATCAGCATAGAATTTGTGTTGGCATGTAAAGTGATGTTTAATTTGGAAATTAATTTTCCAGAATTTGTTTTGACGTGCAAATAGTCCTGTGTAATAGTCAATTGGTTGTGGGTGATTTGGTTGAGTAAATACCACTATTTATTCATTTCTTCTAACGACATATTTGTATGTTTGTTAGGTAATCCTTAAATAATCAAAACATCTGATTGTGCTCAGATGTCTAAATCTTGTTTTTTAACTGCTACATTGCTATTAAAAAGGTAACATTGTATTCCTATTTACATTCCTAGCAGAATTAAAACATGTCAGTGGACAAATTGTTTAATTTAGAGCCTGAAAATAAATTTTTTTCCAACTTCTTTTCAGTTCTTCAGGCATTAAGATAAAGGCAGTAGCAGTGCAGAACTAGGGAAACGCTATACTTTTAAGTGATGCAATGTGAATAGGACTGATATAAAAATGCTTTATCTTAGTCTCATTTTATTCTTAAACACTGCTTGCTCTGTCTTTCCATATGGATGGTCTTCTATGCCAGTTGGCTTGTTGATTTTGCTTGAAACTCTTATTTTAGCCCTGTTTTTTATTAACTAAATATGTATTTAGAATGGTTGCTTTGCCTATAGGTTAACAGCTGAATCCAGATTTGAAACTACGGAAAATGAAGATAAGAAAGAAAATAAAATCATGACTGAGAAGAAAACACAAAAGAAAAAATATACAACATTGTATGTATCTTCTAAGCCAACTTCTGAAACACAATGTGCTCAGCAATAAAACTTAGATTTCTGGAAGGAACCTGAACAACTTGGAGTCCTGCTTCAGCAGGAAATACTGAGTAAACTTAGGTCAGAACATAAATGTACAGGTTCCTAACTTGGATATTGATCTGCCTTGTTATATGAAGGGTATGATCACATTAATGAGATTTGCACTTTTGATATCCTAACTTCCCAGAGAGCACATTAAGTTCCCTGGCAATGTGACATGAAGTGTTGCCTTGTCTTGAATCTTGGTGAAGTCTCTAAACACGTGTTAATCAGTATTTGTTTGAAGCACAGTGCTAGTCTGAAAGACAAGTACTTGCTACAGAAGTTTTATTACATGATAAGACAGCAGTCAACCCTGAGCAAGACAGACTAGACAGTGTTGATGCAGGACTCAGATCAGTCATGTGTTCCTGAATTTCTTCTAATTGCTGGATTTGGAATTCTTAATGTTTTTCCCCCAATGTGTAATTGTTCAACCTTCAGACTGACCTGATTGCAAAGGCACATGTGAATCTTTTTATGCATTTTGTGGGATAGTATTCTTCTGAAACTCTATCAATTCTTGATTTTGTACTAATAATTAAAATAAGCCTTTCTTTCTCTTCCTTCCTAAAATGTAGTCTATATTGCATTTGAGACAAAACATTTATCTAAAACTGTCAGTTTTTTGATTGAGAGGTGAGGTATTTTGTAGAAAGAATTCTGTTTTTTTTAAAAAAAGTACCATTCAATAAAAGCTAAGAAACTATAATGCACGTGCTGTGTGTCGTGTTTTTAGGAGACAAATCTTAACTTTCTGTAACTTTCTGATGGTAATCATGCAGAATAATTCTGAGGAGAACATTTAAGCTAGTTCCATTAACATTTTTTTTTAGCATTTATGTGGAAGTTTAACATTACATCATTAGACTCACTATGCTACAGTTTAAGCTCCCTCTAGTGAATGGCTTGGCCACTTTAGAAGTAAAAGACTCTGTAGTTAAGAAGAAAGCTCTTTAAGACTTTTCCTTTTAAATCCATTATGAAAATATCTTGGGGAAGAATCTTGCAACCCAGTGGGTTTTTGATTTGATGACTTGATCTGCTGTACGTTAACTTCCATCGGTACTTCGGAATCCAAGACTCCTGACATGCCTCTGTATTCAAACAGATGCAGCTTCAAGCTCATGTCAGATACTGCTAATCAGCACCAAGAGATGGTAAAAGTAAACATGCTATATAAAGAATTTTTTATTTGTTGTGTTCTAGCTTGGATGAAATCACTGTTTCATTTGGTGGCTTGCACTGTAGTAGTGATGCTGACTGTAGTTTTCCCACCATGACCCCCAGAACACTTGTAATGTACAGATGTACCTTACAAATACAGTTCCTGAAGTCATATTTTGTAGAAATGTAATGAGTTTGGTTACAGGTTTGCGGTGGGGGGTAGAGAATGTCTTGCATAAAACTTTGTAGGTAGCGCTTGGAGGAATTGCTAACTGTATGTGCGTCTATGAATCCATTGAATGTACTTGTCCAAGACAACTGTTTGGATATGCTTGTTATGGTTGTGCCAGTTCAGAAGTGATGCCTAGAATTTTGTTAACTATAACTGTGCATGTGGGTGGCTTTAGCTTGTCACTCACTCATCTCAACAAATAATTAGCTGTAGCATTTTGAGTGACAACTCAATGGACTAAAGATGTGGTAAAGTAAACAAATGAACAGATGGTGGCTTGTCACTTTCCAATGCAGTTTGAACTTATCAGTCCATTTCTACATAGTTAAATTTAGGCACAGCATGGTTGCTGTTACTGCTGTTCTTGAACAAAACAATCATAAATCCATGTCTCATAGAATCTAATTGTATCACTTCAGCAACGTAAGAAATCTACTATCTATCCAAATCCTTCAGTCTTATTTCTTAACTTTTAAGATATTCCATGATATTACAGGAAGCTAACACATATCTATGAAATAGTTCTTATTCTTCTTGAATTTGACCACACACATGAAATTAAATAATACTACACTAAAGAAATCATGCTTTTCATGCTACAAAATGTTAGAAGAAAACCTTTTTAATGCAAATGGTCTAAGTTAGCTTTGTTTACTGTTACTGTAGACTGAGATGCAAATAGCATAGAACTGAAGTACATAATGGTAACCTGACATTTAAATGGGACTTTTACTTTAAATGGGAGTACTGAACTGTAGATTGTCTACCAAGACAGTTAATTATTTATGTTGAGGTACTTGGTATATGAAATTTCTAAATGTTTTTTAACTGAAATAACTTGTTAATTAATGCTACAAACAAAACCAGGGTGTCATTTCAACAAATAAATGAAACTGGTTATCTACCCCCAAAAGCTACTGCTTTACCTGTACCGCTGTAGTTTACTTGGAGTATGTAGTCTTTATCATCTTAGATAATATATGCATGCTTACAAATCTTCTGCAGAATTGCATCTAGCAGGTAGGGGAAGATGTCTGGAATTGAGGCTTTTGTTGTGCCATAACATACTTAAGGTATTGTTCTTTAAGTGCATGAAAATGCTTTGCATATTTTCTTTTTTCTTTCTGTTTTGTTGCATCAGTTGCTTTCCTGCAACTGTGCTCGCAGATCTTGACATATAGTAGAGTTTAGAGCCAGTTAAATGCAACTGTTGTATTCTGCTTAAATCCTTCTGTAAACAGAAGATAGCATAGCTAAAAATTGATAATTAGATCATTGGCATTTTACAAGATCTTGTTTTGTGGAATTGATAGCAGTATTAAAGAAAGAAAGAATTCTCTCCCTTCCTCCTCTGCCTATGCTTCAACCCCCTCAAAAGGTAAGTTCTACCCATGAGTTCCCTAGGCAGAAAGATTTTTTTTTTTTTTTAATTTTTTAGGAAGCAAGGAATTTTCTACTCTTCTGGAAAGACCTTCTGCCTGGAAAAAGACATAAGGAAAAGATGGTAAGGGACACAAGGGTGATGAATGATTATCTGCCCACTATTTTCTGGGGAATAGTAATGTGGAATGGTAATTACAGAAATAAACCAACAAATACTGGGAATAAAAACCTCCACTGGCAAAGGGTGTAACTATTACCTGCCTTAATTTTCTAGACCCTTGTTGGGGTTTGTCCTCTGCTGTAGGAACATAGGATTTTAGGGTTCCCATGCATGCTTTCCTGTCTGGATGCATTTTCCTCTTAAAGCTGAAAAAAGATTTTGTTGCTTAATCCATGTGTTGGAAATTATAGCTAGGACTTCTTCAGACACAATCAGAAGAGGAGACTGTCTTAGCTAACATGGGAAAGTGGTAGTAGGTGCTAGTAGCTAACAAGTTCTGAAAGCATCATCATGAAAGTATGACAGGAGGAAGCAACAGCAGATGTGTGCAATGCTGAGAGCTGGGGGAGGGGGGAAGGAGATGGCAGGTAGGAAGCAGCAATGACTTCAGAAGCTTGGGTTCTTGAGTCAGGGTGAGTTGGGATGCTAAGAAGCAGAGTGTGAGCTCTGAAGCGGGGACAGAGCTGTGTCCAAATGTATGATGGTATTAAGATGTATTGTACTCTTCGCAGAATCTAGTCTCTGAGATGGAAAGTATTGCAAATTGGGCCCCAGTTCGGAGGTGAAGTTTCCATATATCACTTCTTTGGATAATTTCTTTTCAAAATATAGTAGTATTAAGTTTGTTAGATCTATGTGATGAAGCATGCTAGAAAGCATGCTAGAAAGGAGCAATCTTCCTTAGGACTCTTGTATATTACAGGGAAACATAATGAGGAAGAGCAATGTGGAACAAGAAAATGAATGCAAGTCGACCTCTAGGCCAAATAGTATAGGGGAAGGGATGATTTGCTGCAGTAAGGAATACAGTTATCGCTGGTTAGGAAGTTATTACTCAAAATACATAGTAAACTAAAAGATGAAATGGATCAGCCTCAATCTTTTTTTTGATAGATGAACAATATAAATTGAGTGTTCCAAGGAAAATATTTAGAACTTAGGTGATGCTGATTATCTCCATTCTAAAGACAATCTGAGTTGCTCAGAATCTAGCTGGCTTTAATAAACATAACATGAATTTAAATGTTATTTTAGGGCAGAAAATAACTAGCTGAAAAATTAACTAGTTAAATCCTTTTGCTAAGCTGTTATGTAGACGTGATTAATATTAGGGCAATTCAAGCAAATCTGTGATAAAGTTTAATGTGGCTTTCATCCAGAAATAGGTATCAGAATTCCATGTGCAACAGACAGGCTGGCAGGCTGTGCTTCTTGTGGTTGCTGGTTAAAGTCAAGAACTGACATGTCGGGTGTTATCAAAAATACCCTGACGGGTGTAACATAGCACTGTTAAACAGTTTTGATAAACAATGATTGCTAAGTTGCAAGGTAATATCCAGACAGGATTGTCATATGACTTTGTTGTACTGAGCAGGAAAAAGAAACAGTAAGTCTCTTACAGCATTTTCTGTTTGTGGTTTTTTGTTTTTTTTTAATTCCAAGGTGTAAGTAAAGAGCACGAATGAAGGTGACATACTTGTCTTCAATTCAGTATGTTGTCCTTAATCCAAACTACAAACAACTTGGCTTGATCTTTGCACATCCAAAATGTCATTGAGTAAGTTAGCTCACACAGTAACCTGTGTGAAAGTAAAGGCTGTAAATACACAATAAGTTACTTTTTGAATTTTTTTATTGATAATAAGTCTTTAAGAAAATGCTGCTTTGTTTAGAGAATAAAGAGAAACTCTCCTACTTTTTCCTCCACAGGTAAAATGACAGAAATAAAAAGGAATGGGTGCAGTTTGAAATGTGGCTTTGTCCTCATTTCTCTTATTAAGGCATAGTCTGTTATGATAAAAAAAAAAATCCCTATTCCAGGACAGGTTAGAATAAAGTAGTTTTTAAGTTATAGTGTCTTGTAGAGTTGAATCTTTAAAATCTGGTTTTGGTGACATTTAAGAAATGAGGCCTCCTCGATGTTTCAGAACCGAGCTAACCAACGTTCAAAGATTGTTACTGCAGCTGGGCTTCGGACACAGTAGCCTTCCAGCTTAGATCTTAAGTTTAGGAGTGGTGCAGGAGAGGACTGGGGTGGTTTTTCTCCTTTTAGCCTGCTTATGTGTTACAGCCAGTATCATAAAACAGAAACACCCAGTGCGGGATTCCCCTCCCCCATGACACTGGGGTACAGTATCTTGAGCTGAGAAAAGAGGAAGGAAGCTCAGAACAGCAGCAAATCTCACAGAACCCTCGCAGCTGCCTCAGCCTGCCTGCTAGTCCTCAGTGACAGCAGCTGGGAAAGGGATCTTACTTCCAGTGCCTCTTGTTTGTTATCAATCTTGAAGCCTGCATCGTATAAATCTTGGTTTCTTTGGTGGTGGGCATCCTTCGGAGCCTCACGGACTCATGTATGATGGCGAGGTGGCACAAGACAGACAAGAAGAGTGGCGTGGGTATGTAACTTACTAAACTGCCATTTCAGTTTTGTCTTCATAACTTCTGAACAGGATGTGGGCAGGTGTTTTCTCTAGTGTGATGAGTTAACACCCTCCACTTTACCATGGTGGCTTAATTGAAATGATCACTTTTATACAAAGTTTTAATCTTTCATACAGAGTAACAAGAAGTACACCAGTGTCAGCTTGTGAGATGTAACCCTTCGGCCCCACTGCACACACGCGCCTCCCCTCTCAAATCTTGGACTCTCACAGTAATGCAGCTTTTCCCACCTCAATATTTTAGAAACATTGAATAAGTAAGTAGTATGTTGTATAATAAGTAGCAGCTAGAAGTGATGGGGCACAAATGTAGGGGAAAGGGAATCCTACAGTTGCTTCTGAGAGACCATCACTTGAGATTCATGTTACAGAAAAACCTGTATGAGTTGGTAAGACTACTTGGAAGGAAAGTCATTGCCAAACATAATTTTTTCTAAAAATGAATGATATTATCTTGCATAATGACTGAATTGCTCTTTAAAAAAGAAAAAAAGCCTTAAAATTAGGAATCAAAGATGAAGCACTTGCAAGAAACATCCTGCTGAATTTAACTGCCAGTTCTCAGTAAAGACATTTTATCTTGTATTTAGGTTTTATTTTACCTACTAGTGCATAGTTATTAATCTCAAATGCCCAAATTCTTATAAAAGACGTTTTTTTAATTTTAAGTAGGCCATAATATTTTGTGATATGCATTAAAATCAAAAAACCCCACCCAACTGGCTTCATGAAATAAAATGAATCATCAAGGAATTAATAAGAGGAAAAGAATGTCTTCCTGTTCAACTTCCATGTGCAGCAGTTGCAGAATTGTGAAATGGAAGTAGCCTGTGGTGGCAGCTTATATTACAAAAATAAGGGTGTAAATATTTTCTGTTTCAGTTTTACAAACAGTAGAAAGCACTTAATTTTTGCACTTGATTTTCTGAAAGCTATTGATTTGGGAGAATGAGTGGACTTGTTGGATGTGGTCTCTGTATCCCTATACTAGTGACGGATGTTATCTTGCATATGGATAAAAGTATTAGAATACTACTCAGTTACGGCAATAATATAAAACAAGCTTCACTTGTAGCAGCTTTTTGCAGGGAACATTTTGGGTCGGGGTGAGTTTCATGTAATTATAAAAAAGGCTCGCTCTTCTTGCGCTATAATTTTTAACATTACGGGGGCCAAATAACCTGACGATGTTAAGTGTGATACAGGCTAGTGACTTTTTTTTTGTACGTACATCTGCAGTTGACCAACCTACTGGGTTTGACCAATGTATGTCCCCTGAAAAGACTCCTGGTTATGATCTGTCTGTCACTTGTTCAGCAGTCAGTCTGCCATGCTTTGTTGACAGTGAAGTTTGTAACTCCATAATCAATATGATCACCAAGTACACAAAAGTACATGCAAAAGTATGATATAGTAGTCTCTATGGTATTTGAAAGGTACTGCAAACCACACGTAATAAAAACCATCTTGTGAAATATATTACTTCATAAACTAATGACAATCCAGTGAAGTTTGCTTTTATGAAGACTACAATGTATTTTGATTGAAAATTCGCTTAAAATACAATCTTCAAAAAATGCATTTTTTTGTAGTAGTAGTCTTTTCTACCTCTGATCTGAGAATATTTATTTCAAGAGAGTCAGCTTTTAACATGAACACTTCTAGTGCATAAAAAGAAAACAAGTAATAGAAAATAACATTTAATGGCAGTATTTTAATGCTGTGAAGTTTAAACTGCCATAGAGACAACACAAACTCAAGAGATTTTAAAAACTCAGAAGGACTAGGTTTTATTAGATCTGGCAGTGGACCAGTGCTCTTGGTCTTCAAATATTGCCGGCTCTCACATCTATGGCACTCTCATTTTAGAATGAGTATGTACTGTGTGTAGCTCGTAAGGTGATACCAGTGCAATCATTACTATGTACAGGTACTGCTTTCTGAAGTGTGCTCTGCTAGAAATACTGCTTCTCCTTCTCTTGTTAATCTCCCTGATAAGACTGTTGTCTCCTTCAGTCTGCTTATTTGGGTTTAGAATGAGAGTGGGATTCTTGAAAAAGCTGTGTTAGCATAGGAAGTCTGATTGTTACAACAGCTCATGTGCGAAAGACACATTTGGATTACTCATGTTAGTCACTTCAGTGAATACTCTGCAATTTGTTGTATTGTGTGGATGAGGAGTCCTGAGACTTGGGAAGTTTCCAAGTGCCAAGAAGGTGACCTATAACTTGTGGACTAGGGCTTAGAACTAACTGAAAGACTACCCTGCTGTCATATAAGCATTTAGGATATCAGTGGAGGATTTATGTGTCTTATTTGCAAGTTTTAAAAAATAATTTCCTGCTGCAAATTAAGAAAAAGCCAGTTAGCATTTGACCTACTGCTGAGATTAGTCAAACAGCGGCTGCTGCTTTGAGCTAAAAGAAATCTGTGGAGTGCATGAATAATAAGGAGGGATTATCAAGTGCACCAAATAGGAAATGGTGCAACTGATTATCTGAATCTTTAAGGAGCTTTGCTAGTGTTTAAAAGCAGACAACAAATATATCAAGCTTTGATAGATTTCCTTTAAATAGGTAAAGCAAGTGATACATCCAGTCTGTGATGCAGCAGATGGACTTCTGCTTTACACTCTGATAATTCTACAAGATGATACCTTTTCCTTTGTATACATTAAAAGAAAAAAGTAAGCCTGGTTAGCCCTGAAGTAACTTGCTCTAGAACAAAGACTGTACCACCTTGCCTGTGCAGGACTATAACGGGCCAAATGAGATTAGGCCTGCTGTTTATAGAAATAATTCCTTAAGTTTTATGGCTGTGAGGCTTAGGGTAAATATATTTAATTTGTAAAACTTGTAGCTGGCAGATATCAGATCTTAAGGATTCCATGACACGAAGCATTTCAAAGCTGGAAGATAACAGTAGCTCTTTAACATTGTCAAGTGTACTTTGAATATCCATTCCCTCTACTGTAGTGACTGATTATTGCACTGCTCTACAAATTCCTTTAGATGTGTCCTCCATGCCTATTGAACTTCTCCTTGAAGACAGGTAGATATGATTGTGCTTTCCAACGGGAAGCTCAAAACAGAGTATCATAATTTAAGATCCAGAGTAGGTCACTGGGGAGAACTGACACTGCCGACCTGGTGGTATTTACTTTACCCTGTGCTTGCTCCCCTGCTGTTCTAGGCTACAAGAACATATGTGATTTTGATGTAAAAGAATCTGTGCAAGCTGTGTCATCATGCATGTTAATAATACTACCACTTGCTGTTTCTCCGCTCACCCCAAGTCTGTTTTCTGGGTTAAAGAAGGTTTTTCTGTTAAACAGTATATTATAAGACTCTTTATACTGGTATGTTTAAAAATAAAAAAATAAAAATATAAATCACAATTGTAGCAACATCTGTGGTTTAGTCTGTCACAAAGCAGAATAGGGAAAATGAGAACAATAATCAAACAGACTTTCCAACAGTAAAGCATACTAGTTATATAAGTACTCATACATGTAACTTTCTTGTAGGCCATCTTCAGTAGGGAGCGTTCCATTTCTGCTTTTGAGTAATTGCTTTAAGTTAAGAGATAACTACAAATTCAATAAGCTACAGCTTATACCTGGGAGTTCCTTTTCTTAGCCAAGCTCTTGGCTCACAGTCTATTTTATTTTCCTTTATTTATCTTGAAAACTAAATGCATTTGTTTTTTCATTATATAAATTAGTAAGAATAGTGGGAGAATCTTTCACCCAGAATAATTTATAAAACAAAAAAACACCCAAACACACATACCACCATCAGTTGTCCTGTCCCATAACACCCTCCCTCCTCTTCCCCCCCCCCAAAAATAAAAATAAAAATATAAAAATCAGGGAAATAGTCATATTGTGGATTTAGTTTTGGAAGGGTGTTCAAAGAGGTTTTTGGAAATTATATAAATTTATGCTCTTAGAAATTGGAGGGAAAATAGTGTAATCACTAAATTTTCGCTATAGGAAACTCGGGACTAACAAAGTCCTGGAATATGGAGTGTTGACAACTATAGTCACAAATAAAGCACTTCTTGAATTTAAAGTCTGTTGTGTCTCAGGAAAATAAAAAAATATGGGCAAACTGAGTCTACTGAGACATAAAGACTGTGAAAGTTGACAAGCTTTTGGAATAATACAGACTAGAAGCTTTTTGACCATATAGGGCTATTTTGTCTTCTATGTTTTTGGAAATCTTTGTTTTCAAGTCTGATGAGTAATTCTCATGTTGAATTTCTAACTCTTTCATTAGAAGCATGCTTGACATCTTCAGTGACGAGCAGAGTTTCATCTTAGCAGTGTTTGGCCCAAGCTTTGGATATGTAGTAGTATGCTGAGTAGATCTGGAAGACCACACAATCCCAGCTGGGATTCTTGGTTATACTAGAATGCAGGCTATGTATCCACTTTTGTATTACTTAATTAAACAGGGTACTCTAGATAGCTGATATTCAGCTTTGCATATGGAAACCATATTCCTGATTTTACACTTAAAGCTTGTTCTTAGTCTTGAAACATTCTCAGCACAGATGTATGCCACTTCTATGGATGGTACAAGACAGAAAAGGCATGGTAGGCCCGTGGTTTTGGATGATAGTTTCCTAGTAATATGTAAGATGAAGTGTGTTTGAAATCTGCTCAGACCTTGAGGAAACTATCACATTTGTAAAAAAGTTACAAGCTGGTGAAATGTTATGTTGGCATGCTAAATTCAAGTGTCAGATTTACTCCTGAATCTGAAAATGGATATTTGTCGATTTGAAGTGTAAGTTGGGCAGAGGAGAGGAGTGGGTGACTTCTTTGAAACTGTGGAAAAACATATGTTCAGCCTGAGTGCAAAAGGCTGTGACTGGCTTTTCTGATTTCATCTGCTGAAGACCTCTGCAAACTTATTTTACATCTATGTGAAATCTATGTAGATTGAGCTGTGAAGGAGGCAGAACTTTGTTTAAGGTAGTTTGCCTACTTCATGAAATGCAGCCCCTGATCCCAACAGACTGTTCTAGCTGCCTGGGAAACAACAGCAGTTTCATGAAGTATAGCTCACTGCAAAAGGCAAACTGAAGACAAAGACAAAGGTGGGAAAGGAATCTATCTGTGATCTTTTGTAAAAAGGAAAAAGCACAGTTAAATACTCTGTTCTTCCTAAAGATTTCTAAGAAAAATGACCATGCTACTCTTTTCTATGAAAAGACAGTCAGAAACAGTATCTTCATATAATTAGTTGGGTATGTTAGAACTTCCTGGTTCTTATACGGGCTTTATTGTGTTTAAGAAGGAAAATAAGTAGCTCAAGTCAGCTAAAACCTCCATCTGGCCCCAAGGTTAAGCACGTGAAGAAATCTGTATTCAGTTGTTATCTAAGTTTCTTATCTGAGAATGGAAGTTACCCTTTGCTGAGCATGATTTGCAATAAATAAAATTAGTCTCTAACCCACCTTGAGCTTTGGTACGTGTCCCTGACCTATGAAATATTCATTAGAACTGCATCCAGATCATGTTCATTATAGCACACTTGCTCTGTGAGATTTAAGGGGAGATCCTTAACTCAGAATACTGGAACAAAAATTTCATAGATATTGTTCCAGAACTCAAGAAATCCTGTTAAGACTGCCTAATATTTTCGCATGAAGTTTGTCAGTGTCCTTGCTGAGTAATTTCACCGTTTTCGTGAGAAGAAAATGGTAACTGAACACAAAGAAGTACAGAAAGAAGGTACTACTTTTATGTTACTGGTCCTAAAAGTAGGGCTGTACTATTTCAAAAATAAAATGGAATGTGATTATTGCTGAGTCTATTCATTAGAAATTGTTTGAATATGCAAAACACTTCAGGAGCTATTACATAGAAATAAGTCCAGATAGTCCTCCTATTATGGTAAAGTGAAATGAAGAGCTGGTTCAGCAAAGCTGTACCTCAGAAATTTTTTTCACATTCTGTTTAAGTGGATGTGTGGAAAGTGGCAAAGGAAATAAAATTGAAATACGGCTTATTACTATAAAAGGTGACTCTCAAAAATGAAACAATGTAATGCTTGTATTCATTATAAAGAGCAGGGCAGGGACTTCACGCGAAGGAAAACAGGCAGGAAAGACAGGTAGGAAGATTAGGATAACAAATGGCTTCAGTGTTGCAGCTGTGTGGTATTTTCCTTGCTTACCATTCTCAACTTGCATTAGCTCACAGTCTAATCGTGTGAATAGCAAGAATCTGGGTTTTTAAAGTACATGAATACTGAGGAAATCTAGCTTTTTGAGGAAGGGATTCTGTTAACTGGAATACTGTGAGTTTTCTAGAGTGTTTTGTGTGTGAATGTTCCCAAACGAGGCACAAATAATGATTTTTTTTTTTTCACTTTTTTTTCTGCTCGTCTAAATCTTCTAAATTAATGCCATATAATTTAAATTACAAAATGTTAACTGTGCTTCTGTCTCAACCTGTGGTTGTTTGAATTTATATTTTAACAGGAATCCTACTCTGAACAAAGAGTGAGTTCATACTCATTTTTTGCTACCGGGATGGAAACTGGTAGATTTCTTCACTTATGCTCTGGGTGGCTGAATGTGTGAGAGTGATAGTAGAATTCAACAGAGAAGCTTCTTTAGAGTAACTGTCTTTCCAGCATGTATTGTTTGGCTGAACAAGAAAAGAGTCTTTGGGCATGCTTCATGGGAGTGATGGGAACCACTTCCATCTTCCTGAGGTACAATTCAAAGCCCACTTGTGCTTGAGCAGAGTTCAGTTTGGAAAATCTTTTATGTTAGCTGTTTGACTTGGTATTTTTTAGGCTTGCTTTCTGAAGCAATATTGTTGTGGTGGTGTGCTGGCTTTCAGCTCATCTCCTGAGGCAGCTAAAACAAACACCTGGAATATAAGGGGGGTTTTGCATTGGTTTTTTTGTTTTCTTTGTGTGTGTCCTACTATAAAATTACCACTGAGGTTATGGCAAGCTCTAAAAAGATAGTTTTTATTCTTCGCTGCTCCAGGGGGAGATTTACTAACTGTATTCTCAATGAACTGTAAAGTCCATAGTTAGGAGTGCTGTCTTAAGGCTGTAGTTCCTGGGCATTCTCTGTGCTGTTCTGGGAGAATCTGACAGCATCTATTCATAGGAACACCTTAGCCTGATGCTGCTGGGGAGGGGCATATGCTGTCGAAATCTTGCCCACTAATCTTACTGTTATGACATCACTTACTCCTGAGGTCACTAATTGCTATTGGGATTTAGAATGAATGCTGGGGCCTTCAAGCAGGCTGCCTTCTGTGCCTTGAGGATACTGTCTCATTTTGTATTTACAGCTGGGATAGAGGGTGCCAGGGAGTGGAGTGGTAAAAAGTTCTTCAGAGTGATCTGAAGAGGCCTTTATTTCTACTGCCTGGAAAGTTTATTTAAAAAAAAAACCCAACTGTTGAGACTATCTTACCAAGAACATTTTAAGTCCACATGGATTTTTTGTATACTATTTTTGAAGAGCAAAATACATTAAATATGTGTTTGTATGCATAAAACCGCATGCGCACACACAACCCCAAAGATCTCAACAGAGGCCAGAGGAAAGGGAACCCTCCTTTTGGCTGGTGAACTCTGAGGTGGTACTTGAAATATAAGAGGGTCGCAGTTTGTAAGGGAAATTATATCAGTTACAGCTGACAGAAGATATAATTGGATATAATAGTCAGATTTTCCTTCACAGTTAATAATTAAAAAGTTAGCAGATATGATAGTTAAGCTGTCTGGTGCTGTAGATTTTACATCTGGATGTAGCTGATGGTATTAGGTTGTTTGATAGTTTATAGAGTTTTTTGCAATGGTATATGGGAGACAATTTCTTTCCATAAAATGTCTGAATAGGTGTATAGCTTAAAACTTTGTAAAGGAATTTGTTAAACTCATCCTACCAAACAATCCAGATTCTGCAGTAAAATCTCTCATTAAGTTTCCACTTACTCATTTAGAAAAGCTTTAGCTGATATAGCCACTTCCTTTATCAGTTTGTTACTGCACTTCTCAATATAATAATTGCTGTTAAATGAAGTTTTGAAGAGAGCAAAACCAATATGCAGTGTGAATATATGACTCAGTAATTTGCATGCGTATTTTGAGACAAATACAACTAAGTAGAGCTGTGCATATTTTGAAATATAGAGTATATGCTACTCAATAGTAATCTTAACCTGTATGGACATTTCAGGAAAACAGTAAGAGCACTCCCATCCCTCCTCCATCACCCCAAGCACTCCAGTGAAAATATCTCTTTAAACATCATGATAACTTAGAAGGGTTGTTTGCCATCTTCCATTTCTTGAAATCTGTGTCAAGACTAATGAAAGGAAGCTGCTCAGAACACAACTACACTTCTACTATGCACATCTACTACTTAAATTCAATGTTGTGTTGAGCTAAGGCAGTTCTCCAAGGATCACTGAGGAAGCGTCTTTAAGATTCTCTTGAATAAGTGGCTGAATCTGTACAGCAGAGCCTCACTTCAAAGTTATTAATTTTTCTTTTTTTCTCCTACCTTATGTTTAATGATGCAAGCCCTGCTCTACCCAGTCACGAGGAGGAACTGATAGGGAGGCCTCTTCATGTCAACAAAATAAGAATTTATTTTTGGTCAAATAAGTCTCTTGATTAAATCTGAATTTCCTTCTAATTTCTGTTCCATAAATATAATTAATATAATGATGGCAAAAGAAACAAGAAACACAATTTATGGAACACTTGAAAAAGTGAAGAGGATGAATCTATTTAGTTCTACACTCCTATCTTAGGCATATTTTCATGAAAGCCAATTTAATTTGAGACTCTAAACATAATTTTAAGTAAAATGTTTAAGTAAAATGTGTCATTAGTATATATTTTGGCCTAGCAGAGATAAATATCCTGCTTTAGAAGCCTGGAGGGGGGAGCAAAAGGAATACGGGAATATACTGAAGGTAGGCTCAGCTTTCTAGATCAGTTTTCCCTTAGTCCAAAATACTGGCAGTTTGGATGCTCTGTATGTGTGGATGGATTGGGACGTTGTCATGAGAAAAGGAAGAAGAGTCTGCTAACTGATATCTTCACTACACAACAGAGGTCATATTTAGTAGCTAGTGTAGTGTTCCTACTGGTACAGTTTAATTGTGGTTTCAGGCTTGCATAGTTTAATTCATTTCCCTGTGCGGTACTAGTTTCAATAACCACTTCTACACCGTAGTGCTATTGTAAAAGTCTATAACGAAGCCCATGAAGAAAAAATATACAAACAAATGCTTACCATAGCATCCCACATCCTGTAGCCCTAGAATGTAAGAACTTGTAAAGAAGCTTATTTTCTTGAATTCTCTCTGAAACTTAGCTGTTTCTTAACCACATATAGATAAGCTTCTGATTAGAATGCTCTTAAAATCTGGTACTCCTGTGTTCTTGTCAGAGTGATTAAATACAGAAAATTATGAAACTTTCTACTGTTTCCATATGAAACACGGTTTCATGTTAAGATGAAGCATCTAAACCCAGGAAAGAGTTCAGTAAATTCAGTTTTCATGTGTCTCTGCACCTCTTCTCACCAGTAAATTTTTGTAAACTGTACACTTAAATTCTTATACCAGTAGACTAACAGTTCTCCAGCACAATGAACATGTATATATTGAAGACCTGCATCTAAATAGGTGCTCTTAAGTCCTGAGCAGAGCAGTTATGCATGAAAATAAGCTATTCATAATATGCTGGGTTTTTGTTTGTTTTCAGTACTGCCCACATTCAACACCTTTGTATTTTCACAAGAGAAGAGCTTAAGTAACGGTAACAGATGAAGCGTCTTGGTAGAATTCTGGTTCTGTTTGTTTATTCTAGCATGTGTATCAGAATCTTACTAACCATGTGTGTTTTTCAATTTAACTGTAGTCTATGGCTGTATTGAAAAACAGTATTTTTGTCCTTTAATTTTTCAGCTATATACAATTTCAAAGGCACAGGAATACCACAACTACCCCTACAGATTGGTGATGTGGTCCATATCTTGGAGTCCTGTGAAGGTGAGTCAGTTGCCTTCAGGCTATAGGTTTCTCTGTGTGAATATCTTAATCCTTTTACTTCACAGCAGTTCCCCGTGTTACGTAAGTAGTTGTTTAAGGCTCTTATTTGTATTGGTGGTGGTGTTCTATTGTTCTATTTTGAGGAAGAACCTATTCATTTTTGGAGAGCCAAAATCAGAAATGTTACATTACATGTGGGTTTTTTGGGAAGCCATTACCAAATGAGGAAGTCATCAAGGTGAATGCAGGGTTTGTGAAGTTCTTGCCAGCTTGTAAAATATCTGATGGGAGTTACATTAGATTTGATTGAAGTTTTAATAGAGTATGCTTTTGCCTCTAAACTAAATATTTGTTGCTAGGAGATATTCAGCACCCTAGTCATCCTACAGTATAAGATGGAAATCTAGTATGTTAGTCTGTAGGTCAGTATGATAGAAACACTTCTGAAAACCATCCAACTTGCTGAACATGCTAAACAGCGGAAGTCCAAGTCAAGTCATGCACGACAGATAGTCAATATGCTGATCCAAACTTATGTAGTTGGTACGTGGAGATATCTGACCAACTGGCATAAGCATAAAATAACTGCAAGCAGCAGAATAATAAGCAAACATAAAATTTTGTACATTTGTGAAGCTGAATTCATTGTCGATACTGTATATTTCTCCATGTTGATTTGATCTGTACCTTCACAATCTTACTGAATTCTCTACCAAGTCTGACAGAGCTACTTAAGTTTTTATTAGTATAAAGCAACAAGGGTGCAATTATTACTAACTCAACAGTTAGGTATCTGCAAATGTCATTGTAATAGTAATTTATTTTCAATCTTCAGTGATGTTCTTGACCAGGTAAGAGTTTTTTTAAAAAAATAATTATAAAGTGCTTCAAGCTTTGCGAAATGTATTGTAAAATTATCTTCTTTAATGTACTTCCACCATCTGTTAGGTTTATCTTATTAACTGTAGTTAAGAAAGGCCAACTGCTGCATTATGCAGTTATAAAGACAGCTCAGTGTTTAAAGACACTTTATATGTTATGGTGAGAAGGCTGCAAAGAATCTGAAGCTGTTTGAGCTCAGCCCCTTCCACTTCATAGAGCTCTAGGTTGTTTTGCATGGAAACAACAAGGTATTTTAGAGAACAGCATCTGAGAAACCATACATCCAATGTTTTGGAGCACAGAAGCATTTTTTTTCTTCTTCTATTTGTAAAAGAAATTCAATATCTAAGCATCGGTGAAAACATTGATGCCGCTCATTAGACTATTTGTGAACAGATGCATCTCTCAGTCATGAGTAAGGATTCGTGTCCTCTCCTAAAAAATGAAAGGTTTGCATAATACTTTAAGCTTCCATTCTAAACATTTTGGCTAAGAAAAAATACATTGGCAAACCAGAAACCTCCTCATGTCCTCATGTGTCTGTTAATTGCAGAAGCAGCCTTTCAGGTTTCTGACTCCTGTGGTACATTTGTTGTCAGGATGTCAGCCCAGCCTAGCAAGTTGAGTGGTGATCTTATGGGGTTACTTTTTATCTAGAAGTCTTTTCTGAATCCTCTACCCTTAACACGCTATGTCATAGCTTGCTTTATGAAATACATTTGTCAATGAAGAAGTGGAATCTTTCGTATTGTGTAAGGAAGTTGATATTTTATCAGATCTTAAAAAATATGCTGCCAGCTGCAGCTGAAGAGTAACCAACAGTAACAGGGTTTTTTCTGCACTCATTTTAGGTGCTATTTTAGTTTGTTTTGCATGCACAAAATATACGCACAGACCATACACATGCAGTCACAGAAAATGGGATGAAATAGATTTTACAGACTTGGTTGTAAATGGAGATTATGTGCAAATAATTCAGTTTTAGATGTAAGTTGGAATTTTATTGTTGAGAAGATACTGGAAAAAATCTCAGTGCTGAAAAATTTGAAAAAAATCTGTCCTGAGTCTGTCTCTGAGGTCAGTGATTCTCCTGTGACTTTTAACATAGCCTTTCTCACAGTACTATTTGGGATTTATTTTTTTTTATACTTTGCTTGCATGGCTGAAATACCTGTGCTGTGTTAGAAATGGTGACAGAGAAAAGGTCGTAGGGAAGACATAATGTCTGTTCATGAAATTATAGTCAGAAAATGTACACTTTCAGTCATAAAATGCTTTCTTTGCAATGAAATAGAAGTATTCAACAGAGTTGAATACTGTTGCTGTACAGGTAATATTTCATGATGGAATGGCTTCTGCTGTAATTTAGTAATCTCTTCATTTTATGTTCTTTGTACAAGTTTATTGTGACTTAACTGGGGCATAGATGGAACACAGTCTGAATTAGAATTTTAATTGCCACTACTGCAATACTGCACTTTTTCTTTTTTTCTTTCAGAAGGGGTTTCTAGTTATGAATGGGGCAGGAGCCTCATTAATAGCCCTTCATTTTCTTGAGGTTCTAACCTGAAATTTTCATTAGAAAGCTGCTTATTCAAGTTGGGTCCAAAAGCTTTAATTCCTCATGGCAGAAAGATGGCTTACTCTTCTTACATTCAAGGAAGTTAGATATATAACAACCATGTCCTGCATTGGATTAATACTACACCTAGAACATGATCAGAAGAACTTCATGGGCTATCCAGTATCATGACTGATCTTGGTTGAGAGAGATGTGTGTGTTCTACATTACATTACAAACCAGCTTATCCTATCTTTTTTTATGTGAGGGTGTTAAATTCTGTGTAAGATTATCTGTCCTTACTATGCAAGACTTGAAAGCAGACCATATAATCATACTTGCTAATGTGCAAGTCATGCTAAATATGCTTCCTGATATTCACTTTAATTCCATCTATGTATTTTTGAAGTAACTAATAATTTTTTAACATCCTATGCTCGATAGTTCGTATATGAAACAAAACCCATTACGTTATTATATGCTTGTTTATGCATATGTTCTGTCATACTAAATGCACTCTCTTCCTTTTAGATTGGTACAAGGGTTATCTAGTAAGACATAAAGGATCAGAGGTAAGATCATGCTAGTCATGTCTATGACACTATTTTTAAGGAATCAACCCATGAAGTGGGTTTTCAGTATCTCTTATCAGATAGTCCTGTTTTGATCTCTGAAGTCAGCTATCTCCATTCTCTTTCCTTTCAAGATGAATAAAATGATCAGCACTTGTCCTGGACAATGTTGGTAAATATTAGAAGCAAGGACTGGGAGAAGCAGATCAATGAAGGAAAAAATTACTGTGCCTTCAGGTTAACAGACTGATGAAGACATCATTTGAAATAACTTTCTTTTTCTTAGTTAATTTGCTGCTAGATGTGTCTGTTTCTGCGCGTTTTTCTAAGGATTCTTTAGGCTACATTTAATATAAACAACTCCCATGAGACTTAAATTCTTAAATATATCTCTAATGTACAAAAAAATCATATTAATAAAAAAAAGTCAGTGTTCTTATACCTAAAGATGGAAAGCCACAAATAAGTAGTTTTTACCATGGGTATGACGACTCCTGAGTTAAGTAGCAAGAGAATTACTCTAGTTTCAAATGTGCTTTTCTAGAAGAAAAGCATTTTTTGAAACTTACTTTTATTTAGGGAGCAGCAACGCAAAGGCATTTGAAGTTACAGACTCGTGCCTGGAAGTTGCTTCTCTCTGTAGCCTGTAAAAAGGATGTACAAAACCTTCACAGCCGCTTAAAAAGGGGTATCTGGGGAGTAGAGAGACAGTTGTTGGCAGAGAATATGCCATCAGAAAAGATCAGAACAGTCTGAAGTTGTCTATTTCTCCTTTTTCTTATTTTGGATTCAGAGGCTTGTAGGTATTAGCAATAACTTGCATTAACTTGGAGTAACTAATCTGTGTCTATTTTCAAACTGTATGTGATAGTAAAATATTTTAGTTTCCTTTTGAAAGTATTAGATGCCTGAATTAGTGTTTCATTTCATTTCTCAGTGACTGCACATCCTAAAAGACAGAGAAATGAATAACTGTTTGCGATAATTTTGCATAATTTTCTACAGACTTCTGTCTGTTGCTTCTCATGTTATATGAACTCCAACACAACTGCGTAGTACACCTTATTTGATTGCTTCCACCTCTAGCTCATCACAGATGAGGTGGAAGCCAGTCTAGTGATAAGGTAGTCCACTGTAAGTTCTTGATACAGCACAGTATTTCAGTGGAAGCTACCCAAAGTAGTTACTATCGGTTGGTTGATCTGCAATAATTGAGGGTGGATATGAGAGAATCATCCTCCTGTCCTGTCCAATACTACAACTGTGTTCAAAATAGTTCTTCAACATTTCTTTTGGCTCAAAATGCTACTGGTGTTTATTCCAATTAAAATTTTTATTTTAATTGATTAAAATTTAGTCTAAAACTATAAAGGGAAAATATTTACCAGAATGAACCACTTCCTTTTAGCTAATTCTTAATATTGCTAAAGGGCTTCAAGGTCAACATGCATAACATGTTTTAAGAAGTATTATTAATTTCATATAATAAGATTTCACTAAATTTTGTATTAATGGGACCACCTTCTTCTTTTACTTTGCTTCTTCACGGGCTCATTTGAACTTAAATCTTAATTAAAAACTGTGGAAGTGATAAGACATGGTTGTATTTTAAGGTCCAGTGCTTAAAAAAAATGGCTGCAAAAGCTGAAATCTAATTCAGAGAAAGGCTTTGTAAAGTACCACGTATGGGTGTCAGTTATTGATTAGAGAAGAATCCAAGAAGAACCTAGCTTAATTACCAAGACTAGATTTGCTAGTTAATGTGAGGATTGTCATGGATAGATTGATGCTCAAACATTCCTTTAGGATGACTTAAGACACTTCAGCTGTTGTAGAGCAAGGACACATCACATTAGATCATTTTGTCTGGGGACTGTTTTTTTTTTTCCTACACAGGTCAATGAAATATAAATGTTGACAATGTCACAAAATCTGATGCCTTCTTTGCTACATCTTGCTGGGCATCTTACTGCATGGTCCTAGGCAGTACAAAATGAGATCATAAGCTCAATTGCAGTGGTGCCACATACACCTAGGAGGGCTGAGAGTTTATGACTTAGTTAAGTGTCTCCCTTTGTGCATTGCAAATGAAAGGTGGTTCTTTTTTCTTAAAGTGATTTTAGTCTTATGCACAGTGTTCTTGGCTCTTATGCTTCAAAGCAAACTTTGAGTTTACTATCCTTCATGTCAGTGGCTATTTTGCTATTCATCCCAAGTGAGTTCCTTTGTCTATCAATATTTCTTTCACTAGGTGTGACGATCCTATATCAGCATCTCTCCTTTGGTTTGATAATCAAGTTGATCGCTAAATTGGACTGCATTTTTTCCTAGAGTGAGAAATGTAGGGGCTGATGCACAGAGAAAATGTGTCTGTACTGTATTTAAACTGTATGTACTGTTTTCTGGGGGAGTAGATAGGGGTCAGAAGATGGTATTTCTTATTGAGAAATATAATTCTACGCATTCTATGTTTACATAAAAGGATATGACAAAACTTCAACTATTTGTCTGTCAAACAGAAATGCATCTAGCTGGACAGAAAACTAGTTAGGCAGCAGTTAATTTGGAGATTATAGTTTTGGTTCATAGTCATAGTTTTATGAAGAAAATTTAGAAATGGGTTTTGGAAAGCTCTTATTTGTTACTTAAATATTCTTGGAGAATAAGAATGGATTGTATTTATTTTTTTTTTTTTCCTCCTTCAACAGGGAATATTTCCTAAATCTTTCATCCATGTCAAGGAAGTTACTGTTGAAAAGAAAAGGTATTGAATTTAACTGGTTTATTACATTAAGGATCTTGTCTGCTAAAGAATGAGTTTTAAGGCATTTATATGCCTTAAGCACAGTAACTATAATATAAACCCATGAAAGTCAGATACTCTCTTTCATTTTCATTGTGTTAAATTTTCTTCTTTTTTCTAGACATACAGAAAATATAATACCTGCTGAAATTCCTTTAGTTCAAGAAGTTACCACTACTCTCTGGGAATGGGGAAGCATCTGGAAACAGCTCTATGTGGTATAACATTTTCCCATGTCATGTGTGGCTTGTTAATTAGTTCTATTTACACATGTCGAGGCCTTGTTCAAATTAGTGTCTTTTCTTAGATGCAGGGCAGGATCTGGGAGGATTTAAGAAATTACTTCTTCGTCGCTGCTTAGATGATTACCATTTGCTTCAGTGGCTTTGAATTAAAAGACTGACTTAATGCTGAAGAGTGGCGTAACTTCATGCCTTTAGTTTCAACCTTGAGTATCCTGTATATGATAAATTTTTCATATTTTTCAAATTTTTCTTTGTAGAGCTGATACATTTCAAGATAGAAGTATTGAACGTAACTAAGATGCATTTCAAAAAGATTCACCGTGTTCTTGGGATGCCAAGAGCAAAAGTTGTTCGAGGGTTACTGGGACTATGTAGCTATTAACAACTGGCAATTTCAAGAAGTCAGTCTTTTTACTTCCAATATCTTAATGTTATGCTTCTTAAAGAAAAATCGTATTTTTTTCCATCTCGGAGAAAAAACGTTTTTTCCTGTGAGCACTTTTACCAATACATGGAAGTGCAATGAATTCAAAGGTATTAGTCAAAATGGCCACTGCATCAGCATCTGTGTTACTTGTAAGTAAGCAACCTGTAGTCATGGTGATCTTTTGCATATGCTTGTAACACCCACAGTGTAGTATAGAACGGTAGAAGCGAATCATGATTTTCTTAAATTATCTTTTTACTTTAATTGGACTTGAAATATTTTTGCAGGTCTTAACTATCCTTTATACAGAGACCAAACCTTTCTTATAATATTATACCTGTCCTTGGACTACAAGATTCTGAGAGATAAAATTTGAATTTGAAGGACAGAAGGCTAAATTTACATTTGCATAATGATAGATATTTTGCACGTTGCAACCCTATGTTAATCCCTACTGATTCTAGTGTCTTGTTTATGAATTTTTGGCTGTCAGACTTAGGTTAAAGAGTTGACTGGAAAAAACATCAAAAGATGGTGAATTCTCTAGTACCTGACTAGTGTCTTCTAATGGATAACCTGTTTCAACAACTTGCACTGATGGCTCCAGAATCCCAGCCATTGGATTTTGCTTTTTCTCTGTTGGTGCAAAGAAATTTTGAATATGGTGTAGTTTTCCCTCATTAATATATTTTTCTGAAACATGTGAATTCTTAGTCTTCCTCTTGTTAAAGTCAACAATTAAAATTTTTCTTGTTTCAGTGAATGACACTGGAACTGCTTTAGTGATTTCTATGTATTCTGCCACTTTTCTCTTAAACGTATTAATACTGCAATCAAATGTTGTTGTTCCCATGCTCTTTATTGGTATCTCGTACAGAAGTAAATTGCTTCTGTAATGTTTTCCCTTGATGAGACTTAGTTAAAGAATTTTAAAACAATGTAATTAAATAAACCAAAAATAGTGTAATTCCCTATCCCCATACAAACTGCTTATATTTCATGCCATTTTTTTAGGGGCACATGGGAGATTCTGTCCTTGACAATTTGTGGGATGAGAGGAGGAAGGAAGCCAGGCTCAGTACTTTGCCTAATTCTTGCTCCTGCAATCACTTAGCATTAATGATACATCCTTTAACTGTCGAGACCAATATTTCACTTCAACTTGAAGCTTGAAACCTATTGTTTTCTTTTATATCTTAGACAAATAAGAAAGAGCGATTCCAGCAGGTGCAGTCTATGATGTATGACTTAATGGAGTGGCGGTCACAGCTTCTGTCCGGGACTTTGCCAAAAGATGAGCTCAAAGAACTCAAACAGAAAGTTACTTCCAAAATTGACTATGGTAACAAGTAAGTGGCCTATGTTGCTTCTGGAAAACATGATTTATTTTAAAGCACCCAGCTAGAACACAGATGATGATAAAATGATCCTGAATCTTCCTTTTCAAACTTCTCCCTGTTACTCCTGTGATAATAGTAGGTACTATGTTGAAGCTTCTCATAGCAAATCGCTTTTTCAAAATATTAATTTATTTGTTTATTATACATATATGAGCTTGTCCATTGTGAAGATTTGAGGTCAGATACTGACCTTTATATACATATAACATCAGTTTATGCAGGATCCAAAACGTGTCCATCCTTCCCAAACAGAGCCTACCTCTAGTAGTGTTATGCAACAACTTCAGAAGTGGTACTGAGAGACCTTAGCGTGGTGGATGAACAGCAAAAGTCTGAAGTGTACAGAGCCTTTGCTAAAGGCACCACATCACAACTCTATCCCCCGCCCCCCCAAGTTACTAGGGAATTTCCAGGCAGAACTCTGGTTCTGGTAATAGAAGTGAAACTACCAGGGACAGAATAGTTGTTTGACAAAATGCCTTGTTTGCTTCTTGCTAATGAAAAGTCACTGCAACACAACACATTTCTGGCAAAATGGGCTTATGTGGGGTTGAGTGGTGTTCCACCATCTGATAAAAGGGGAGAGAGAGCTTGATAAACAAATCTTCATAGTATTGGTTTTATAGGCATCGGAATCTGCTTATAAACTGTATTTAGCTATTGCAAGTAACTGTGGTTATTGTGGCCTGAAAGCCTATACACAGCTGAAGGTCTTCAGTTACCTGTGGCTAGACATAAACAATGACCGCAAGATGTTACAAAACTCTTAACTTGTTCACTGTGATTTGGATGCACAGATTTCTGATAAATTGTATTCTTAGAGAACACACTATGGGAATACACAAATCCTGCTACAGTATGTGGAGCTGAATGGTCACTCCAAGACAGATTTTACTCTGAAATGCTCCAATCAAAGAAGCCTAGCTCTGATTAAGACACTAACATTTCTTTGCTTTCAGACTTTTGTTTTCACACTCTTCTTTCCAAATTATGAGATAGTAAGCTTCTTTCTTCAGAGGAGTAGGGGTGGAGGGGATGTTTAAAATGGTTTAGAGTTGTACAGAGGAAAGATGCAAGTTGGATAGTATCAGTAGCTGCCTGAAGGTGTGGGGCTGAGTTGTGATAAACTTGCCAAACTGTGGAGAAGGAAAAAAGGGGACTGACAGTGGAGGCTGAGTGGGTCATTTTGGGAGAGGAGATTGAACACCAAATCAGGAGAGGTTGTGAATAATTATGTAAGGTCGTGAATACAGCTTGCAGTCAGATACAGACTGCTTCAAACATTAACAGTGCCATAAGGACAGCCAGTATATTTTAGAAATTGTTAAAGGTACAGTCCAGCACAAAGTAGACCAATTTTAGAAGGGGGATGGAGGAGTGAGATCCTGGATAGGCAAGAAAGGGTATCTCTTGGCTGAGGTGACATCATGACACTTGGGCAAGAATATGTAGAATGTATGGAGGTAAGACTTGAGTTTTGAATGGTGAGGTAAAACAAAACAAAACAAAAGAGTAGAAGGAAAAAGGGCATGATTTGTATGAGAGCAAAGCAGAACAGAGCATAGTAGTTAGTTAAGTAACAGCACTGGGAGAGTAAGAGGGCAACATAAAAACATCTTGATTACAAAGTTTATACATTGAAAAGCAAAAGAGATGAAGAATACTTGAAGTCACTGAACATGGTGGACCTATTTTATGTGATAGGTATTTAAATGCTTTGGTGACACTACTATATATTCCTAAAATGCATAAATACTGTACAACAGCTTGAAAAGAAAACTGTGGGGTTTAGTTAAACTTTTTTTCAGTCAAAGATGTTGCATATATTTAAACTTACTTGATTGAATTAAAACTTGAAGCTGCTCTTTGTGCGCTACTTTTCTAAGCTTTTTTTTTTTATACAAGGACATAACACTACCATTATGCTCTTCGTATTTTCACAGGATACTTGAGCTAGATCTAATAGTTAGAGACGAAGATGGAAATATCTTGGATCCAGATAAAACCAGTGTCATCAGCCTATTTCATGCACACGAAGAAGCGACTAATAAAATCACTGAGCGAATTAAGGAGGAAATGGTAGGAATGACTTGCCAAACTTAATGCTTCCTTTGCTAAAATCAAAATTAAAAACTAGTACAAGAATTGAAGGATGTAACATTCTACCACAAAAATTGGTGGAAACTTTTGCCTCTGACTGAACTAAGAGTAGATTCACATTCATGTGTTACAAATATGGCTAAGCCTCAAATTGAGTTAGTTGCTTTTGTGCACTGGATTCAGGCTGTAGGCTAGGCTGAAAGCCTGCATCTAAAGCTGGTTCTAAATCCATTCTTGGATTCCTAAGTAGAAATACGTCTCTTCATTCCATCTGTAGGCTACTCAAGAGGGTGATTCACAAAGTGAATAGCTACATGCTTGGGAGTTCAGGCCGCAAGCTGTGATTAAGCAAAGCTCTTTTTAGAAGATCTTGCCACAAGACTAGTTGTTTGCTATGTGTTGCTGCTTGTTAGTTCAACTAACTCTGGAGTTGAAGAATTTAAGCTCACTCAAGAGGAACTCACGTGAACTTAGCATGATCTTGTGGACACCAGAAATTACCATGCCTAAGCAAAGCTGATGAGTGCATAAACATCTTTTAAAATGGAAAGCAGGAGACTATACTTCCTTGACCTTTTTCTATATTAGATCTTTTCAGGGACTTGTAAGATACTTGGGTTCTTTTCTTCGTTTGTGAGAAAAAAACAGTAATAAAGCAAGTACAACACTTGGCAAAAAAAAGTGGGGCTGTCATGACACTTCAGTAACGCCCAAGACACTGGAAAACACCTTATGAGTTGTTCTCATTAGTGTCACTAAATAAATTTTGCTTCCCAGACATGAAAATGTAATTAACTGACAATATAAGGAAAATTAAACTTGGTAGTCTGCAACAGACTGTGCCTTGTTTTAAAATCAGAGCCAAAGAATGGATAAAAAGAGCTTTAGGCCATCAAATGTTAAGAAGCTGTTTCTGGGTGGTTAAAATGGGATGTAGCTAGAAATTTGGAGCCTGTTTTGAGTCAGTGAACCTGTTCAGCTGTGTCCTGATCTCAGCATATGTTATTTGTCTCCTCCTCTTGTTTTGCTAGTGTTCCTAGCATACTAAAACCCCATTACAATGTGGATAGTAGGCCTTCTGCTATATCCTACTGTGTTAAAAAAACACCTCTTTCAGACTGGTAGGCATGCCTCTGTAGTGATAGCTTGATACTTTCTCTTCTCTTTAAAAGTGGTGATGATGTTTCACCCTTTATATAATTACCAAGTGGCTGAAGAACTGGCCTAAGATATGGAAGTCATAGAATCATAGAATATCTCAAGTTGGAAGGGACCCATAAGGATCAGAGAGTCCAACTCATCTGCTCCCTTCTCCTAAAGGGGCTTAAGTTCTTACAGCATAGCAAAAATATTGTAAAATCTTTTAGGCACAGTTTTTACCAAAATTTTAAAGGACTTCAGAACAGTTCCATTGAAAGCAGCCTGATTTTCTTGGGAGGTAAGGTTTTGAATACATTCATATACAGGAGCTGGCTCTGTTCTCCTGAATGAAAGTAAATGTAAAATTTTTCAAGAAAGGAAGGTTTCTGGAGGTGAAGGGAAGAAGGGAAGAGTAACAGCTTAACTATTGTGTTTCTTGGAAATATTAATGAAATAAAGTAAGCTCTGTTCTATTCCTAAAAGGAAACACCTACCTGGAAAGGATAATATGCTTAGAATCCCATACAAAGGGAAGTTCTTACTCAAAATACTGAGTAAGTCCCCTAAGTATTGCAAAAGATTGATTTAAGGCATCTCTGTCATTAGCTTTTTCATTATTTGCACACGGAGCTAGCTCCGTAGTCTGGGTGCAGTGTTTTGAAGAACCCAGTCTGAGCTTTTTATCTCCTTGCATACAGTGAAGGCTCAGGAGAGGAAGGTGGGATCTTCTCACCTGTGTCACTTCTGCACCTTCTAACCAACCCGCTAATTTTCTAGCTTCATAGTAGAAAAAGATGTTGATACACTGGTGAAGCATTGCAGAGGGTCAGAAACTTATTTGCTAGTCATGTCTGTGTTATTAAGCAATGTCTTCCAGAGGAATATACAGGGCAATTCTTATGTGCTATAAACAAGTATTTTATCCAAATTTTATACAATTTTCTCAAGATTAACTGTTACGTATGATAAAAATTGAAACTGCTTGTAGTATCCCACCATTTTAATTCCTGGATCTAGCTAATGATTCTCCTCCTTCTGAGTAGTCAAAGGATCAACCAGATTATGCATCATACTGCCGAATGTCTTCATCCCCCACCCACAGCCTGTATGTCTTTGTGAGGAATTTTGTGTGCCGAATTGGAGAGGATGCAGAACTCTTTATGTCACTATACGATCCACAGAAATTAACAATTATAAGGTAAGCTTTCTTTTTTTTTATTGCCAAAAAATAGCAAAAGGAGGTAGCCAAAATGAAGTAAAATAGTAATGCAGAGAATATACATATATGTTAAAGGAAGAAAACTAAAAGGAAAGGGAAGTGTGGACAGATCTAGTTGTTGGCGGCTACTAAAGAATTCTGTGGTAAGGGATCCCCAATATTTTGATACATAATTCCTGGATTGAACACTTCAGAATTCTGGAGAAGCCTGAGACTACTTCAAAGTTAAGAGATCATTCTTGATCGGGAATGTTGTGGTGTCTGGAGTAAAGTGCTGAAACAGGGGGAAGGGGACAAAATGGGAGTAACTTACAAATTCAAAGATAAAGATTCTATTGAGTATTCTTATCAGACTGATGATGGTAATGTTTCCTCAAAAATGGTGACGTTCTGTCTTATGTACAAGTTATTTTTCAAAACTTGCTGATGGTGTTTTGTATAGCGTTCTCTTGTCTTTTTAGTTTGGTATTAGATTTAAACAATCACCACAGACTATTGTCTGTTACACAACCTTTATTATGTACTGTGGTTTTTAATGTACTGTGGCAGGGAAGAATTTTTAAATCACATAACAATAAGATATTTATCTTCCAAACAGTGAGAACTACTTGGTGAGATGGGGGAGTAGAGGCTTTCCAAAGGAAATTGATATGCTCAACAATCTTAAAGTAGTGTTCACAGTAAGTGTTTTCCAGTTTACCTTACTTAGTATTTGCAAATCAGATTGTCTCTTCTCTGTGGTCACTATCAGAACTCCTGAAGATTGAACAAGATGAAGAAGGAAGCAGAAGTAATCTTAGAAACAGAGCAAGATGACCAGTCATTGAGTGCTTTAAGGCAGTGACAATGCTTCAGTGTCCTTTCTTCAAATCAGTTTGCTGCCTCATAAATTTACTGATGACTTGAGTTTTTCTTGCTGTACCTTGAGATTGCTACTATTTACTCTATTTATCTTACCTTATATTTTCTTCAATCTTTACACTGTCAAATTTTTCATATTTTCTGTGGGCTCGGTTTGGGTTTTTTGGTTTTTTTTGCATTGATTACTGAGGCTCAATTTATTACTGGAGGTCCTGTTTAAATTTAACAACTTGGTTCTTTCCCAAGTAATATTTAAATTCTTTTTTTGTTTGTATCTTAGGATCTTGGAAATAAAGACCTTAGCAGAGACAAAATTTATTTAGTTTGTCAAATAGTCCGAGTTGGAAGGATGGATCTCAAAGACAGTAACTCAAAGAAATACACACAAGGACTAAGGCGGCCTTTTGGAGTGGCAGGTATCTGATGTCTCCTGTGCTACATCTGAAGCAGGGCCTGAGTGACACTTGTGAACACTGGACCATAGAATCTCTACCAAGACATGTCAGAATACAAAATAATCATTTCAACTATCTTCCATATTTAATTTTTTAAGACCACAAAGACTGCACCAACACTAGCATTTTAGTTCAGGTCAGAAACGTGCTTTTGAATTTAATTTCCTAATAATTCATACTTACTGCTCCGCAGTGCAAACCAAAGCACAGTACCAGAGTATAATAACAGAAATCCTTCCAGATGAAACAAAACAAATGATTACATCCCAAGAGCACCACCAATGCACTCATACCTGTATTCACAGGATTAGAACAAAACTAGTCTGAAGTAATTCTCCCTTTACACAACGTCATGTTTGTCGTGTGGATTTTGCACTAAATGTTCTGCCCCACAAATCTACCCCTATTGGGCTACACTGCTTGCTAGTGAAAAATCTGTATTTAACTTGAGGCACAAGAACATTAATGTACATCATTCATAGATAAGAGGAGTTATTTTGCAGTGCTATTATATGTTTTGATGTATTTTCTTTTACTCTTCTAGTTATGGATATTACAGATATCATAAAAGGAAAAGCTGAAAGTGATGAAGAAAAGCAGCATTTCATTCCCTTTCACCCGTAAGATAGTCAAAGATACCTTTTTTTTTATATGCACAAAGTATTTCTAGATCTCTTTGATTGCAATAATCTGTGAAATATTTCAAGAGAAAATAATTTTTCCTTTTAATAATTCTAGGTTGTAATAGTGCTAATTATTTATCGCTTTAAAAGGCATTTAAGACTTGACAAGGGTTACATAACATGTTAAATGAATGTATATTTCTATGAATGTGCTCCTTCAGACAGCTAGTACAATGTCCTATTTAACAAAACCCAAGTTAAATAGTTATATGTACTCAACCGTAAGCTTTATAAGTATGGATAACTAGTAATTTATGTGCTTCATTCTGTTTTGAATTTGAGAAAAATCTGAGTAAAAACTGGGTTTCAATTAAAAAGTAGTTGAATTGTTTTATATTAACTATCTTCAAAAGAAATGCCAGAACAGCTGCCTAAAAATGTGATACTTGCAGATCAAATGCAGAGATGCCAGTATTCACTGGAAACATTTGTGCATTTTACACAGCACTGCGTATTCACTGGAAACATTTGTGCATTTTACATAGCACTGCTGCTATGTAAAACAGAGAATAAATTTAATTCTGTAAGACCCAAGTATGACACACTGGTTTATTATTTCACTTGTTTACAATTTGATCCAGCACGTTTGTTAAGTTTGCTTCTAATTTCAAAAGTAGCTGAAAAAAATTCAAAGTTCATTCGTCAGGCTGTTTATTAGGGACAATGGACTGGACTGGCATGTTGGTGAATGCATTCATGTTGTGTGCTCCTACAAAATGATAAGCTTTCATATTGTCAGTCTGTCACAAAATGCATTGCCTAAAGTTGTCGACTGAATCTTTTTCATTTCATTGCACACATAAGCTTAATGTGAGTGGTCTGCAACTTGGAGTGAGAGATAATGAAATTACAGAACGTATCAAGTACTGCAAAGAGGACTGAGGCTGCTTGTCGTCTATGTTCTGAATGATGTTTGATATATTTAGCACTTAATTCCTAGTAGACATTGTTTTTTATCTTGCAGGGTAGTGGCAGAGAATGACTTTCTACACAGTCTCCTAAGCAAAGTCACTGCATCAAAAGGAGACAGTGGTGGACAAGGTAAAGTAGACTTTTTTTTTTTAAAATTAGCGTTATGTTTTGAAGTGACAAGGTATTTTTGTGGAACTTCATTTTATATTGTTTACACTTTAGAGAAAGGCTCTTATGTTAGAGCTGTAGCACCACCATGAAGGTGGGTCAACTTTGAAGCTGGAAGTGAAGAATCATGAATTTGTTGCTGGATCTTAGAGGCTATTTAAATTTGCAGCTACAGTTTTCGATTATAGAGCTTTTACTTTCAGCTACAGGAAGAAGGGGAAGTGAATTCTTACCACGATTTTGGTGGGTAGAAGAAGCAATCATCTGAAGACAGATTTCCCGCCCCCCCCCAAAGTAACTTTTTTTTTCCCCCCCCTCTCTTAATAGGTCTCTGGGTAACTGTGAAAATGCTTGTTGGAGATGTGATTCAAACTAGAAAGGACTATCCACATCTTGTAGACAGAACAACAGCTGTTGCTAGAAAACTAGGATTTCCTGAAATAATCATGCCAGGTAGGAGGTGCTTTGTTCTGTAATAGGAATGTATTTTGTTTTTCATTGCCTAGGTTACTGAGCATCAGCTGCAGCCTTATTTACTTATTTCTGTAATGGGTGACTCAGAGGCTCTTTAGAATTCACTCTTCGTGGTAAGTTTTGTTCCATCATTAGAGGCTTATATAAAATAGCAAAATCCTTGGAAAGTATTTTCTAGTACTTAAGCAGAAAAAATAAAATCAAGACTGTGAGAGAGAATCCCAGCTACTTGTATATAGCTGTCTTGTCTTCCAAGTAGATTATGGTGGATGCTTACTTAAATTTTAAATTAACCTTATTTTTATTGTAACTTATTATTTTCCTTTAATAAACATGTGTTTACAATCTCTTGGGTTTTTTTGGATTTATGATATTTTCCAATTAAAGTCACTCACTGTCTGCAGTGCTCCTTTTTTAAAAACAAACAGCATACCCCTCCCAACCCCTTCTAGTCAAATCCTGATAATTTAAAAAGTCATATTAATTCGTTCACAGGAGAAAATTAAAATATGAAGCTCCCTCTAGAAAGAGAGCTGTGTACTTGGGGAAAATTCAGTAATGGCATCATCTGTCACCTCACCAGCAGGTGTCAGTGCAGGACGAGAATTGCTTCAAGTCACTGAGGGCTCCCATTTGGTTCGTTTCACATCACATTTTGGTATCTTCTCAGCTAAGAATTAACAGAGCTCAAAATTTAAGTTCAGATGGAAAATAAAATATTTTTATCTGTTTCACTACAGAAAAAGAGGTGCTTTTGTGAAGTTCAGTTGACCCTATGCTCTCACGCATTTTCATGGATTTTTTTTTTTAACCTTTCAATTTCTTTTTTAGGAGATATAAGAAATGACATTTATATTACATTGCTGTATGGAGATTTTGATAAATACAATAAAACAACTCAGAGAAATGTGGAAGTGATAGTGTGTGTCTGTGATGAAGAAGGAAAAGTGATGCCAGTAAGTTGTTTTTTTTTTTTTTTTTTTTCTGTATGACAGACATAAAAACATGAGTTGCATTTTAGACATAAGCCTTGAACTTCTTATAAATTTTTATAAAATACCATTGTAAAAAAATCTTGCAGTTCCCTCACTTGTGTCCTCTTGGGGCATTTTGTACCTGGTAAGTTTTATGATGTTTAAAGTGACATATCTATTACAGTCCTATAAATGTCTTGCATAAAACTGTAAGGAGAAATAATATTGAATGACCTATTTTAGCTGTGCCAAGAACAAATGCTGTTTCTGACAATTACTGCGTTCTTACTCTAGGGTTTTTCTTGTGGAAATTCCCGGAGGAGTGCAATTTACACATTAAAATGTTAGAAATACCATTTCTGCTACATAACAAACCGTTGATTTGTGCCAGAAAGACTGTGTCATTGTCCCTTGAATGAAGTACATGGCAAATAACTAAATTAGTAACAACAGAGGAGTGTGGACACTGTACCTATACAACATAAATATTTACAGTGTCTTACTGCTTGTCTATTTCTGTTTTGAGGAATTTTTTTCTTTTCCTTAGGGCTTTTTAACACCAGTTCAGTATTCAGGGGATTTTTGGCCTTTCCTTTTCTCAGCTTTATACTGTTTACTAAATCAGTACTGTGATCGTGAGGATGAAATCACAATGACACTTCTTGAGATAAAATAAAGATGGAGTAACTCATTGTGCTTCACGACTTGCCAAAATGTGTTTATGAACTACAATTAAATGCTTTACCTAGAATGTAACTTTAAAGCTTGAATGAAGAAAACCCTAAACCCAAGTAATGCCAAGTAACCCTGATTACAAAACAATACCTATACCTATGAAAACACCTAACTGCATGACTTGCATGTACAGAAGCTCTGTTGTGAAATCAACTTCAACAACCTCTATTCTGCCTATTCAGAGAAAATATGCTTAAAATACATATGCCAAAGTATTCCTTAAGGAAATTAACCTATTGCAATGCGTTAAATCTTGCATTCCAATATTATGTGTGTTCAGTTCTGCAGACGCATCTTTTCTCTAAATACTAGGAGAAAGTGGATTTGTCACATTGTCTATCTGGAATATATGTTCAAATCATGCCTGCTTTCTGTGGGCACTATTCCTTAGACATGTTTAAGCAACAATTTTGAGGAATTAATTGAAATGCTTTTGAATGCAAGTAATAAAAAAACTGGTTTTCCCTTTTAGCCTCCAAAAAAAAATGAATACCAATAAACTTTCAAACCCATGAATTTATATTCATTTCAATGTTTCTAATTATCCATGAATCAAAATGGGTTTATGGTCACTAAACAGGAAACTGGTTGGCTCTGTTTAGGTGTCAAACTAGTTTCAGTTGAAGACCTAGCACTAGTTTACTGTTGCAAGTAAAAGGCCTTTTGCACCAAGTGAATATGTCACGGTTTGGGCCAGATTGGCCCAATCAGGTGAAATGACAGATGTTCTCTCTCTCCTGCTCCGCTTCGAAGGGAGGCAGGAGAGACAGAGAAAAAGAGAGACTCAAGTGTTTAGAAGGAACTAAACTACTTTAATGAAATATTAATAATAAAATAATAAAAAGAAAATAATGAAATATATACAAAACCTTATCAAGCTCCCAGGATGACAATCACATCACCAGCAGGCACTGGGGAAGTCTCAGACTGGACTCAGTGATGGACAGGAACTGGATTCAGGATCTGGATTCAGGATTGCGATCAAAGGCAGATGCAGAGACAGAATCCTCCTCGGAAGCCGAGCATTGAAGAAAGAGAACTGACCCTTTGATCCCTCAACTTTTATACTGAGCATGAGACAGATGGGATGGAATACCCTGTTGGTCAGTTTTGGGTCACCTGTCCTGTCCAGTCCTCGCCACAGGGATGACCCCTCTACACTTTTCCGCTTCCCACCCTCCAACGGGGCAAATAACAGAGCTGGCTGGCCTTGGTTGTTATAGCAATAAGGATAAGCAAGAGCCTCTCTGCGTACCACTCCTTGGCATCAACTATAAACATGGGTCTTATCACTGTGAGCGTGAACAGTTTTCTGCACGACAGGGTGTTCATTTCAGCAGTTAGAAGAGGCCTAGCTAAAAAGTGAAGTTACTGAACAAAATTGGTCCTGTTTTACCTCAAACCAGGACAGAATGTCACAGAATACGTTCAAACAAGTTGGTGCATAAACCTTGCAAAATATCAATTTGGGCAGATGAGACATAGAATCATACCTTTCTGCAATTAAATCACTCCAACCAGACCTTACAAATCATCTTCAGGTATCAGCACCACACCCTTCTTGTCACAAGGCATCCTGGTGTTTGAAGCAGACATTTAAGTTTCACTGGATTTTCAGCAGGAAAATTGCACCTTTGCAGTAGTTAGTGTAGCCTGTATAGGGTTAGTGTCATCTGTGCTTTCAGGAGAGAATTCAGTATGTTTACTTGTTTCATGGCTGATGCCTGGTGTCAGTGATCTTGCTTCATCAGTTATCAGCATTAGCAGTTACTCTGCACGTACACTCCCCAACCACAATCAGCTAGGAAAGACGCACGTAGGCTAAGTCTCTTCACAGATTCAGTAAAACTGAATTCCTAGGTTACAACAAATTTTGAACTTGATCAAAACTTTAAGTTGGATCTGTATTAGTTCTGATAGTCATTAGAGAATGGGAAATTCTATATGTTGAAAAAATGCCAGAGGGCTTACTGTTGCTACTTCTACAATGTTTAGTTTCGAAGTCACTGCTGGTATGCAGCCAAACACTTCTGAGATTCTGCTGGAATAGAGTATTTTAAAGTAAGTGGAGAAATATGTGGAATAACAAAACTAGATTATTTTTACTTTGTGTGTTTTTTCTACTAATTGAGATGATGACTTGGTTACTTAAGTTTGTCAGTTTGAGAGGAGAAATCAAGTCTCTTTATTTTCATCACCCAGCTCTTCTTAGAGCCCACTGTGTAACCCTCGTAAAATGCAATCTACGGGTAGGTCCAGTGCAATTTGGAAAATTACTACTTTCATTATGTTCAGAGGCTTGGAAAATGCAGTATCTTCATATTAACCTTTTCTGTCTGTCGGTGCTTTCATTATTCCTTAATTTTCCGTGACGCCATATCCAAATTCAAAACTGCTTGTTCATGACAGGTCTTCCGTAGCTGTCATGGAGTGTCTCCCCTCTTCAAAGGCTCCAAGCTGGAGCTGCACAGGACCTTGGCGGCAGCCTGGCCCAGGTGGTGGGGCCTGTTCACGGGGGAAAGGTTTGCCTCAGCCCCCAGGCCTAAGCCAGGGCCCCGCCACCTGAGGGGCAGCTGCCGGGCCCTCCGCCCTGCTCCCAGCCACCATGGCGGTTTCATGAAGATGCAGAGGCGCGGACCGTCGCACTTACCTGGCTGGCACTGGCCTGGCCCTGCTGGCGCTGTGAAGGCGCTGTGGCACCCGGTGGCGCCGTGGCTGAGGGCAGGAAGTGAAGGCTGGGGGAGCCCGGGGCTGGCCTGGCAGCGGGCGCTGCGGCTGCCATGTTTTCGTACCTCAGCGAGGGATAAAGTGGGCGGGGGCCAGCGTGGGTCTTGGCGGTGTGCTGAGGTAAAGCTGTAGCCTGCGGCCGGGGGTGGGATTGCCAGGGGGGCTCTCGGTGTTTGTTTTTGCTCAAGTCATAAAAATTTGCAGAAACATATGAGTCGTTAAGCACTTGTTTCTTCCTTTCTTTTTGTAAGAATGCTGTTTGCCTGGGAGCAGGGGACAAACCCGTGAGTGAATATAGATCAGTTCTGTACTATCAGGTCAAACAGCCACGGTGGATGGAAACGTTAAAGGTAGGGCGTAGATACTTTCGCTTGCTTTTTTCTCTTACTTTCTTGGTACCTCACACAGAAAAGTTGCACAGCATCAGCTCTTTCAAAAAAAAAAAAACTTGGTCCTGAATACAGGTAGAAGGATGGAGCCTTAGTCATACATCAGTTATTAGAGATAAATGATTACTGAGGCTTGAATGTGACCTAGAAAATGATGTGTTCAGCAAAACAAATGAGGTCATCTTAGATAACCTTATGTCCTAACATGGCTTATTAAAAATGAAATACTGCATTTGTTCTGTTTCAGTGAAACAATGGAGAAGAGGAGTTTCAATTGCATGATTAAAAAAAAAAAAAGCCGCAAAATCCAAACAAACAAGAAAAAAGCTCCACCGCTCCATTCCACCTTCCTACCCCCAAATATTACCATTTTAGAGAGAAGAAAACTGTCTTGAATTTCATTAGAGAGACACCAATAATCATGTAATCTAGTTTTAATGTCTTTGGTCAGAAAATGCTCAGAAGCTTCCAGAAGTAGTTCTTCTAAAGCGTATCTCAGCCTTGGTAGTTGTGAATGAACACAAAGGAGTACAAGTCTTTAGAGTTTTAGAACTGTGAAGTTGATAATCTAAAAAATGATACTTTTTCTTATGCAGTTGGCCTTACTTGTTGCGTATTGGTTATACGTACGTATGCCACTTTAAGAATAAAACAGTTACGAGTTCCAGGGATTCTGCTCAAGGCTTTGAAACTTTTGCCACCATTTTCTTACCCTTTTTCACCTGTTTATTAAATTGGTCATCAATTTATGTATATGAAATGTAAAAGTTTCATAGTGCAGAGGTGTTACGTAATTCTATATGGTTAAGAGGGTAAGTAATAAGACTGCAGTATACTTATTTTCTAGAGAACAAGCACCTGTGTGCTTTAACTCACTGGGTTCATTGCTTCATTTCTATGGTGGTGCTAGACTGTAAGCAAGTCTAACAGATAATTGCTTATCAGCCACCACTTCTGATGCCTGTGATCAGGCTCAATAGTTTAAAGTGGTTGTAAAAGGCATTATGGAGCCAGTAGAAGTGGTGCTTATTTATTCTAAAATAGGAGCTCATTACAGGTGAACCCACCTTCTCGCCCCGCCCCCTCAACTCTCTTCATTATTTTCTGATTTTACCAAAGGTAACAGTCCCTATTGAAGACATGCAAAGGATACATCTGCGCTTCGTGTTCAGACACAGGTCATCTCAAGAATGTAAGTATGGAATTTTTACTTTGGTGAATTTTAATTCATTGATAGATAGTCAACTGAAAATATTTTGCTTTGCAGCTAAAGATAAAGGAGAAAAGAGTTTCGCAATGGCCTATATAAGACTGATGAAGGAGGATGGAACAACTCTTCAAGATGGCATCCATGATTTGTTAGTCCTAAAGGTATTGAATCAATTCTTTTCCTTTCTTTCCCTCACGAGACACCTTTATTCATACTTGTCTTGGACCACTTTGTTTATTTTCTTAGTGTTAGATTAATTCTGTTATTCTACCAAAGATAAATATTTATGGCTTTCATCTGAACAAAAAAAGATGTAACTTGTTCCATGGTCAGTAAACTTTGCTATAAATTTTAATTAGAGAGAGATTTTATCTAAGCACAATGAGAGAGATGGTTACTCCTCCTACTGCTTTTACTGAAGTTGCTTTACTGTGCTTTTGACCTTCATGTAGTATAGAGGAAGTCATGCTAAGGCTCAGTACCTGAATGTGTACCATTAGTCTTACTGAAGGGGGGGAAAGTGTTGTTTTGATTCATTTAGAATCTTTGTCACGTGAATAATCAGGCAGTGTCATCTTAGGGAATTGGTTCTTTGAATCTGCTCTGTATAGCTTCTCAGATACAGAAGTGAAGGTTTCAGGAATTTGATTTCGGATGTGAAGAATAGTTTTGGCTAGCCCTGACTGGACACAGGTAGCATTTTTGACTTTGTGAACTGAAGCAGGGAACAGATGTTTTTCTTGTTTTAGTTTGGGTCCCCTGTCCCCCTTGGAGAATACTGTCTAGCAGGAACTAAGAACCAGAAATCACTTCCAGTACAGAAGAGATTTTACTTTATGTATTTCTTGGTGCTCTTTTCAGTAAATTAGTTTGCCATAGCATTAATGGCAAGCCAGATGCATAAAACTAAATGAAGTTGTTTAGGTAGTCTTAACAAAGATTAATGGCAGTGTATAGTTATCTTCTCTTCATTGATACAAACATTAATAAATACTTAGACCAGAAGGGAAATAATGATCATGTTTTATGACCGTGTGGTTAATATTGATTATGAAATTCCATCTAATACATTTCTGCATCAACCTGGTAATTTTTCCTTAGAGACAGCATAGATGAGAAATGCTAAACTGAGTTGGCCTAGTTTATGTTTGGGAGAAATAGGCATATTTTCTGACATATGTTTGCCTAGTCTAGAACTGAACACAGTAATTGTGTGTTTTAAACAGTCGTACATCTGGTCTGTCAAAATAAGTCATTTGAAAATTGCAAAATATAAACAGTATACTTTATTTTCACTGCCTTCAGGCATTGAATCTTTTTGAGAGACTTTTGGAGCAAATTTTCAAGTCTTTTCCTTATTGTCTAAGTTGTCTCAAAAAGAGGAAGTCAAGATTCTCTTTTGCTTCCAGAATTTCTGAGAAGCAATTATTTAACAGCAGTCATAAAAGTTAGAAATGCTGTCTGTTTTGTTGCGTAAGGATTTTGCCTTTTGGCTGTCTAGGTCTCTTTATACTCAACTTTCAATCTTACTTCTTGTTTGGTAGGAAGTAGAGACTGCACACCTACAGTCACTGAATCAGATACAAACCCAAAACTTCAGAAAATTGTTCTAGATTACGGATTTTGTAACCCCTCGTTTATGCAAAATTGTAGACTAGGGATCTGCACCCAAGTCAGATCTGTCATGGTGTTGTAGCTTTAAGTGACAGAGCTCATAAACTCATTGGGGAATTTTTCTTGAGTAGTTTTGTTAAAGAAAAATTGTATTCTGTAAACAGAGAAGAATATTATATTTATTGTCTTTGTTTAAAAACTGCTTTCCTGTCCTGGGAATGAATCAAAAGTTGAGACACAGTCTGTGAGGGTTGTGGCATGTAACCTGATGAAATAGAGGAGGGAAAAACACCTGTTAGGCTTTCTGTACTGTTCATTCTGCTGAAAAGCATAAATTCCGTAATATTGTGTCACTTAGTTACTGCAGCATATTGTCTAATTTAAAATATAATCTTACCATGTCCTGATCTGTCCTGAAATTTTATGTTAAAGATGCAAGTATTAACTTACAATGGGCATACCAAAATAGTGCTGCCATTCTTTTCCTATTCAGTCCCATTTCCTATTCTTAAATTGTGGCCCAACATGGTAACTGTGTTGTCTATATCCTGTGTACAGCCTTCAAGGTGATGCTGAATGGTCCCCTGTGTTCTGTAGCTATTGACATTTTAATGAGAAAACTGCTCTTGATTTTACTCTGGCAGTGATGTCACCCCTCATAATTCCTTACTGCAGCTTAAAACACATACCTTTATAATTTTGGTGTAGCATTTTCCCTGCATGTTTATTGCAGCCTTTCATGTTGACTAACATTGACTCTTGGTTTATCTGTACGAGCCATGCTGGGACTTGGGTATTCTTTATCCTTTAATGCATGCAGTTAAGTCCGTAGAAACATAGCTTTTTGTTTACTTTTGTACAAAGTACAAAATAAGTCATTTTTTTTAAATCTAGTGTTGTGAAATATGTCATAAATGGTATGTTGTTTTTCAGGGGGAAAGTAAAAAAATGGAGGATGCTAGTGCTTATCTGACATTACCTTCTACGCGTCAACACATAGAAAACAAAGGAGCAACCCTGGTCAGGAACTCAAGTATTGTAGGGGGGCTTTCAGTAAGCTCACGAGATGCGTTTTATATTTCAACTCTTGTTTGTTCTACAAAGTTAACTCAGAATGGTATGTATGTTCTAAACAGGTAGAAGTTTTAGAAAGAAGACTTTTTGCATGAATGGTAAATCACACTTTAGATTTTAATGTCTGTCCATGTATTTTCAATTAGTGGGCTTACTAGGTCTCTTGAAGTGGCGTATGAAGCCAGAGCTGCTTCAGGAGAACTTGGAAAAACTGAAGATTGTGGATGGAGAGGAAGTTGTGAAGGTATATCTTTATACAGTTATTTTAATAGTAGTTATTCTTCATGTCCCTTCATGCCATGGCAGAAAAAATGCTACATAATTTCAAGAAGAAACAGAAACTGGAGGTTCAGTTACAGTAAACACAGGAACTTAAAGAAGCCTGTCAACTATACTTTCTTTTAGGAGTGGCATTCAGTGTCATGGCTTTGTTAGGGATGGTTTGCAAAAGACGTGAACAAAGCTCTTCATTAGAGGTAGCAAGGAAGCAAGCACCTGAACAGGATTCTTAATGGTGCTAGCCATTTTTTTTCCACTTGTTACTCCCAAACATCTCTGGTATTGGCTACTGTTAGCCTGTGGAGATTTGCAAGATTACTGGTCAGATTTCCCTGCTTTCACTGATAATTAATTTATTAGGATCCTTTTTTGCTTTCTGTTGTTTTATTTTGCTGGAAACTTAGTGCATGAATGGAGAATTCAATACCAAGAGTATTATTTGGAGTCATTGCTGGTTTGGTCAGGTGCTTACGTATATGTCACAGATAAACTTTAATTTTGAGCATGCACAGAAAATTGTATTTTAAAAACTTGATAGAATATGAAGGCAGTAACGGTAAAATATTTTAATATTTTCCACAATCTCTGTTTAACTGTTTGCTTTTGTCTATCTGAAACATTACAAACAATTCCTCCTGCTTTCTTTACAGTTCTTAATTTACATGTTGTTATTAAAAAAAAAAAAAAAGCATGTTATGTACCTAATGAAGTGCTTTGTTAATTTAATGAGTATAATATGGATAAAAACATGTTAATATTTTGGAAAGTGGCAGAATCCAGCATTCAGATTAGAAGTCTATTACATTTGTGTTACTCTTTACATATAAGCATTAGATGTGTCTCTTGAGAGGAAGAGGAGGAAGGAGAATGTTTAAAAAAAAAAAAAGGAAAATTTCCTTTTTTCTCCAACCAAACAAAGATTTGGTTTCCAAGTCACTGGGATGCTTTCCTTTGATTTAAAGTGGGCTTTGAATCAGATCACAGAAGTATGAAGCGTATTTTTAATCATCGTGTATATGTGAAAATAGCAACTGCTAATCTGTGTCACTAAGGAACTAGGAATGCAGTTTTAGATAGTTATGTCATTGATATAATATTTTTAGCTTTTCTATAAGCTTTAAGCTAAGCATGTATTATTGATTGCTTATGTGTCTGAGGATGTAGGTTCTTAAAGAAATTAGAGCCTAAATCCTCGGAAGTGTTTTCTGAATATAAGTGATGTTTCAGTGAAGGCGTTTAAAATTCTAACTTGAGGGAAACCAAGTCTACCATCTGAAAATGGACTTGGGAGATTTTCAAGGTGAATTGGTTGCCAATTTGTCATTTCATGTTGTTTTATAGTTTCTCCAAGATACGCTGGATGCCCTGTTTAACATCATGATGGAACATTCCCACAGTAATGAGTATGACATCCTTGTCTTTGATGCACTGGTAAGAATCAGCACCAAAGGATTTTATTTGTCAAAGTAAAAAAACCCATGTAATTTTGAATGAGCTATCAAGTTGTTTATTTCAGGCAATTAGTCTTAAAATATCTGCAGAACAGATGGAATATTACTATTTGACTGAAAAGCAAATTTCTTTAAAATCCCTTAAATAGTGGATTATCAAAAATATTCCAGAAGACTAATACTTAAATTTAAAATGTGACTTTATGAAAAATGCTAACTATGTCCATGTCTGTTTAGATATATATCATAGGACTCATTGCAGACCGTAAGTTTCAACATTTTAATGCTGTTTTGGAAGCATATATCCAGCAGCATTTTAGTGCAACATTGGCATACAAGTAAGTTTATTTTCTCTTCTTTTTCTTTTTTTCTAAACCTCCACTATCACGTTAAAGAAAGTAAATCCTGTTTGTGACTTTTCTGATGTAATTAATTATGACTATTTTTTTGATGCTGCTGTTTGCTTATCTGGAAACAAACCTGCCTGTGAGAAAAACATATGATTATAAGTAGAGTTAATTGAGAGATAATAATTGATTTGGGGTTAAATGATTCTTTGGCATTCATTTTTCTCATGTCTGAATTTTGCTGTGTCTGAGCGCTTCACCTGCATCCTGTCAAATTTGTTAAAAGATACTTTGCTGTATAGCCTCTCCCTTTACATTCCTGGCCTTAACCTGAACTGCTCTAAGCGAGGACTTGAGGATGTCCTTAACACGTTTATCTAGATTTCCATGTATTCTTTCACATCAAATGAACTCCTGGGAAAAAAACTGTTCAGGAACTGTCAAGTCTTCATATGCATATATTTGTTACATGGTCATGCCAGTGGGCAGGTGGATGGACTTTTAGTTTTTTGGGTTTTTTTGATTTTGCTTCTTTTTTATTTTGTGGAGCTTCCAGGTAATTCCCAGATGGCAAGACATGGATTCATAGAAGAGAATAAAAACTGTAGAGGCATGTTATACAGTAAATTTAATACTGGATTCCTACTTGATTTAAAAAAGGTTTTTGCAGATGATGGTAGGATAAAATCGCTTTGAATTATGAAGGAAGATAAGATCTTCAGTTACTGCTGATCTTGGAAGTGCTGTAACAGGATAGATGCATTTTTTTCATCTATCTGAAGTCTTATTGTGGCAGCTTAATGGGGTGGCAGATAGAAGCAGAACTTTAATTTGGGATATGAATAATAGATGGAAGACCTTAGCTGAAGGTTTGGAATAGTTGAGGATATCTTGTAGTGTCCTGTGCTGAATTTGCATCAGTTCCAACTCAACAGGAAATACCATGCAGATTATGCATTAGAACATGAGTTTGCTAGAATTGAAAGGTGGTAGTGCACAATCAATCCTTTCTCACATTCTAGGAAATTTGAAATTAACATTATTGAGCTCAAGTGCAAGCTACACACTCTTCTTTAATCCTCTTACACTCCGTATGTAATAAGCATGTGTAATTCAATGCTTTGTATTATTGTGAAAGAAGAGGAGGTTGGGCATGGAACCTCTCAGGACAGCCTTATTTGCTTAAAATATTTTTTAAGACTTACCTGACTGGGACTTTCTGATGATTTAATCAAAGTGGCAGAGGCAAAATAATGTTTGATTGTTCCCCAAATCATGAGTTTCCTTGGTGTCATTGGTTCCGTGCACATCATGGATGATGCACTGTGTTTCAAGAATCATCTATGAAATAAACAAATATCTGTATGTGGCCTAACTCATAGTTAGGAAGGAGATACTGTGTCCCAGACATATTATGAGCATGTTATGACAGGGTATTTTGGCCAAACTGGTAGATGAGTTCCTATTTAGTCATCCATTTGTACCTAGCTTTATAGAGTTCTGAGAGGAAGTAACATTGACAGTTGAGGGACCTTGAGTGGAGTGCCCTTGCATACAAGTTGGATAAATTTTGTTCCAACTCAGTACAAAGCTGTGAATTCAGAGAAGCTGTAAAAAAGAGTAAACAGAAACACACAATGGATGTAGTGCCCAGAAGGCTGAAAGGCTGAAAGCATGATATTTTGGTCCTGAAATGTGTGTTAGGCTAGTGCAGTGGGACTGAGGATGTGTCTATTAGTTACGCAGATAGAGACACATATACATTTGCATATATACATATATATCTATATTCTATGCAGTAGCAAGCAGTTCTTGGAGCTATTATTTGCATGCCAGTATATTCCAAATGTCATAGTGATCACTTATTAATGTTACTCGTCAGTCCAGTTGGTGAGCTGTTAAGTTTCATCAACATACAAGTGTGAGTTTGGTTTTTGTTGGTTTGTTTTGTTTGTTTAGGGTAGGAGATAGGTTTCCATGTTTGTAGTGATGTAAGATAAAAACAGTAACCATCCTTATTTTAGTTCTTATGGCTAGTTAAGATCAAGATTACATCATTAATAACAGTTTAATTGTTTAAGAGGAAATTGTAACTAAATTAAGAGACTTATTTTTAGGTGAGGTTTTACACTTTTTTAGCAGGTATGTTTAGCAAAAGACTTCCTTTGGATACAAAGCAAGGAAGTGTTTAAATAAAATAAATACTTCAAGGAGATACTGCTGTGTACCAGAATATTGTACTATTTACATGCAGTTAATTTAGAGCACATAGTGGTGTTTGTTTAATCACTGCTTAATGTAGGTAGGTAGAAGTAACATTTTATGTTACCTTGTGCATGTATATTATAAAATTCTGTAAAAGTGCTTCCAGGATTGTGTAAAGTTATGCTGCTGTGTTGACATTTCAGATTGCTTTCTTGCTTGTGCAATTAAGAATTTGCTCCTCATTTGTTTATGCTGATAGAATTTGTGCAACATAAATGCAAAAATACATGCAGGATATTTTGGTGTGTGTGCTTGATTAACCATAAACATTTATTTAGAGTAGCCAAACAAGTTAGAGAAGTTAATTTTTAAGAAAAGGTTATTTTAAGAATGTTTTTTAACTTCAGGAAATTAATGACTGTTCTGAAGACTTACTTGGATACCTCCAGCAGAGGGGAGCAATGTGAACCTATCCTAAGAACTCTGAAAGCACTGGAATATGTTTTCAAGTTCATTGTTAGATCAAGGACATTGTTTTCACAGTAAGTACCCAGGCTATTGCCATTTAACTAGCAGTTCAATATCAGAAATAGAAGTAGACCTGAGAAACAGAAAAAATTGATTCAGAACAGAACTGTATTTTTTGTTTTTTACGAATAAAACATAAAAGCTGGCAACTGGCCTAACGTACAGGCATTGCTGAGACACTTTTTGGAGAGGGAACCTTCAAAAATCTGCTTTCTGATTCATAGTGTAAGTTCCAGAGACGTATTTAGTAATAGCAGCCATTTTGAAAGGGTCAGGTGGCTTGGCCTAAGACCAATGGATGGCCAAACATTGTAACAGATGGCTTGAAGCTCGATGCTTGTCCTTGAGATCATAGTGTTCAGCAGCTCAGACTGTGCATAGAACAATGTAATTTTCAGTAATCATTGTCCAACTGAATCTAGAGTTTCAAATTTCCAGTTAAGGAACTTACAGGGAAGATTCAATGGACTAGATACGTATAGGTCAGCCAAACAGATGAGGCATAATATTTGCCAGTAGTATTCAAGTTTATGGAGAATGAAGGAGATGAAGGCTGGAAGGAGAAAAACTACACTATGGTAATTGTGTCCCCCATGTCCTCCCCTAGCGCTTAAGGACTCACACCGTATCCCACAGATACCATCCGCATCCTGTGTTGCCTCTCTTGTTTTCTGCTTCATCTTTTTCCATTTATCTTTAGCTGGTTTCCCCTTAATACTTGTTCTGTTGTCCCTCTGCTACATGGCTGAAGATACGCAGTGGCAAACTCGGGACTATAGGTAGACTGAGTGGTTGGATGTTATGTTTGTGGTTGGCAATCAACAGAACAGAAAGGTGTTCTGTTTTATCTGTCTTTTGCAAAGTGGGAGCTCTAATACAATTTTTGTTTGTTAACTGCACTGCCCATTTTTTCAAAATCTCCATGCAGGTTTATAGTTTTGTAAACTTAAGTATATTTGATGAATTATGAAATTTTAGTTGACGTAGGAGTAGGTGCAGAAGTTATTTGCTGCTGGTAGGTAGTCCCCTAGAAATATTCTTGTCTCTGGAAACTTAGTATTTATAGGTGGATACAGATAAACAAGGTGAAAAGCTGTATAAGGAAGGAAATGGTGCTCATGAGAATAGAATCTAGCTAGTAGTTCAAAAACTTTGTTTTAAATTTATTTAATAAGTGTCATGGCAAAAAGGGACATTTAGAATTTTGGGGAAGGAAGCATTATGTAGAAGAATATGGAAAATTTCTTGTACGGATGAAGGTCAGAAGACAGCTTTGTTGCAGGGAGAATTTTGGTCTCTGTTTTAATCCCTAGTATTAGCTGGCAGCAAAAAGTGTGTGTTGGACAGCCTGTAATAAACTAGGTTATTGCAATATGTTGCATATTCAAGTGATGAACTATACATATCTACTCCTTTTAGTTTTCCCTATAAATGCCTTAACTGGAGGTCTGAAACTCTAAATTCAGTTGGGAAATTATTATTACAGGCTGTAATAGCTCTTGCAAATGGTAGCCTCTGGCAAAATAACCAAACAGTGGAAAAAATCATGTGATACTGTATATCCATCTATAGCTGTTGTGATCTAACTTTAACTTTTTGCAGTCAATTTCCTATTGTCAGACCAGTCATGAAAAAGAACAAAGTATGGAAAAAAAAATGGATTACTGTGTTTTCTTCCCATGAGAAAAGTTAGGATTTACGAATAAGGTACTTCACGTTCAAGTGTTGAGATTAGCTGTCTTTGAGACAAGTATTTTGAATTAATGGAGCTAAGACAGATCTTTAGATCATTCTCTCATTAATCTGATGGGCTGCTTAAGGAACTAAGATGCCTTGTTGAAAGGTAAGAGACATTTCAAAGTGAAAATTGTGTAGGAAAGAGATGAATTAATGACTTCTAATGTTAGACATAAAATGGGACACTTCTTTTATCTTGTTGTCAGGCAGATACGTTGAAGATAACCAAGTTCTACTTTAATTTGCATTCATTCAATCCTGTTGAAGCTATAGAGATGTAATGAAATCAGAATTTTTTTTACTCCAGTAAAAAACTGGAGTAAACTTACTGAACTAAGGTCATGTCTTGCAGCTGTTTGTTCAGTGACTACATTCTGTAGAAAGGTCGTATACATTAGCCAAAGGTTTACATAATACGGCCTCTGAAAACATGAAATGTTTTCATTGGCCTAAGGTTGTTTTTGGTGGTCAAATTCATGTATACTGTTGTGATGAAATTGTTTCCAAAGCAAATAATTAGTCATCTTTTAAAATTTACTTTCACAACAAGTGATTTTAACTGAAATTCAACACAGAAAATTGTGTCTAATTGGAAGCCAGATGGTGAGTCAGGAAATACAATTGTCATTCTACCTGGCTTAAATTAGTTCTGGTGTAAATTTAAAAAGCATGTTTAATACATGTGTGATGCTTCTGCCTCTCTCCTTACCCCACAGGTTTAGTCAAGAAAGCTTCAAACTTCCACTTGCATAAAAAATAGATTTAAGAAACTTCATTTACTGTTGCAGCAATGTTGTATAGTCAATAAAAGCTGTATCAGTGCATTAGCCAAATAACTTTAATAAACAGATTGGGACAGCCACATTGTTACAACTTACATGTACTTTATTCCCATTAAAAAATAATTTTAAATAACCCCTGCATGCCACAATCTCCAGTATGTTAAAAAAAAATAAATTAAATCATTTAACCAAAACCTAAGCTCCTAAAATACCACTGGATAATTAATAAGATAACTTTCTTATATAAGTGTGCTTGTACTAAAACTTACTTGATTCAAGGTGCCTTTCACATCTGAGTTTTTCTGGTATGCATTTTTTATACAGCTGTCACACCTTGGTAGGGATGTACCTCAAGTATTGTGCATCATGTATGCTGTATGCATGTATACGTAATTTTTTCCCCTCCAGATAGTGTTTTGGATCTTGGGGTTCCTTTCCAATAATTGCCTTAAGTCTCATGGACAAACATTGACCTGAACAGTGCAGAGGCCATGGGGCTGAATAGTGTACCTCTCTGTGTTTTCTTCTCCGCAAAGCTTCTTGCCAGTCACTGTATGAAGAGCAGTTTTGATTTTCCCTTGCTGTAGACAAAAGCTTTTAATTTCCCTTTAGCTCTCTTAAGGACTTCAGTTTCAAGTTGAAAAGAAAAGCACATGACACTGGAATACGTGACTTTTAAAAGAGAGATTTTTCTCTTCTGATAGAGAAGGCAATACATCAGAGGCGCAGCATTTAGTTCATGTTATCCTACACATTTCAGGATTCTCTTGTTGCCTTGGCTTTTTTCTTAGCTTGGGTTTTTTTTGACTTTTGACGGCTGTTTCAGGTAACTAATTTAACATGACACCTGGTGTGTTTTACTGTTATGTAGGCAGTATTTAGTACTAATAGCTAATATGAACATGACAGGAGAGAGAATCTGAAAGATTCAAACTTTAGGACAGGGAATGAAGAAGTAATGGAGTGAGCTTAATTTAAATGCACTATTTAACTTTTAAGCATCAAGTAGAGACTTTTTTCAAAAAGCAGACTGGTTACTGGGGACAGTAAAAATAGCTGTTTGAAAAAGTGGCAATAAACAGCAGAAGAAAGAAACAGTTGTGGCGCATTAAGGCACGGACTCAGTTCAGCAGTGATACTGAGACAAGTTTATTTGCTACAGTGAGGCTATATATGCCAGAGCTTGTACCCTGTACAGATCCTCCTAGTACTTTTCCACTGTTCAACATCAAGCAATATACACATCTTATGTGCAGCTGTTCTTCTGCTACCTGATAATCCAGTGCCAACCGCAGATACCGCTGTCTATTGCTCCCATGGTTTGTTCAGTCCTGAGGCCGTCTGGCTTGGCGCCCAAGGTCTGTTCATGCCTTCAAGACTCACTTTCTCATAGTTGCTTGAATCACTTCCCACAAACAGTGATAATATGTGAAAAATATCGTAGAGTAGCTCAGTTGTCACAGAAAGAAATGACAAATTTTTTTTGCATATAAGTCATTTTGAAAGTGAAATTACTTTTTTTATAAGCTGAAATCTGGGAGGTGTCATTTTTTAGAGGCTTTTAAAAAAATGGAAAACGCTTACATTGTGGTCAAGCTGAAGAATTTCTACTCAATACAGTGAATAGCAGATATAACTCATTGGTGAAATATCTGTGTATGTAATGTTGGAGCAACTTATGAAATACATTTTTTAAGGTAATATTAAATATGGTACATCTAGAACTATGAAACTTTCTGATTCTGAAAGGATAGCCCAATGCATCTCTCAACAGATTATATGAAGGCAAAGAACAAACAGAATTTGAAGAATCTATGAGGAGACTCTTTGAATCCATCAACAACCTGATGAAAAGCCAACATAAAACTGCCATTTTGTTGCAGGTTAGTGTGTGCTTGGAAACAAGTTGGTTTTGGTTTTTTTATATGGTTTTGGTTTGTAATTTTTTGGTTTTGTTCTTTTTAAATGGCAGAAAGGACACTCTTAGGAAACTTATATTTTGTGTTTCTTTTGTAATCCCCCTTTTATTGAAAGACCAAGTTGTCTAATAAAGTTGAAGCCTAGGTTGAAAAGGTCAGAAGACACACTTACATAATGTTGTGAATGTCGTGAGTGAAAGAACCAATATAAAGATGCTAGAATTTTTCAAGGAATCTCATGAAGCAAAGCCTTCAGTGGGAGCTGAATGTTTAATTCTTGAGTTTCTTCAGATAATGCTAAACAGGGATTCTGCGGTCTTGGTTTGAAAAGTAAACTTTACAGTATCAGCCTTTTGGAGGTACGTTATTTAACCAACTGAAAATATGGTCAAGATTTCTCTTTCATGTCAATGTTAGTTGTTCTAACACTTTGGAATCTGATGTTTTAAGAAAACTAGAAAAGAAGGAGCTATTAAGATCATGAATATCAAATAATTGGTGTGTGGTTCTGTATTAAAATAGAAACCTATCAATGCTTCTTATAAAGTAGGAAGCAGAAGATTTTATTAGACAACTGCAGTATTGAAGCTTCATACATTTTTTTAAATTATGAACTCATTGTATTTTCCTCTGGTTTGGTATTTTGATTGCTTTTGCTATGACTTATACTAGGAGTGGAAGCCAGTGAAAAATTCTGTCTTGAATAAATCCTTAGGTGGCTGATCTTGAGATTTGTATTATCTGACACTTTGCATGGAGTGTTAACGTACAACTGCAAAAGAACTGAAGAAGTAAATACTACTTTAATTGTATAATACCATGATTATAGTAATGTTCTGAATGCATTTGAAAATCATTCAGATACTCTCTGTTATTGTTTGACAATTCTGTAGAGACCTTCCTGGGAATAGTTTATGCGTTTGAAAGACATTGCATCAAAAGCAGGAGAAACTTTGGAGGAAGAAAAAAGGTCTTTACTGTGAAGCAGTACTGAAAGAGATAGTTTATGTAATAATGTTTGTTCTTGTAGTACTTCTACTGTATTAATTAGTTAATTAACAAATAGATCTTGGAGGCTTTTATCTCTTCAGGAGAGGGATGTCATGTCACTGCATACATCCCTACCTTAATCTCAAAATGGTTTTGTGGGATTATCCATCCGTATTTCCTCTAATAAGCAGAGTAGTCTCTTCTTGAGAGTGACAAGAAATAGTTGCAGAAGACTGTTTTGCTTGCTTAACTGTTGCTGGGACACATTAATGGGTTTGCAAGCAGCAATGCTGACTCTGAAAGGGCTGATGGTTGTGCTTAAAAACAGGTGGTATTGTAACACTAATGGTGGTATGGCATTGCATGTACTGATGAATGTTGATTGTGCTTACTGTGGTTCCCATATTTCCATGTTTGGTGTTAGTTCTTAATATTACACCTGTTTAGCAAAAATATAGTGTATCTTTGGTGCTCTTAAGAAATAGCAGAACCTTGAAAATATAACTGAACATCTCTTAGAAGGACTAAACAAAAGAAGTCCAGGCTAATCTTAATGAGCATGTAAACCTGTGTTAAAGATAGTCCAGCTATTTAACAGTTATGCTTTGCTCAGTACCATCTTAAACATGAATATTGTGGTTTTTCTAATCAGTGCTGTCAGTTGTGAAAAATGGATCATATTTATTCATAACCATGATGCAGTAGTGGGCTTTTAAGTATCTAAATCTGCACCAGCTACTGTAAGTTTTCTTTTTAGCTGAAAAATTTCATGGCAGATCTGAGATACTGGGTTATATCATAACTTTGCTGTTGTCCCCACTACTGATATACAGACATGTTTCTGAAAGAAACCTACCAAGAGATTGCTTTACATACAGTAAATTAAAAACTACTGCATTAACATTACAAAATTCCAGTCGGAGAGGAATGGAATGAGAAGTGTCCCACTGTAGTTTAGTTACTGCTGCTGGAAGTAAGTTTATTGGGGAGAAAAAATTTTAAAAAAGTCACTCCATGATAAACTCCATAGGCATGTCAGTCATGGTCACAATGGACAATATATTGTTCTGTGCCTATTTGGAGGAGACTTCAGTTATGATACTTGAGACTCCTGCTCTGGTAGGTGGATATAAGTTGTCCGTAACAGGCCAGAAAAATTGAGATAACTTCTGTATTGGGTGAGATGGAGCAGAAAGGGATAGAAATAAATTCATAAGTCTGCCTCTCTGCCTAAAACCAACACTGATTTCCCTCCTCCCAGCCCCCATATTAAATTTTGGGATGACAGTGGTAGGCGATGTAGTAGTACAAAGTTAACTTAGCAAGGTAAGGGACAAGTGGTTATTCAGAGATACTACAAGCACACAGGCCTCCATAGGTGTTATACTTTGCATACCCAGAGAGGAAAGTTCACAGAGTCTGTTGGAAAAATAGACAAATAATCAGAATATCAAAACAGCATTAAGTCTGTCACATTTGAAATTATTGTTGATAGGACTTGGTGGAACGTAGATTGGTAGGTAAGTGGATTACACTATGAAGATATCAGAGAAGAAAGTTTTAGGAGCCCTGAAGAAAGTTAAAGTAATTGTGTTTCACAAGATATTTAAAGTTAAAATGAATTAGTTTGCGGAGCCTTGGAATGTCAATTCTTAGCTCTTATTTCACCCTTCGTTGTCCAAATACCTATGAGGTTTAGCTTTAGAAGATTTATAGTAGTAGTTTGAAACCTGAAATATCTGTTGGTCTCTGGTAATTGATTTTTTTTTTTAAAAAACTTGGAACTCAATATTTTAGTCAGTATTAATTTCCCAGTCATTTCTGCTGATAGCAATCATACTCAGACTTGTGTTGAATATTAATTCAGTCAGGAAAAGATTGTTTATAAAATTACATGTCATATGAAACAGCCTAGTCAGTGCCAGAAGCACTTTATCGTTTTAATTTAACTTTATCTTCTGAGTGTAATCTTACTTCCTAATCTGTTACATGCTTTGTAAGCATACAAAAAGTTAAAAATCTAGCTTTTCAGTCTTTTGTTCTAAAGCTGGCTGCAGTGGATAGGTGCTCTGACTTCTTTTACTGCCTGAGCTTTGAGAAGGGTAGATATCTGGTTCTGTTTTGTAGTACTGTTTATATAAACTTTGAAGAGCTAAAGACTGAATTGTTAATTTATTGTTGGTAAACTGGAAATTTACATGTAAATCCAAAGTAGCCTTTTTTTTTTTTTTACTTCAGGAATTGGTGACGTTACCTCTTTTGTTTAAAGATACAGATGGAATGCTTCTCAACTTCAGCATTGCGTGAAGTCATTTTACTACAATTAGGATTATAATTTCAGTATCCTAATTTTGCTGATGCTTGAAAGCAACCATGTGAACTGGAGAGTGACCTGTTTTTATGTCCTAGGATGTTGTTTGTAAAGAGATTGCCCCTTGTAGGTGAGATTGGGAATGTTAGAAACTCACTAGTACAAGTATCAGTGTGCATGTGCTGGGTCAGGGTTCCTCCTTTTAAAGAGCCTTTTCACAGATTTTTCTTGTAATTATTTTAAAAAAATCCTTTCAGAACTGATACTGACTTACTGGTGGTGGCACTGATCTCCCTAGATATTAGTCTTAAACCTTTTTTTCATTTATTTTGGCAGGGATGATGTTACAGCTCTATTTCATTTATCAGTTGCTTCTCTGTAGCCATTGCAGATGAATTTTTGTAGTTTTAGAGACAGTTTTTCCTAAAGTTTGTATTTCTAAGGATAGATTTCTTGAAATCTGGAAACTTGGAAATAAATTTCCAGCACCTGCAAATACTTTAGTCAAGGGAGAATCTGGGGTAAGGGGGAGTAGGGAGGTGTTAGTACCTTCTTTCCTTTCTCTTAGCTCTCAGGGGAAAAAAACCATCATTTCTCTTCAGATACGTTTTGTTTCTGTGTAAATTAAGCTTTATTTTTGGGGAGTAAAATCTCATTAATTATTTTAAAATTTCAGATTATGTGTTTTTATAAGGTCATACTGTTGATGTCTGATTTGTAGTCTGCATGTGCCCTTTCATTGTCAAGCTTGTACTCTCCACCTTAAATTACAAATCAAGCTGCAGCTTCTTTTCCAAAAACTGTGCTGTCCACCAATTGACACATCACATTTGACCTACAGGTGGTGTTATCTGTTGCAAATGTGAGCTATACCCAGCTTGCTCCTAGGCACTGATTTTAGAAAGTTGTACTCCCAATTCTATGCATGTTTTCAGAAACCTTGTATGTCATGTTCTTAAAGTCATGAAAACATAGGAAGAAGAAATTGTCTGTGGCACTGAAAAGTATGAAAATAACGCAATATGAAGATGCTACTTTTCTTCTGTTATTCTTTCCCACACATTTTTGACCCATCCATACTGCTACAGTAGATTCTAAGAACTTAAAACTGTACAGAGATGCCTAAATTGCTTATGAGAGAATAAGGCTAGGAAGGTACTGACAGTGATGCTTTCATTGTGGTGTACTATAGGGAATGGCATAGTAACTTGTTAAAGTTACCTTGATAGCAAATAAAATTAGACTAAGAAACAGCACTGGTGGTTTCTTAGAATGTTCTTTTCATCTCATGGATACTTGAATTTCATGAATATGTACAACGTAAGGTTGCAAAAGAGGGCAATGAAGAAAATAAGCTTGGTCAGGAGTAAAGGTTAAAATAAATCTAACAGTATATTGTATATGTAAGAAATAATTTTCTGCAATGCTGTGGGTTTATCTGTATCCCACTTAAAAAATTAATCTCTAAGGTCTGAAGAATGCAGAACATTTTGTACTGCTTACTAGGAGATTTTTATGACTTTATTAAGGGCAGTGCTCAACTGTGTCCATAGTGCATCATTTGAAGCACTTATTGCAAATGAAACATGGATGTTTAAAAGAATGCAAGGGATATGCTCGTTATTGTACTTCAGTTGGTACTACAGATCTGCAGAGAAATGGTAGCTATATCCTTCCCATTTCCTTCCTCGTACAAGTGCAGAATAGGGAATATGTGCGAAGGCAGATGACAGCAGACAGCACAATAGACCAAGTGTCAATGGAGTACTGCTTGAAATATTTTGTGGCCACTGGTGGTGCTATCCTTTATCAAACATCTTTCACAGTAACTGTGAATTGGTGTAAAATGAAATTTGGATGCTGCTATTGTACAGTATCTTCATATAGTACTTGTTGCATGAAGAGCAAGGAATAACACATTGCTGAAGTAAAACTGGGGCTAGGACGAGCTTCTAGCTCACCACAGGTATTTCTACTGATGTTTTAAATAGCCCCAGTGTTTCACAGTCTTGTGTGTTTGTTTGTTTGTTTTTTTAAATAAAATAACTTCTTCCCCAGCTTATTTCAAGGAGCTAATAATGGCTAAAATCAGTAGAAGATACAATCTTTTTGTTGAAGTGGCAACAGCTTTTAAACACTCCTTTGATCTTCCCAGGATTGTATATGAATGTGGGGATGAGATCTGCAGAGGAATGACTTTATCTGAAGGCATCTTAAGGCAACATTGAGCCAGTTTGAAGTACTGTGTACAGCCTTGCTGCAGACTAAAAAATTCTTTCTTTTTGAATCAGGACCTGAATAGTTATTTTTAGTTTATTTTAAAAGTCGGCTAGTACAGTGGAAGCTCATAGAAGTAAAATGATAGCTTTATGGTGTTTAAAGGGTCTAAATGAGAGCTGAAGAAAGCTGTGCTCTAATTGTCTTTATTCTAATGTCCCTAGACCCGATAAAGAAGAGACTAAGTTTTAACAAGGAGCTTGCTGTTTAGACATACAGAGATGTGTTGAGTCTGGACAGGCTTCATTCTGAGCCTCTTTCTGAGTGGCGGCTTTCGTCTTTGTTGAAAGTTTCATTATTGAAGCGCTGTGGTGTTGATAGCTATTGAGGAAACAGTAGGCAGCTTCTCATTTAGTGACAAAACCAAAAGCTTTTCAAACCATCAGCCCATTAAGATTTCAAATTGGTAACTGGAAAGAAAAACACTTGTTCCTTGGTCTTTGTAACTTCAACTGCATATTTATACTAATATTCTCCCACTGCTGATCGCGGTTTTGATTTGCTTCTTAGTTTCCTGTTCGCCTTGCCATGTTCCTTACACTCCCTCTCACTAGAAATATTTGGGTAAACTCTACTTTTATGTTGTATGTCTTAATGCACTCTGTCACAACTGTGTTCCTGTCATTCATGCACATAAATTTATTGTCCTGAACAACCTGAAATATTGATGCTCTGGGGTGACTCATGCATTTCAAATGTTTGACTTATGCATTTCCAATGCATGTTCATAAAGTTTTTGTTTAGACTAATCTTTGTATAATAGTTCAAAAGATTTTCCTGTTGTTTGAAACAGAGTTATAAAATCTAAGGAAATGCAAATTCTAACAGTTTGTTAGAGGTTTTATCATGTTTTGTGAGTGAGATTCAGTGACTTCTTGACTTCATGCAGTATGGTTCTGATGGATATCTATACATTGAGTTAGAATTCACTGCACAAGAGCCAAAAATCAGATATTATTTCTGGTCTGATATCATTTCAGTGTTGCTTACCCTTTTTTTTCTTAAATTAGCATAGGGGTGAAAATGGTAGAAAAGACTACAACTGGTGTGTTTTAAAAGGATGGCGGCCACATGGTAGTATGATTTCTTACCCTGTTTATTCTGTTTTATAAAAATTCAGACCAGTGTGGCTTTACATCAGATGGAGCGCTCAGTTGATACAGGATTCCCACGGAATATCAGCACTTTTTTCCAGTTCCTGTTTTATGATTCAGTTACAGTTCTTGGTGGGGCTTCTGCTGTTGGGAGAATTGGTTCTGTGAGTTTTTGTGGACTCCAGGCAGTTCTCTAGGTTTTTTTGTTGCATAGGTTTATGTAGGACGAAGACTTGGATGTCATGATTCAAGAAGGCTTTGGGACTTTACTTGCAAACTTCCTCTTGAGTTTGTTCTACAGGAGAGAAGCATTTAGCATAGTGGTTAAAACAGGAGAACCTCTTGTGACATATGGCCATACGTGTTTATTAGTAAGATATAGCTTTTTGCTCTGTCATGCTAAAATCATTGACTTCTGCTCTTTCTTTGTAGAAACTATCAAATCACTTTACAGCAGTGGTTTCTGAAACTCGGTGTGAGAGGTGGAACCTAGAATCGTAGAATCGTTTAGGTTGGAAAAGACCTTTAAGATCATCTAGTCCAACCATCGATCCTACTCTACCAGGTCTGCCACTGAACTATGTCTCTCAGCACCACACCTACACGACTTTTAAACACATCTAGGGATGGTGACTCAACCACCTCCGTGGGCAGCCTGTTCCAATGTTTGATAACTCTTTCAGGGAAAAATTTTTTCCTAATGTCCAGCCTAAACCTCCCCTGGCACAACTTGAACCCGTTTCCTCTTGTCCTATCGCTAGTTACTTGGGAGAAGAGATCAGCTCTCATCTCACTACAGCCTCATTTCAGGTAGTCGTAGAGAGCAGTAAGGGCTCCCCTCAGCCTTCTCTTCTCCAAACTAAACAATCCCAACTCCTTCAGCCGCTTCTCATAAGGCATGTTCTCCAGACCCCTCACCAGCTTTGTTGCCCTTCTCTGGACACGCTCCAGCACCTCAATGTCCCTCCTATACTGTGGTGCCCAAAATGGAACACAGTACTCAGGCTGTGGCCTCACCAGTGCTGGGTACAGGGGCACGATCGCTTCCCTACTCCTGCTGGCCACACTATTTTTGATACAGGCCAAGATGCCATTGGCCTTCTTGGCTACCTGGGTGCACTGCTGGCTCATGTTCAACTGGCTGTCCACCAGGACCCCCAGATCCTTTTCTGCCAGGCAGCTTTCCAGCCACTCCTCCCCAAGCCTGTAGCGTTGCCTGGGGTTGTTGTGACCCAAGTGCAGGACCCGGCCCTTGGCCTTGTTAAACCTCATGCAATTGGCTTCAGCCCATGGATCCGGTCTGTCCAGATCTCTCTGCAGAGCCTTCCTACCCTCAACCAGATCAACACTGCCGCTTAATTTGGTGTCATCTGCAAAATTCCTGAGGGTGCTCTCAATCCCCTCATCCAGATCATCAATAAAGATATTAAACAAGGCTGGCCCCAAAACTGAGCCCTGATTTTATAGGATTATTTTGAAAGCATATAACTGTGAAACCTGGAGTATTCTCACTTAAAAACACCACTAGGCCTGTGTCTAGGCAAGCATAAGTAGTCAAGAGTTTACCTAGATCAGTGCATAATTAAAAATCACATTTTCTTGTAATTAATTCAGTTTATTCCTTATTGTAGTTTAAAATATGTACAGACTTCAGGGGCTAGTGGAAACATACTTCTGTTCAGGCTTTTTAAAATTCGTTTGGGTGTTGTGCTTTGGCACTATAAAACAGAAAGTGTCATCTTTACTGTTTTGTTACAGTCCCTATAAATTACATAAAGCAAGAGTTACTCCTGTTTTCAAGGTGGGCAGTATACTCCACTATTGAGGGAAAAGAAATTGTGCGGTTTCAGCATGCATTTATTGGATAACTTGTTTAATCAGTCCTGTAGTACACAAAATATTACCTTGAAGAAAAGACAGCATCTGTGTAATGCCTAGTTTTGGTATTTGTTTTAATTTTTTTACTAACCCAGGATATATCATGGATGGAACAGGCCTATTATGAAAAATAGAGCTATGTCAATAATAGAAGACTTCACATTACTGTAACTTAGTTTTCAGCAAAATGTCAGTAGAAATTTACACCCTGAAATTGCGCAATGAAGTAAAGCTGTTATTACCTTTGTAATTCTTGTCATCTGGACCAGAAGAGGTTAGTCAAACTGAAATGTAAATTGATTCTCTTTACTACGGTTGGATTTATGTCAGCATGCAAATGTAATTGATATGATTAAATCCATTTTCTTCAGTGGTAAGTTCATAATGTCAGCAGAGATTAACTATAGCTTTTTGCTAAGAATTTTTGCACAATAACCAAAAATTGATACTGTAGTCAAATTTTTAAATAGGCAAAATTGTTTTTGGCAAGAAGACATTGTGGTTTTCATCTGAAATAGGAATTGAGAAAACAGCTAATTTGTTTTGGATCAATAACTATCCCTAGATGTTGTTTCTTTTGTCAATCAGTGGTTGCACAGCATCTTTACACAGATTTGAACTTCCATGAAAAGGACCTACTGTAGGTGACCTATTGAAATGGGAAGATGGGAGGGAAGAAACAAACTGATGTCCTGCTTCAGATCTATATCATTGTGGCCAGGTTCTGCTTTTTGACAAATTATTTAGCATTCTACCAAAAATACTCTAAAACTACAGAGTCTATTTGTGCTTGGGATTTATTACAGCTCTCAGCCAAGAAGTATGGCATATCCTTTTGGATATGTAAAGTATTTGAGAAATACAAGCTTATTAGTGGAAAGATAAGTCGCAGTTTGTTTTGTGAATAAGTAGAGAAATGAGTGGACAGTGGCTCAGCAAGTGTTAAAGATGTTTAGTGTTCTTGCTTTTTATTGCAAGATTTTTCACTATGTGTGTTTTCAAAAGGTATTGTAGAGGCTAAATACTTTCAACCTACAAAGGAACTTTATGACAGAGTACTGCAAGTTAGTCTTTAAGGATGTTAGCCTTACATGTTAGTGATGATTTTGAGCCTGAAAATTATCTGCTTAATTATTCTTGTCCATGTAACAGTAGTAACATGTCTTTTTCTTACACTTATAATCTTTTAAGGTTTGGTTATTCCACGACACTGTCAAAATATACCTCAGAAATTGATAGGATAAGATAAACCATCAGATAACTTAGCTGCAGATAGTTGGTTAGGAAGATGTGGTCCGTTTCATCTATTCCAGAAAGTGTAGCTTTGGAGTGGAGAGATGATTGTTATCCTGACTTCGGCCTCCTGCATGACGCATTTCTGGGATGGAATCGATACAAAGTATGATCAAAGAGCTCCTGCTTTCATCAGTGCTTGGTTTACATATTCACATTACAACGACAGCCTTAGTGGTCTAAAAAGAGAATATGATCTCCAGAGACATTCTTAGTCCTTCCAGTGGTCTACAACTCCACTTGGTACTATTGTATTTACGTTCCTCTGCATATCCTCAGCATAAGAGCCCATTGTGTGACTAGTACTCTGTGGTGAAGTTAATATTCAAATGTGGTGTAAAATTTCAGTCTGAGGAAAGAAGTCCAAATTTATCATTGTTTTGTGTGCATCTGTTTCAGTGGTGTGCTTTGTATTGTTTGCATGCTGTATATGCAGATAAACATACAAAATTAACACTATATATCAATTCAGGTTGCTGCCTTGAAGTACATACCGTCAGTTCTTCATGATGTTGAAATGGTCTTTGATGCAAAGTTACTGAGGTGAGCTGCTTTTGAATGTTTAGTAGATGTGTCACATGGTGTATACAATGTATCACTGCCGTCCCTATCAATTCATACTGATCAGTTTGAGTCAACAGAGCTATGCCAGTTTGGATCCAGACAGTGGTGAACTTCTGGGCGTATGTTTTTAACAGGGAGTTCTCACCTGACTTACATAATGACAGAATTCATTATGGCAGCCCAATACTTAAGCAGTAACTTGGTGAATAAAATGAACAAGTGGAACAATCTATCTTTTTTTTTTCTCTTCCTCTCTCCTTGCCCCTGCCTTGAATAAAACCTGTTCCAGAAAACCAAATCTGATTTTTGCAGTTTGAAATAAGATTTTTCTTTATTTGTCAGACAAAGATAAATTACCTCTACCACACACAAAACTATCTTTATTCCATTGAAAACAATGGAAAGTGATAAATATTTGTAAATGCAGCCAAAATCTAGTTTATCCTCATCTTGTTTCTCTTGAAAGTTTTCTTTCTAACCTTCTACTGATGTCTTGTCAATGTTTGTGGTATGTTAAATAAATCTAGGTCTTAAAAAGAAATAAATCTTTAGAAGTATACGATCTTTTGCTGTGTCTTTACTAACACATGATGAATTGATCTGTATGGTATTTATGACACTTTGCCTTTACATGCAGCCAACTACTATACGAATTTTACACTTGCATTCCACCAGTGAAACTACAGAAGCAGAAAGTGCAGTCCATGAAGGAAATAGTACGCAGCAACCTTTTTAAAAAACAAGGTAAATATAAAATAAATAGGTGTGAAAATGTTGACTGACTTATGTTTTGTGCGATTCATGTTTGAAATTAAGTAAAACTAATACTGAGAGAGTGTGAATGCCAGAAGTCTGACCTCTGGAGAGGATTCGCCTCTTTCTACAAGATGGCTATTGTGCAAATTGTGATTGCTAACCTAGAACAAGGAACAGGTGGGTCTCAGAGGAACAGTTTTGTGGTTGTTTTGTTTTTTCCTGTGATGTAATCATCAGAGGGATGAAGCTATACATATCCTTTCAACCCATTTGTAAGCTCTCTAGTGAAATCAGAACATGAAGTGAAACCTTGTGAACACAGTTATATAAGGCCTCTGGCTCAGCAGAGGAAAAAACTGATTGTACTGTAGTATAACTCAGCAGCTATGCTGAGCTATACTAAGCATCTCCATTTACAGGAATTATTATGTTTCTTAACCTTTATCAGAACTTAGTTCTTTCTCCATTCTCGGAACAGGAGTGGTAAGTGGTGCTGAAATGTCTTTATTGGCCCTGTGCTTAGTTTTCCTTCATATTATCACAGAAAGGGAATTTATGCTGAAGGAGTCCTAGCTGAGAAGCCCAGTTTTACATGGTTGACTTATTCTTCACTGTTAAATGTTCTGTCTCCTCTCTTGCGGACTGAATGGCTTGCTTCTCTCTCAGCATCTTGCTGCTGTGTAGACCTCCAGAACTTCAAAAGGCACATGGGCTGCGCAGATGGACGTCCATTTTGTCAGAATTTCAGTTTCTGACATTTTATAGATAATGATTGTAGGAACTTGACAGTACAACAGTGGATATCAAATAGTACTGAGCATGAGTAGAGTGAGAAGAGGATTGCTCTGCTCGTCTCATTCTTCTGTGTTGCCAGAAGAGTGATGCAGTTCTAACTGGCTAGGTGGATAAAACAGACCTCTGTTGCATTCTATTGAGACAGAATAGGACAGATAAGAATTCAACTTTAGTTTAAGACCTCTGTTGCATTCTATTGAGATGGAAATGTATATTGCAAGCTATAACAATAATTAGCTGTGTCTGTTGTGTTTTGAGACCATTATAGATTTCGTGGACACAATCAAGAAAATAACATAGTTGATTTTGTTTGGATTGAATGAGATAGTATTTTAACCTATAGTTATGTTAATTTCATGGTCATCAGCTGTGCTTTTTTCTTTTTTTTTAACTGTGTGTGAGGCTCAGGGTTGCTTGAATCAGTGGAACTTAAGTAGCTGTACCTTGGGTGCCTGCAGACACTGATTCAAGCTATTAAGAGCAGACCCAGCTAGTTAATTTTCAAACAGATCTAATTCTGTATTCACAATTTTTTCCAGGAGTTTACTGTATTTCTATTTTACAAGTACAGTCTGATATATCATTGCATTACCAATTGCTTTTACTGCTGTGCTTCTAAGATCAGAAGTGCCAGTATTAGTTCTATCTCTGCTTCTTGGGGTAAGTACCATTTAGATCAGAAGGAAGAATATCCTGCCACAAAACTGAAAGACTCTTGGGTTAAAATAATGCACTTTCTTGAACTCTTGATCTCACTAGAATTCAGTCAGTTACCCTAACTGTTTAATATTGAGAAGTTAAGTGAAAGCTATAACCTTTTTTTTAGGTTGGTTTTTTTTCTTTTTCTTTTGGTGCATGTATGCACTAGTAACAATCTTTCATGCAACCTGTAGGTATATAAGATACCAGCCTAAACTCTTAGGTTATGAAAGTTTTGGTTCATCTCTGGTAAACCCACTGCTTTGCTATCTCCAAGAACAGTTAGAGACTTAAAGCAGCTGGGTACTACTTTGTATTAATAGTACTAAGGATATTACTTGTTTTAATCTGCCTTTTGCTAACTTTTATGCTTTTAGTGTGATACCTTAGTCTCCAGTCAAATACTGTTTTTCTGGATGAAAAACTCAACTTTTTATCATTCTGTCTCAGAATTTTAGAAGACAGAATTATAGGTGGCACTGCTGTGTAATTACAATGGTTTGATAATTTTTCTTTAAAGAAACTTGTCTCATTGAAATACATCTGTTATTAGTTCATATGTCAGGAGTGTTGGTCAGGACAACAGATCCCATGTTCGTATAATAAGGAATAAAGCCCTAATAAAGATCCAGAAGGAAAACAGTTGAGCGTAGAGTAACCTGTGTGCTTCACAGTTCTATTGACTTGCATCTCACTCCTTTTAGTGTACATCTCACAGCTCCTTTCTTCCATATCTGTGTATGCTCCAGAAGAGAAAAGAGTGGGTTTTTTGATTCCAAAGAAGCTACCGTTATAGTCTGCTTAGTGTGGTGTTCGTTTCATGTGTTTAACAGGCCTTTGCTTTAGCTGTGGTCTGCTAATCAAAAATATTCTGTAAAGCTTTTGCTACTTGCAGATAAATAATAATAATAATAGATACTGCTTGCTTGTAAACGCAGCTTGTCTGATGTCTTGAAATACATAGCTGGTATATCATGGAAAATGTCTACCTCAGAATATGTTGTGAATTATAAAAAAGGTATATGTTTTCTGTTTCTATATTTTTAAGGTCATAATGAATAAGAAATTTTGCTAAGAGGATTTCTGATTCTGAGGAGCTTTTATAAAAACAATAAATGGTGCTTTTTGTATACTGTTGACCAGACAATCAATACATTTTAATTTTCCCCAGACAGGTAGTTAGTGGATTCATTTAGTCTTAAATTTATAAGTTAAAAAACAAATAATGTCCAAAACATCTCTGTGCTATTTTTTGCTAACATCAAACACTTGACAGCAAAACCAAGCAGCTAAAGCCATAAAGGCAGCATATAATACTTCAAGCATTTGCTAGCCTAGCTGTTTTGCACTGGATCCTGTATATCAGAGTAGGTCATTTTGATCCAAACTTCCACGGGTTAAAGTGGATGCATTTGATGATATGTCGAAATTCACAGCTTGTTTCTACCTTAAGATGTTTTTACTGTAATACTTGGTATGTAATTATATAATAATACTTAAATGCTGTTGTTTTTAGAGGAGCCTGAGGAAATAGATTGATCTTTTTTTAATTATTAGTTTAAAACAAGAGACTGTCCTCTGAAGAAGCAGTTGCCCAAAACAGAGAAATCAAGTTGATGTAATTTTAAAATAAAGGTGAAACATGCTCAGTTTCTTTTAGCTTTATCATGACATATTGTTTTAGCGATATCATGACTTATGTCATGATATTGCTAACCAGAGAATATTCTTGCTAAGCAGAGAATATTCATTTAAAGATTTTTGTACTTAACTATTTTGATGAAGTGACAGAATAAAACTGCTTCTCGCTGTTGTTGTATTGGAGAAACTGGCTGCTCCTGGCTTGGATGGGGGTACGCTTCGCTGGTTGAAAAATTGGCTGGAAGGCTAGGCCCAAAGAGTGGTGGTGAATGGAGCTAAATCCAGTTGGCAGCCTGTCAAAAGTGATGTTCTCGACGGGTCAGTATTGGGGCCAGTTCTGTTTAATATCTTTATCAGTGATCTGGATGACGGGATGGAGTGCACTCTCAGTCAGTTTGCAGACGACACCAAGCTGGGTAGGAGTGTTGATCTATCTCCTTGAGGATAGGAAGGCTCTGCAGAGGGATCTGGACAGGCTGGATCGATGGGCCAAGGCCAATGGTACGAGGTTCAACAAGGCCAAGTGCCGGGTCCTGCACTTGGGTCATAACAACCCCGTGCAGCACTACAGGCTTGGGGAAGAGTGGCTGGAAAGCTGCCTGGCGGAAAAGGACCTGGGGGTGTTGGTCGACAGCCGACTGAATATGAGCCAGCAGTGTGCCCAGGTGGCCAAGGCGGCCAACAGCATCCTGGCCTCTATCAGGAATAGTGTGGCCAGCAGGAGTAGGGAAGTGATCATACCTCTGTACTTGGCCCTGGTGAGGCCCCAGTTCAAATACTGTGTTCAGTTTTGGGCTCCTCACTACAAGAAAGACATTGAGGTTCTGGAGTATGTTCAGAGAAAGGCAACAAAGCTGGTGAAGGGTCTAGAGCACAAGTCTTATGAGGAGTGGCTGAGGGAACTGGGGTTGTTTAGCCTTGAGAAAAGGAGGCTGAGGGGAGACCTTGTCGCTCTCTGCAACTACCTGAAAGGAGGTTGTAGCAAGGTGGGGGTGGTCCCTTCTCCCAAGTAATAGGCAATAGGAGGAGAAGAAAATGCCTCAAGGGTTATCAAGCATTGGAAATGGCTGCCCAGGGAAGTGGCTGAGCCACCATTCCTGAAGGTATTTAAAAGACGGGTAGGTGTGACACTTAAGGACGTGGTTTAGTGGTGGACTTGGCAGTGTTAGGTTTACAGTTGGACTCAATCTTAAGGGTCTTTTCCAACTTAAATAATTTTATAATTTTATGATTAAGCTACCCACATACACACCTCTCCCCCCCGCCCCTAGAATCCTCAAAGCAGATGGGGGAGAGACGTGATGGGGACAGTGGGGGGGGGGAGATGTCTCTTTAAGAACTAGCTGCTATTTTGCTTGCTAAACGATGTGATAACATTGCCAAAGACAGATATATGCCTTAATGTTCAAACCCATGCAAAACCAACTGTTCTGACTGGCTTTTTTTCTAGAAGCCAGAATAAAACATGTGCTCCCCCAAACTGTATTTGAACACATCAACATACAGTTTGAGCATCTTGCATTTACTTCATCAAGGTCTGTCAAAAAAGACTGTTCTACGTATTTATCAACCCCAAATTGCAACGCACTTCTTGCAGAGAAGTCCCTGGTAGCACCTTCCTGAATACGGACAAATAGATTCATTCTCGTAAAAGATTAAGCACTTAGATGTTTTCAGTTTTGGGTCTGGTTGGGGTTTTTTAACGCCTCTATTCACCTTATTCTCCTTCAGAAGAGATCTAATGACTTACTCTGTACTGGGTAACTGAAATTCAAACTCTGAGTCATTAATACAGTAACGTCATTAAAAAAGACATTTGGGTCTCCTTCAGCAAAAATTACAGACGAGCTTCATTCCTGACTGCCCCATATGTGCAGCCAAAATGGTAATAAAGATTTAACACCACTTTTGTCTCCCTTAGGAAACACTACTCTTGATTTCCTGGCATGCCTGTAGTCATATCCATCTGTTAGGATGGCTTCATGCCCACTTAAAAACTGATATGCCAATTTAATAAGGACATAGGTGTCATCTAAATACAGATTTAGAGCAAAGCCTTAAAAATAAAATCAGTGAACAAGATTCTTTCAGCAAGGACAGACTTCTGATGGCAGTCAGTGCTCAATTAAAGTGCCATGCTTCTTCACAAAGGACATCTGTTCACAACTGCAGACATCTTTCTATTAAAAGTCTTCCCTCTTCATTATTTACCATTTAACTCTTTGCAAGGAGCCCAGAAGCCGTGAATTCACAATTGTATATATTTTATTCATTGCTAAATCTAAATTCAAATTTCACAGTTTAGGTAAGAGCCACAGAAAGGGGAGGTACCATAGGTCACCTACAGACTCTGACAGCACCGTGAGATGCAAATTCTTTTTGTCTCCTGGAATCTAGTACTAACACTGGAATGAGAAATGCAATGGTTGATCCTGTGAAGCCAGCACACAACACTGTTGCTGACCATTCAAAGCAAGTGTCAGCAAGTTAGATACAGAATAGGTACAGCATTAATGGTCACAGCACATGACTGCAACCAAGCACAACACTGCAGAATACATCCAGTTCCCAACTTCAAGGCATATCTTCAAGTTTCTCCACTCCTCATGGGAGCTGAGTAATGACATGTATTCGAAGGCAGCCAGAGCAACATGTAACATTATCATTGCTATAGCCAAAACAACAGTTTAAGCGTTCAGTGCCTTTTCCAGCTTGCAGTCATTACAGTCTGTCAGCCTGCCACAAATGCTTGTCAGCATATCCTCTCTGGCAGATTTAAACATTTGCCCTGTGTTTGGATTATGCAATATTGACGAATTCCAATTCGCATGTTTCCACACTTCATTTAAGTGACACACAAGATTTTGCTACATTAACAGCTTCATATCAGCTTCTGCAGTATGTCTTTGTTCTCTCTCTTCTACTTGAAGTAGTTGTAAACATAGAGTTTTTACACAAATATTTAGAAGGTCATTGTTAAAACTAGTTCACTTAACTTGATTTAGAGTTCCCTCCATATATCAAGATATTTTTTTAAAAGTATAACTAAAAAACCTGCCATAATGGGTCAAGTCTATCAAAAAGTTACCAGTGGCAATATAGAGCACATCACTCCTCCACAAACAGAAGAAAGTAATGGCTTTAATCTACATGTGTTCATCACAAATGTATGCAGATAAATACTCACAGATATGCATACGCTACCCTTATCCAAATGAAAATATTGCAGGAATAGAACTGGCAAAAAAATGAATAAAGGATCTGAGGTGATGCTTTAAAGGTAACGTACCCCTAAAAACACTACTGCATATTACAAAAGGAGGAAGGAAAAAAACCCCACCTACTCTCAAAAGTGTGTTTCTTAAATGAATCTTTTCAAAGCTAAGTACAAAATTCGAGAATTAATCCACAGGAAAGACTTTGTGTTTCAATAGAGAATCTTTTTAAAGGAATTTATGAACAGTGTATATTTTCAAGATTTTCCCAGTAGCTAAAAAATGGGCTAGTCAAATGCATTAACAATCTCCTACATTCAAACATTCTAAAATGTTGAGAAGTTGTGTTGAAAACAGTGAAGGAAAACAATCACAGAAAATGAAAAATAAAACTTTGGCTTAAGAATTCCTATCAGTAGTAATACAACCTAAGATTACAAAAACAGTTAAAATCAATAACTCAATTCCAGTAATAACAATTGAAGTGAAAGATGCTTAATCAGAAAATTAGTGTTCCTTCTACTTTTTTTTAAAACTTTTTTCTTAATGGTCCTGAGGGTAAAAACAATACACTTTTTTCTAAATCTTTAATTGGGTTACATAAAAAAGAACACAAACTTGATGCTCATTATATACCACCACTTTAACTCTAAAATTTTCTAAGTTGACCGTGACTTGCACTTATCTGCAATCACAACATGGACTTACAGCTAGATCTTAAAAAAAAAAAAAAACAAAACCAAAAAACCCCAACAACACATAAATCAAACATTATATTCTTTGTGAAACGTAGGCATCATACCACACAAACTTGCATTTCCTGACAGATCATAGCCCATGTAACCAATTCAAACCTTTAGAAAGAAGAATTCCAAAGGACATGAAAGTACAAGTCATTATCTTCCTGTTTTTTCCAGACAGAAAAAATCATTAGAGTCTAGCAGGACAATCTTAGATTGCTGAGGCTCTGCTGTACAAAAACATAACATTACCAAACCCATTTGCATTCATGTCATGCTATATTGCAGTTCACCTATTTTATTTTATGGTTTCTGCTTAAATCTAATATTACACTATTTAAGATAATAATCTAACTGAAAAGATGCCATAGTTTAACCTGTATGTAATTAATAACACACACACAATATTCATAGCACAAGACTGACTGATTGACAGTTTTCCTCAGCTGTAAAAAATTTAGGACACATTTATATGTGCATTACTTATTAAGGAATAAATCTCAGATCTGACAAATATTTGTTATTCTAGATCACCAACACATGAACTACCAATACTTTTCAAGCAATGAAATGAAAGAATCAGAGTATTTCACAGGTAAAACTCAGTAATGTACACATGAATGTTAGGAAACCAGTCTAATTATGGATGTGTGCAAATACTTATCTTGTTCAAGCAATAATACAACAGAAAGTTTTGCAATTAGGGAAAAAAAAAAAAATTACTGTAGTCTCAGCATGTCTTCCGGCATCTGGCAAATTAACCCCTACTGCTAACATATGCCTCTTGCTGCTGTTCTTCCAAAATCAGCAAGTGGTTTGCATATGCTGAACATGCAGTAGGGAGCAGAGGACCTGGTTTTCAAGCCAAGAGACTGAAACTCTATTCCCACCCCTGCCAGTGACCATCTGTGTGGCCTACTTAAGAGTTTATATTCTTTGGAGTAGATCTCATAGTGTTCTGCTATGGCACAAACTCCTAACCAAGAGTGGATCTCTAGAGAACACAAAGTCAAAAGCAGCAGTGTGAGTACATACACATTTTATCATATGTTCAAGCATTTTATATTCATTTCACACCAATGAACTGATTTACAAATTTCAGCATAATGTCAGCGAATATTCCATGGGCAGCTTAGAATAAAAATCTAGCTCCAAATATTATAAGCTCAGAAACACGAACTACAATAAAGATTGTGTGTAATTCGTAAACAGCTATGTCTTAATTTCGTGATTTCTCAAAAAGAGATGGTCAGGGAATTTTGGCAATAGGTTTCCTAAAAAAAGCCAATGATGCATCAAAAGTAGTTTTACATAGTAATGAAGCAATTCTAACAAAAATTTTCTTTGGTAAGTCTAACAGAGAATTTCACAAGAGGGAGAAAATCATCCATTACATCCCACTATACAAAGGGAAAGATACATGACAGGAGACAGTTTCTTACATCATAAATGGTACTTTGAAATCCCATTAGGGGTGCTTATACAGAACAAGACAACCATTTCTTTCCCTCTGATATTTTTAAATAATGAATTATCAAGTGATCTAAAATAAAAGTGTCAAAAATTAAGTTTAAGAAGATTTCTTGTCCTCTGATCAAGGACATAATATTGTCTGAAGTGAAAACTGGATAAATGTCTGTGCATGAGCTCATACATCCTCTTAGAATGTTCCTAAACATGATGGTGAGAGTGCACAAGCAGTTGAAGGCATCAGTCTTTCTTCATTCAGCCACTCAAACACCTGAACTACCATAACCCCTCTAAGCTACATTACAGTTCAGAGTGGGAAGAGGAAATCCATACCTCAAAAAAATCCGTCAATGTAATTTAAAGGCTTGTAAAAGTGCTGTAGCACTGTGGGGCTTTTGAAGATCAATTACAGTAGCAGTCAACAAAAACATGCATCCTATCTGACGAAAGCACTCTATTCCATGACAGTCTAGAGTGAAAACTTTTGAATGCCTGGGAACACATACCAATAAATTCAGCTTAACCTCAAGGCTTCCAACTTCAGGTTCACATGTAACTTATTTAAGAAAAACTCATTTCACTGGCTTTTTCTTTTTTTTTTTTTAAAACACATTTTCATGTTTTCACAAGTCTACTTCCTTAGAAAATGCTGTGAACATCAATGGGTAAAGGAAAAGAAATACCAATATACGAAATCCAGTGAAATTATAAAGACAATACCACTGGGAATGGAAGTAAATTAATTGAACTGGCACTGTAATGAACTACGTGGAAAGTGACTAAATACTAAAGGCTGAAGGAAAAATGGATAATTTGAAACACACGCAAATTAATAGACTTCATTGTAATTAGCAATGTAGTTAAATATAACCATATTCATGGCAGAAAAAAATACTACCTGTTCTAGATAAATATGAACTTTAGATAATTATACTGTTGACAATCTTACCTTTATTATAATGCTGCATCCCGTTTTGTGATACACTACATATGTTTTCATTCTTGTAAATTACCTTCCACCTCACTGCTTGGAGTAATGAATCAGGCATTGTTTATATCCTACAAACACAGTTGGTTCTCTAATTTCAGAATCAATTATATTTAATGTAGTGCAAAAAAAAGCATCTTTGGAATCTTCTATTTTAAACCATGGCAATGTACAAGAAAAAGGACTTGTTGGCTATTTACTGTGCGCAATATTACAATAGTATAGTGCAGAAACATCTTCAATACTACTATATCAGAGACACGTAATTGTGTACTGGTCTTTTCACATTCTTCTGTGCCTGCACTTAAATGTGTTGTGGACTTTCCCTTATGGTAATTACAACTTGAAGGTTAAATCCAAGGAATATGAAAACAAAATATAAATGCAAGTAATCATAAAATATCAGTTAGAAAACACCCTGCAATTACCCAAGGTTGATTTTCTGCCATTAGTAATGTAGGGGGCAGGTTGGGTGCAAGGGAAGTTAGAAAGATCATCACCCAGAACAGAAACTCTATGACTAAATGTCTAACAGATACTCAGGTAACACCACTGAGGCAACAGTAACGTTAACTGGCCATACTAAGTGTGAAGAGGAATGACAGCTTCATCATGGAATGGTCTCACGAAAAGGAAAATATACTTGCAACAGTCTATTTGACTCTGTCGTGCTGAAAATGGTGAAAAGGTATGCCTTCCCTCTTTCCTGCCCCCCAAGGAAAAAAAAAAAAAGAAGGTAAATTGACAGGTTTAGGTATGCATAAATTTTAGAATCACAGAATCATTATGGCTGAAAGAGACCTTTAAGATCATCAAGTCCAACCGTTAACCTAGCAATGCCAAGTTACCACTAAACCATGTCCATTCAGCACCACATCTACACGTCTTCTAAGCACCTCCAGGGATGGTGACTCAACCACTTCCCTGGGCAGCCATTTCCAATGCTTGATAACCCTTTCGGTGATGAAATTTTTCCTAATATCCAAGCTAAACTTAATGTGGCGCAACTTGAGGACATTTCCTTTTGTTCTATAATCTGTTACTTGGGAGAAGGGACCACCCCCACCTTGCTACAACCTCCTTTCAGGTAGTTGCAGAGAGCGACAAGGTCTCCCCTCAGCCTCCTTTTCTCAAGGCTAAACAACCCCAGTTCCCTCAGCCACTCCTCATAAGACTTGTGCTCTAGACCCTTCACCAGCTTTGTTGCCTTTCTCTGAACATACTCCAGAACCTCAATGTCTTTCTTGTAGTGAGGAGCCCAAAACTGAACACAGTATTTGAACTGGGGCCTCACCAGGGCCAAGTACAGAGGTATGATCACTTCCCTACTCCTGCTGGCCACACTATTCCTG